>NW_020868695.1:656216-671216 GCF_003789085.1 Penaeus vannamei
AAACTCCAGTCCATTGGAGAACTGGACGACGATCAGATGTAAGAGAAGCAATCTACTCCATTCTGTACAGTGTCTGGAACTTTGCAGTCAAATGACTTTGTTGACTACGAATTTGTTGCAAGTGCTCACGGGCATAAAGTGACACTTCAACTTTTAGTTATTACTATTAGTACAAGTGTTCACAGTGAGCTAAGGTGACATCACAAGTTTAGCGGATTGGTGAAACATTGAAGACAAATATGAGTGTCACTTTGATTGAGAAGTCGAGAGGGTTCGCACATTTCCACACGGAAATCTTACTGAAAGAAGTATATTTAGCACTTTTCATCAAATCTACTTGCCAAGCCGCTGACCCAAATAGGACCATCTCGACAAATCAATACACTTCATTGCTTCCTACGACTTACGGACACAAACTCACAGCCAATCATCATAGCGAAGATTGTGAAAATCTTCTCCAGTTCTGTGGTTGGGGACACGTTGCCAAAGCCAACCGACGTAAGAGACGAGAAAGTGAAGTACAGGCCCGTGATGTAGCGAGACTGAGGGATGAAAAAATGAAGGAGAGACCACCCCAAAACGTCGCTGCACTTGAGAGGGACTATCTGAGTGGAGCACTTGGGGGCCGGAAAGCAAGGAGCGGGACTCGCGTGATCCCTCACTCAATGACAGGGATCCGTAAGATAAAGAAAGAGATAACAGGGATCCGTTAGATAAAGAAATAGATGACAGGGATCCGTTAGATAAAGAAATAGATGACAGGGATCCGTTAGATAAAGAAAGAGATAAAGATATGAATCAGCTTAGTGACAGGAACAGTTTGCAGCCCTTGGGTAGTTGGAACGTATGTCGACATACGAATTCTAGGCAATTGTCGCAACGGAGGGGGAACTCCGACTCATGACGGGTCAATGACAAAGAAAAGAAAGGTCAGGAATTTGATGTAATTCGGGGTCATTATATTCTTAGGTCAGTCTTATCTAATATTAACTGAGAGGGAGGTATGGGGGAAAGGGAGAGGGAGAGGGAGAGGGAGAGAGAGAGAGAGAGAGAGAGAGAGAGAGAGAGAGAGAGAGAGAGAGAGAGAGAGAGAGAGAGAGAGAGAGAGAGAGAGAGAGAGAGAGAGAGAGAGAGAGAGAGGAGGAGAAGGAAGGGATAGTGGGAGAGAAGGCAAAGTAAAGAAGATAGTGAAATAGAAGAAGAGAAGAAGGAGAGAGAGAGAGAGAGAAGAGAGGGATGGGAAAGGGAAGGGGTGCTTGACATTCTTCGCGGCGACACGGGGGTAAGTATTCATATCAAATTCCTATTTTGGCTTTAACAATCAACACCATGATGATACGTGAATACTACAGTACGTGGACAAGGGCAGTGATATTATGCTTTATCGAACTGTCAAGAGGTATATCATATAAACAGATGACGTATCACTTTTGGTGAAAAGTAGACGAGAGGAAAGAAATATCTTCCTCCCCAAAAAATAATCATACACTTGAACTAGGGAACTCAAGAAAGAATCAGACTAAATACCTCTCGACATTCCACATTCCAGCGGGAGTGACCGCGTGTATTTCTTTTCTTTCTTTTTTGTTTTTTTTTGTCAGAGTTCCATATTGTCCAGCGACTTACATCCCATCAACATGAAGAGGATGGTGAAGACCTTCTCCAGGTCGGTAGTTGGGGAAACGTTGCCGAAACCAACACCAGTGAGGGCAGTGAAAGTGAAGTACAACCCGGTGATGTAGCGGGACTGAGGGGTGAAATGTACTTCAACTGAGGGATGGGATGTACCGAGATTGAAAGGAGGGGAGGGGAGGGGGGTACTGGGGTCCACTGGGCATGGCACAATGAGACACGATAATGTTTGGGGCAAAAGGCACAATGAGAGACGATAATGTTTGGGGCAAAAGGAACGTTATGTGGTTAAGAGGAAACGGCGTTGGACGATGAAACAAAAGGAGAATCACTGAGGTTAAACTGGGGAAAAAAATGCAATAATCCAAAAATTTCATACATCCCATACATTTGATGTCAGCGGTAGAGAAAGAAGGTAAGTAAATGTGTATTTGAAATTATGGAAGAAAAATGAATCCTAAAACGAATGAGAAAATAGTAATGAAATCTCTATGCAAAACTTCAGAGTGAGAAAGGAGGGGGAATTCTGGGAGACTGATCATTTTATGGACATATAGTAGATGCTGAAGTGAGTTATTTTCTTAACTTTTCTTCAAGTTTTCAATTTTCTATCCATATACCCAACACCTTCATTTTTAGCCGACCTACTACTACAGTAAACAATCAGAAATCCTGAGAACCATCCATGTCTGAAATGGTTTGTTCCGTGGCAGGACTTATGACCGCTTCTGTACAGCTACCTCCCAGGTTTACACCTCGCTTTTATATGTTTATTAATTGATTGATTCATTTTTACTAATCCTGACACTTCGTCACTGGCCAACGATGGTCAGCCTGAGCGAGAAATACAGTGAAAAGGAAATGTTGACACTCACCCTCAGCGTCGGCCCGCCCGTACTGTTGCTGTAATAGTACTGGTGCGTGGCGTTGGCGAGGTGGTCCAACCATCCGATCTTGTGGAGGAGCCCCGGCCGCTCAGCGTTGCCAATGGCGTACCTGTATGGGGTGAGGTGAAGGGAAGAGAGAAAGAGGTGAGTGAGAATTTTTTTTTTTTTTTTTTTTCAATCTGATGATCTATGTACGCTAACATGATTCCATGAAGACTAGATTTGAATTTCTGTTGGTCCATGTAGACGTACACGGCAATTCCATGAAAAAAATACACGGCAATCCACAAAATTGAATTTCAGCTGCCCCGTGTGCACGGTGATTTCACAAGAACAACCATTCATGAAACAGAAACAAGTAGTGCAGGGAGACATTTCATTACCCAGGGAAGTTGAAAGGAAATATTTGGAAAACCTGACATTATTCGTATTCAACACAGGGGAATATGCAGCGAAATGCCAAGGCCGCAGGGGAAAACAGGATAATCTTACCAAATACACGCGAGCCAGTGAGCGATGAGCGCAAAGGTCGCCATGAGCAGGAGCAGGACCGCCGCGCCATATTCGGAGTACCTGTCGATCTTCCGCGCGACTCTGACCAGACGGAGGAGCCTCGCCGTCTTCAGCAGACCGATGAGGGTTGTGGTCTGGAGTTCAGGAACGGCAAGACAATCAGCAGCGGTCTTTGGTGCGGCGAAAAGACCAATACGCGAAGTGTGGTCCAAGGGCTTCGTGAGGTCGCCACTGAGCCAGGTCAAGAATATCACGCATTTGACCTCCTTGGCCCAGCTTCGTGGCACTCACAGGCCACTTGAAACCAGACCTCACGTGATGGCTTGATAAAAAAAACTAAAACTACTTCCAGTGTCCTTAAACTCGGAAAGACTGGGTATTGTGCAATTAATAATAGGAGTTTAAAGTTATTGCTTCTTAGTTTATCAGTACTGATGGAATAGAATTGCAATCAATAATAAACTTGACTTCTCCCTGGATTACTTTATGCATGTAAGTTTATCTACTTTGTTACAGCTATAATCTTTATTCCTTTATCAGTTCTGATTCATAAAATGCCAAAACATTTTTTTAAGATAGTGAAATGTCATCAGACTATATCATATCTGGACAAAGTGAAAACTAATGAAAATACGTATAATACAAGATGCAACGTTTGATGTATTGGAACTGGTTATCCAAAGAGGTGATAAATACACAAAAATATTTTAGAGTGATTGATTTATGACACTAACCATGAGATGGGGATCAAGGCCAATGGTGCAACAGAACCACATGTCCTTGACTGCAAGTTGCAAATGAATGACTTATAGGAAGACAGATGAAGGCAACTATAGTAGCTTTGAGTACTCATAATGATGAAAGAAGTAAAACCTCCCACATAGCCTAGGGAGGAGTACATGCAGTATGGTTATTTTATCATTACTGTATCTTTTTTTCTAGTACTTATTTCCGCTGATCCATTCATCTGTACTGTTCTCATGGAAATTATGGTTCAACCGAAACAAGCTCTAGTTTGTGAAGGAACGGAAAACTTTTCGCTAACTGTATGTTGACAAAGTGACGTATGTGGTAGAGCAGATAACATCACTTTACTCTCGTGTTTGGGTTAAGCATTCAATACTGAGTGATAATTCATGACCCTCAGGCAGTTTGTGGTTGACATTCTGGGCAAAAGAGAAAGTACTGCGGTACATGTAGCAGTTTTAAAGGCTACTGAAGAGGGATTCATTTAAATACTGGACTGATGATGTCTACAATGGAAGTATAGGACTTCTATAGGACTTCCAATCCTAAACTACAATTTTTTATAGCCTTAGCTACTACAGTAATAGTTGAGGATATGGTAATTATTCAAGCGATATCAGTTAGTCATATTGGATACAGATATGTAAGGGATGTTTTAAAGAAAGTCTTCAGTGTTGTGTTGAACTAGTTTGGACAGCTATGATTGTGTTATTAAAGATTTTTAAAAATAGATATGGAAAATTACGAAGAAGGGAAATACCGGGCCCTTAAAACCTTTAATTCTAACCTTCTGCGACATGCCCGTGCTAAAAGGATAATATTCGAGGTCACCAATCACAGTCTGTCATGAGAGCATAACACTTGGTCAAAAAAATTAGGGGCTACGGACACATTCATTATTCGACGAGCATTTAAGAAAAAACTATTAAGAGTTATATTTTAATGTATTTTTTATGCGTATTCATTACCATAATTCTGGTATGAGGTTTGAAGAGAAACGCAACGATTGAAAATAATAAAATTAGTCAAGTGAAAATACGCAGTGACAGACTGGGATTGCTACCAAGTGTAAAAAATAGGGAAGGGTGGCCATACCTCATTGTTTTATATTCCATTGACAAAGTACCCAACTTGAACACGATCAGTGACAATATAACGGATGCGTCCAGAAAAATAAATAGAACATCAAATGAGAGAAATTCACTTACCAAATCCACTGCTTATCATGAGGTTTGATTCAACAGGATTAGCAAATGGCAGACGAACATGATCAAGAGGGCTTTCCTGGACGCAACCGATATTGACGAATAGATATTCTACAGGAGGGTATTATGCCCAACACATGTGGGTTTCTTTTTCCTTATATAATTTGAACAATCTCTGGTAGTCCGGGGCATATTATTCTACACATTCATAATTAGTGATGAGGGTTCTACTTGGCGAGCAGAGCAACAGAAGAACTAGGACGCAAAGAGTCAATCGACACCTGATTTGAAACAGAAAAATGTACACTAAAAAAAAAAAAAAAAAAAAAAAAAAAGAAAAAAAAAAAAAAAAAAGAAAAACAAGAGTATCAGTTTCATGAAAAAATAGATGATACAAAAGAGCTCCAAAGTAAACCATGATAAACACAATTTTTTTCAACACAAGAAAAGAGGGAAATATATAAACAAGTTGACTTCTTGCGAAAACTTTCTTATAAACGCCATGTTATATTTTAGAGACTGAAAACCTACAAAGCTCTTTCTTGCAAGTTATTAATAGCCCATTGCAAGTTGAACGAAATCTGCTGCAGTGCTCTAACACACAATTCTATAAAACTTTACCAAGTCCTAACAGCCATTCTCTGCAGTTTCATCAAAGCAGTCAAAATCATTTATACTCTGCAATAAAACAAGAACACGAAAAGAAGAAAACTTAATGCGAATTAAACACAGAGTAACGACCACAATTTTAAATCCTTATTTATTGATATTTTGAACATGGTCTCCAGAGGGGTCTGCTAACTAGAAAACAAACCCTCTGGCTAACTACCAGTAACGACCATTTACCTATTCCGTTGGTGAGTTATTATTCACTCCATGGCCTATACCTTTCATTTTTTTCACGTTTGTTTTATAATTATTTTCTTAAATGGAGTTACCTATTGTTACTCAGCAATATGTATCTAACTGATATATTACCAAGTACCTAGACCTTCAACAAGCCAACAGTTATCACATCTAACTGTAGCGCAACAGACACCCAATGCAAAATGGTCTTATAATTATAATTACGGAACAGAATGTCTCTGATGCTGGAAAAAGACGGAAATTATATAGAACACGTTTAATTACATGAATCTCATTATCACGGTGCTAATTAAAGAGCAGAACTTCGCTTATAACAATATGGTTGTTATTTCACTGTCCAATTATCAAATCAAATAAATTTTGGAAAAAATAGGTTTGTAGGTGACTACAACCTTTCGTGTGATGAGATCAACTAAAACTTTATGACTGATGTCTATTTATTTGTCATTAGACTGCAGATGTGTATCCAAATCTATTTTCTAACGTATATACCCTAACTAAAGTTTTAGGATCTTCCAAACAGGAACGAAATTCTGCTGTTATTGTACACACAATCGTGTGTGTGTGTGTGTGTGTGTGTGTGTGTGTGTGTGTGTGTGTGTGTGTGTGTGTGTGTGTGTGTGTGTGTGTGTGTGTGTGCTATATATATGCATATATATATATATATATATATATATATATATATATATTATATATATATATATATATATATATGTAACACACATGTGCACGTTTGTGTATATCGATGTACCTGTAAAAATCCTGCATATTTAATTTGTATTTCCTGATTGGCTCAAGACAAGTTCAGATCCAAACGATTTTCATTGACCGATTCAACAACTTGCGTAATTCCCTGCAATGCAAACAGAAACTTGATCTACCTAAGTTATCAACGAAAACATTTACTAATGTTTAATTGCAGCTTTATTTTACTATATAATGGCTCTCGGAACACATGGTCTTAAATCATGGTTATTTCCAAGAACAAATCAACAGCATGAGAGAGAGAGAGAGAGAGAGAGAGAGAGAGAGAGAGAGAGAGAGAGAGAGAGAGAGAGAGAGAGAGAGAAGAGAGAGAGAGAGAGAGCGAGAGAGAGAGAGAGAGAGAGAGAGAGAGAGAGAGAGAGGAAGAGAGGAGAGAGAGAGAGAGAGAGAGAGAGAGAGAGAGAGAGAGAGAGAGAGAGAGAGAGATTCGAAGAGAGAGAGAGAAGAGAGAGAGAGAGAGAGAGAGAGAGAGAGAGAGATCCAACAACGGCTGGCCACGAAACAACACAAGTACAGTGTAGCAGCAAATTATAATTTCGATGACACAGAATTACGCTATTTGAGAAGAAAAAGTCTGCTCTTATATATGCTCTAGCGCGTAAAAAAGGAAAATGAATCCATAATTCTGTATCACTAATATATAAGTCAGCATATTCCCTCGTTTTAGAAATACACAAAGCATGGCGCCACTTTCAAAAGATTATAAACGAGATTTACACTGTGCAGCATAAAATATTGTGCACCAACTTTCCGGAAATAAAATAACATGAAAAAATAGTCCTATTCACTATATTACCAATCTAGCAGTTAAATGATAACTTTAGCTACTTTCCTCGAAATATTTCAGTCCAGAAGCATATTAACGCAAGCTCAAATTTGATAAACTACTTGCACTTTTGATGATAAATGATAAAAAAAAATCAAGAACTACTTTTGATTACCTAGACTGAATTCCACATCTAACTTTAATTAATTAGATAACAAAAAACATACTTTAAAGCATCCGAATTTGTGCATGCGGAAGCTAGCCATCTAGTAGACGAATAAAAAAATATATATATATTATCATAAGCTGCCATGATATACTATACGGATTTTTTTTTTCAATTTCATAACCACTATTGGTACATCTGTCCGATGGATGAGATACATCGAAGAAAAATAAAAAATAAAAAAAATTGTTTGATACCAATACCAAAATGCAATAATTTGGGTATGAACGATGACCAGATCTACATGTAGGAATCAGTAAGAAAGGCGAACGAGTCTGTCCTATGGAAAAATATTTTCATGAAAAAAATAACGATTTTAACAACTGCTCTGCAAGTGAAAGCTTAAAAAGGGTCTGTCCGCTGCTCGCCATGAAGGGAGGGCCGAAAAAGAAGGGTTACCAAGCCAGTTAATATTCGGCTGAAGGAAAAAAGGGACAGACAGATAGAACTACATGATAAAGACGCGGTTGTAATCTCTGTATTAAATCAGGTTTACACAAAGCCTAAGAAAAATAAGGAAGAAACTATGCTGAGACAGGCAAGTACCGACACAACTACGAGCCACACTACATCCTGCGCAGAGCAGCGTGAGAGGACACCTGAGGCCTGAATTATTTCTCTGACAGAACAATGCGTGCTGGATCTCCCGCCCTTCCGTTCCCCGAGCGGCGCCCACGGCCGGGGTGCGCAGGCCACCACGGCCGTGCGGCGCAGCTTTCAGAGGTGCGACAAGGGCCGAGGGGAAGATCGCACAAGTATGCTTCTTCCACTGATAACTTCTCTCGGAATGTGTGCCCCGCCCCTCCTCCATCACCCCCGACGCATGGAACTGAGATGCTGCTCAAAGGGCGTCTGAATTCCGTGATGAGCAAGAGCGACGCCGGTGCAAGGCCTAGCTATTTGGTCGAAGGACGGAAGGCACTCGAAAGAATGATCTTTGGCTTTAAGAACAAGTTTACTCTTTAGTGAGCCAGGCTGAGAGGCCCTGAAAGTGACACATGATGCAGCTAGTGTCTGTTGTTCTGCCAGGTCTGAGACAGAGGATGGACACTACCAACGTTCACCGAAATACTCCAGGTTATGTAGAATAATATGGCTACCCGAATTACCTTCTCATTTTCCTGGATTATGCATGGAAAAGTAAGAAAATAATTAGTATTTTTTTTTTTACTTCGATAGCGACAAGAGGCAGGGTCAGGCCAAAGATGAAAGAGCAAAGCAACGGGTCAAAATCTTGCAGGGAAAATGTTGACCCGCTGCCCAGCCATGCACTGCTGGCAAGAAGCTAGCACGTCTCCGTAGACTGTAGAGCACGGCGCATGCGCAGTCAGTTACCCTGCTGAGTCCTGTGCACCCTTTCAGGATCGTCGGAAATGCAAAATAATGATTCAACACTTATGGAAATAAAAAAATAAAAGTTTAGGACAAATAGACAAACATCCGATCAATGTCAAACAGGGTGTCAGAAAACCTAGCAGGGATTTTCATGGTGGATCTAAGTGAATGATTTAACTTAGTTTGGGAAAAAGGTGAACTACACTTTCATGATTCTGAAGTGACAAACACATTTTCGTAGTGTGACCTTTGCTTACAGATGATTAAACAATAATGTAGTTTACCCGTTAACAGGTGCAGTAAATGGCTTAACTATATGGGTGAGGCAAACATTGTGATCCTTAAGTAGTGATTAATTTATTAATTAGTACGTAATGGATCATGTTGCATGTTGCACATAGTAGGTGTCATGAATCACATGTGCAACTCATGAAAGCTTGATATGTAATTTTACCTTTTCATCTTCTGTCTCCTGCTGAAAAATGTCAGAAATACAATTAGTACATTCAGATATTGACAAACTATTATTATGGCGAGAGAAGTGTGGTCGTAAAGTAAATGGGAAAAGAGAGAGAGAGAGAATAGAGAGACCCATGTCGAGCGAACAGCAAAAAGCTCGTTTTCTTTGGCCATTACCGTTCACTCCCTTTATTTCTATTTTTTGTTTTACTTGTTTCTTCTGTTGATTCATTCTTTCTACTGATATATTCCCTTTTTGTTCTTCAGTTCAGGGTATTATTGGACCTATTTTTTCTTTTCTTGCCTTATTATTTAAACAATTATATTTTCCCTTCGTCATTTAAAACTAATAATATTTTAACACTATCTTCTGTTTTTTTATAGCCCCAGAATAATTAAAAATTAACATTAACAATTATTTCCTTCTTCTGCCTTTACTCAGTGCCCCTTGAAGTATTATAAATTCCCATTTTCTTCTATTTCCCCTATTTAAAAAAACCCGCCATGTCTCTCGATTTAACGGTCCGCCGGCAAACGGGAAGCAAGGCCGTGGTTTTATAGTCAGAGATGCATTATCTTTACAACTCTATTATCGTAATCCGAAACATTTTTGGTTTCGTTTCAACTCTGCTGAAAATGTCTGAGAGTTTAGGGGAAACGAGCCCAAAAGTTTAACGAGAGACTAACTTCGTAATAATAACAGAATATCATGGCTTTATTGTCATTATTCTAGTATTAATATTCATCATCATTATCTACATCAAATGATTATTTTCATTATCTGCATCATGTACCAACCGTGAAATTAGTGCGGGAAAGTAATTTTCTCTCATATTCATATCTGACGTTTATTTTTCCCACACAACAAAATAATTTCTATTCTATTCAATACATACCAAATTATCTTCAACTTCGAACGGAAATTTTGAATTATCACTCGCTAGTCACACATAAAACTTTCTTTTTTTCTTTTTCTTTCTCTCACTAATAAATCAATGATAAGATTTGATACGTTTTGACATGAGTCTCCCTCCTCTCTAGACCACTTAAATGTGCCTCATCTCATTACAGAAAAAATATATATACATACGAACTGTACCTAGCTGTGAATGATAATACTATAAACTAAAACCGTTACCTATTCACACACAAAAGAAGGAAAAGAAAAGAAAAGAAATAAAATGCTACAGAAGAGGGTTTTGAACCTTTCTTCATATATATATATATATATATATATATATATATATATATATATATATATATATATATTTTTTTTTTTTTTTTTTTTTTTTTTTTTTTTTTTTTTTTACTGGAAAATAATTTTGATATAAGAAATCATAGTACCCCTATCTTCACATTTCACTGGGAACATAACTATTGAAGGGAATAACCGGCCATGCCAATTAACATATATTTGTATATCTAAATGTCTAAAACAAAGTATGCCTTCCTGCGTCACTAGAAAAAATATAAATAGACACATAAAACATAGTAAATGTGGTGCTCAGTCATATCTCAATCTAATATAAATGACAAAGTGTTGACAAGGTGATGACACATCCAAAGTCGGGCATGTCTAACTTTTGCTATTGCAATAGAACACGACATAGCTTGAAAAGTGATAAGCAGAAGGCATTGCGAAGAAAATTATAACCACTATGCTCACTGAATGGACATATATATTCATGTATCTGTGCACAGAAAATATAAATAGTAATAATCTAACTCAAAATATTTCAATATCATAATACATTTTTTTTTTTCATTTGATTTGCAAACATCCTTACAATGCAAAACTTATATGAAAGAATTACCAACTGTTTGCTGCTTTTCGAAGTAAGAAAATGGTGACGGATTCATAATTATACATTAGTATTGTTATTTTTTTTAAATCATTAATCGCTGAAATTTTATAGAATGAATATAGTTTAGTTGAATTCTTATGAGAATTAACCATATATTCTGATAAAAGGTTTATGTTCCCAAAATTTCAACTAGAAAATGAGAATACATTACCTATATTTATCATGAAATAAGTTTACGTCATATTGTGAATTAAAAAAGATTTTGTACCGAGGCAGTTATCGAACTTGTAAAACAAAACACTAAACAGAGATACTTTTTTTTTTTTACAACTCCTGGCATGCTGTAACACTAACAAAGGTCACAATAATTCCATGCAAATTTCAGTCAACAGAAAAACGTAAAAAAGACAACACATGCTTGCTTGATTACAAGGGAAACCATCATCAGTTCCCTGGCTGAAATAACACCACACAGGAACATAAAAAAACACCAAACACGAACATATAATATAAGAACACCAATGTCTCTCGAACATGCTCAGACGGGTGTCCTGATATCATATTCGTAACTTCAAATGGCTCCAGCTGTTCTTCTTAGCATTAAACATATTTTCTTTAGCCACAGATGGTCAAATTGGTCTGGAAAATGAAAATCTGATTTATTGCGTAACTTAGTAAACACATCGACTGGGGAATATACATAAGATATTTCTATCCACATGGTTACTAATACCGGGATGCCAATACTTTGATAGACAACTACGAAAACCGGGAACGTGTGGGGAAATTCCCTAAAAAAAGATACAAACATTTCTGGTGCCACAATGAAAAAAGATAATGATCTTCGTATGCCAATGTATGAATGCTTGGTGACTAAGCAGCCAACAGGACATTGTTTTAAGCCTTGCAAAACGGAATCCACAACAATACTACACAAATAAGCAGAGCTGTTCACCAAGCATCCCCATGAAGACATCGAAATCCAGATTTGCATTCAGACTTTTACAATGAAAAAAGAACATGCACTTACAGCAAAAATACTGGGGGTTGGGGTAAAGGGGAGGGGGGAGGAGGGAAAGAATTAGTATATAAAGGAGGAAATTACCAAAGAACATATCAAATAAAAAAAGAGACAAATCGTCGGCAAGTCCTTGTGTTCCTAAGCCGATTCTCTGTCTCACTGTGATCAACTAGGCAAGGTTTGTTGAGCTTCTCGGCCAGATGGCGTGAGTGAGGGCGAGAGAGAGAGAGCGAGAATGGGGTTAAGATACGGGTCGAACCACAAGGGGCAGTAAAAAGCCTCAGAGTCGTCGTGCGGTCTTGGGGATTTAGGTGATCACCAGCAGGATGTAGCGGAACCACGGCCAGGTGGTGCCGCGATTTACCAGAAGGGCAGGTGGGGTAAACAGCCATTGTGCTGGTGCGATCGCCACTCGACGGGTAGGTGAGGCCAGCACCGGTTACCGTTTGTCATCACACATGCAACCTCAAATGCCATCAGAAACTTGTCTAGGTGCAAACACAATCAGAAATAAGGCGTTATTCCTCCCAATAAGGCAATTACGCCAAACAGAGTGCTTGTGTCGTCAGCAAAGTGACAAGGCGATCTGATACAGCGAGGTGTTTAGTGTGATCACGACTAGGTTAGGTGCGACGCCATCCGTACACCAGTGAGATCAACAGCGGGGATGATTGACCACGGCCATGTGAGTGGCGTGGTCGCTAGCAGTAAGAGTGGGGTTGAGATCAAGATACGTGAGATGAGCACAGGTGAGAGAGAGAGAGAGAGAGAGAGAGAGAGAGAGAGAGAGAGAGAGAGAGAGAGAGAGAGAGAGAGAGAGAGAGAGAGAGAGAGAGAGAGAGAGAGAGAATGGGCGAGACATGAGCATGTGGCCGGAGCCGTAGCAGGCTCGTGCATGGCAGGTATTGTGATCATTAGACCGGGCACTCGCACACAGAATACAATTGGTAGAATAACAAGTGTCCTTAGGCTGTGTTTGGTTTGATCTTATTTTTGTTTTGTTTTTTAGACTTGAGATTGACGTTAGTTCGTATCATAATCCAAAGGGGTTATTCATTACTGTGAACAAATGTTATTGCTATGAGCAAATGATTAGAAAATAACTTAGAAGTGTAATCAGCGTCCATAGACATAGGAATTTAATTACACAACATTAAGAGAAATAATTCCGCGACCGTTTTATATATTTATAAATCACCCTTTTACTTTACTGATAATTTATATTGTTAACAAAGACAGTCATCAAGCCATTCACTACTGGACAGCACTTGCAAAGCTTTGGCGTCAACGAAAGATAAATTAGGATGAAAGATTTATCGAATATTATGATAAAACTGCTGTGCACTCTTTCTAAGGATTTTATTACTATTCAAAAGTAACCTTGATCTCATAAGCGAATAGCATTTGTCAAACCAATTTCTTTCCACACATAATCATGTGACGCGCTGGGACTAGGAAACAAAAGAGCTGGCATGTCCGCAGGAATTGCAGACGAAGCTTAGACAATAATAATAATAATAATAATAACGACTTTTAAAAAGGAAAAATTAAGAGATACATAAGACAGACCTACAAACACAAGAATTCAACCAGTTGCTTTGTGGTGTGGTCCCATGGGATTCATTTACCAAATAAAAATAGGTCCTAAGTGCAGCTATGATCCAGGCAAGTCAGAATAAATGGCGCCGTCTGTGCAGTGGCCTGGACTGTTGGTCGCAGATCAGGCAATTGGTAAATCTTTGAGGCGAGTGGAGATGTCACAGTATTCTTTTTTTTTAAACTTCTCTCTCTTTTTTTTAGTAGTAATAATTACATATCCCATTTTTATCTGGAAAATTTACCTCTAAATCTCTTTCTGCTGTTGGAGTAGAAGTGTGAGGCTGTGGAGAGGGTAAAAAATAAGGTTGTTATTAAGGCTCAAAAAACACCACCACCACAGGAATGAAATCTTACTATACATACATCAACACTTAGCGTAGGGTTGGGGGTCAGGATTCAGGTTAGGAGAGGCACGGGGAGACACATGTAGACACGGAAAGGGGGAATAGGGACGGAGTGTAAAGGAATAGGGTGGGGATAAGGGAGACAAAATAATGATAATAATAATAAAAGAGAGAGGTAGAGAGAGAGGAGGAGGGGTAGGGGAGGGAAGAGGCAGGAAAGAACGCCAGAAACGTTAACCAAAGAGAGGAAAAGCCCGGAGATATGGCACTAAATAATAATCAATTAATCTAAAGAAATATACAGAAAATGAATAGAGAAACAAACCGTACAAGATACCCAACAGGAACATAAGAACAACATACCATATCAAATAAAAGGTTCAAGGTACAAAGTCGAGAAGGGCTAAAGAGGCAACAAGAGGTCGGAAGGTTCAAGCCGCTTACACATATCCTTTTACAGTTATTTACAAGAGCGGCGAAGAGCGCAAGGTCTGCGGCTAGACACAAGGGCGCGCTCCCGCCGTCCCTCTGGAGGAGGCTTTGGTCTGTCCCTTAAGGGTTCAAGTCAAGGTCAAGTACTAGTCATGGCGGTCAGGTAGGAGTCATGCAACACGACGGCTGCATATCCTTTGCTTACCTCTGATCCTGCCTGCAGGAAAGAAGAGAGGGATAAGAGTAAAATGGGGCTCAGGTCCTGACCCTCCACCGACATGGACGAAAGATCGAACCGCTGCGGGTCTGCTCTCCAGACCCGCGTGGCTAAGAGACAAGGCTGAACGAGCTCTCTTTCACAGCCAGCTCGAGGCCCACAGTCGCCCTCCTCCGAAAT
>NW_020868695.1:673716-697726 GCF_003789085.1 Penaeus vannamei
TATCACAACCCGGTTTTAGGCAACACGCAAGTTTGCTTAATCGTCAACAATCATCAAACACGGATAAAACGAATACAAGTAGCTATATTAATTACTGATAATATAATAAATAATTGCGTTTTGATTAAGATATAACGGCATCTAGAGACATTAAGCGTGAGAGGCGTTTGTCCACAGTAGCAACAGTAAATAAGTTAGAGGATAATTGGCAACTGCGACTGTTAATTGACTACAGCATTATCGGCGGAAAAAGGCGTTGACATTAGCGATGCAGGAAATGGTTATGAAAGTAAAATAAAAGGAAGAAAGAGATACTTGAAGATAACTGCATATAAAGCTTATGCTTCATATTTGACCAACACTTGTTTCGTATTGAAAGTGAAGCCGTTTTTTTTTATATCGTCTTGTGTGTACGGGTCTGACCCCCTTATTGTGAACATGAAATACACACTATCTCATCATCGATTCTGACGCGATGCCGTAAGTCACAAGCCAGACTAAACAAAGAATTCCCCTCCCCAAAAAAGACAATAAATTTAATCCCCTTCCAGAAAAAAGACAAAATTGCGAGACGCCCCCAGACTCGCTCCACGTTCCCCCCAAAACACAGCTGACTTACATCCGGGTTGACCAGCAGGAGGTCGAAGGGAATTGCAGCCACGACATCGATGAGGAACCACCCCCTCAGGTAGTGTAGGGCGATCTTCCCCGGATGAGAGACCACCTCGTCGTTGTGGTTGACGTAAGTCGTACGGAAGTTGATCACAATGTCAACCATGAACATGATGTCAACTGCAGGAAAGATTGAGGGTAGAATTAGATCAGGGTTGAAGGCATCTAAAGGTAAGCAAAAAGAGTAAGAATAACGGATATTTCTTCCATCTGTCTATATTGCTGTCTCTGTTTATGTCTTTTGTGGCATGCATTCCTTCTAAATGATAAATAAATATTAAACATAATCTGGATTAATTGAGTCCTAGTCAGATTTATCAAATAAGTTAGACCAAAATTGTTTTTACTATCACCACGACCTGTTATTATGATCATTATCACTACCATCATCATTATCTTATTTACCTATTCTCCCATTTTCGCGATGATGAAAACCATTTCAATCATTATAGGCCTTCCTTCTTCACTGCCTTAATCATTGTAGGCCTACCTACTGCCTTAATCATTATAGGCCTACCTTCACTGCCTTAATCATTATAGGCCTACCTTCTTCACTGCCTTAGCCATTATAGGCCTACCTTCTTCACTGCCTTAATTATCGGCCTACCTTCTTCACTGCCTTAGTCATTATAGGCCTAAATAGCATTTCAAATCATCCACTTGATCCATCTCTGACTCAACCACAACTGTACCCAACTCTGCCCAAACACAAACGATCAAACAAGGTGGTAATTAGAGGACCGATACAAACAAAAATACCTCCGATGTAGAGTACCAATGTAAACATAAGATAATTCTCTTTGTTGTGGCAATGAGAAGGGATCGAGCATTGGAATTATCTTTGTATTGCAAACCGTGTAAGAAGACTTGGTATCTAAGGCAGTGGTGTCTCACATGCCTTATTTACACCCAGAACAACAGCAACAACAACAGAAACAACAACGAGAACAAGGACATAGGAGAATTTCAATTAGCGAATGAATAGAAAAGTTAAATGAAGATGATAAATATCACTTTAAAATCTCTTCCAAAAGGAATTATGTAACGTAAACTAATGTAGTGAAAATGGTACAGTAACACGTTTCCTGAACCTTTGCATCTGAAACCCAAGAAAACTTCCCTAATTCACATCGAAGCATAAAGAACAAGATGATCCGTTTTCTGTCATTTTTTACAGATGTTTTGAAGTTTAAAGCCATTTTCAACTGCCACGCGCTCGTTTAACCGCTCTTCTAAAATTTTGCGTGTGATATGATACACGAACATGACTTGTTTCTTTGGTGAGTGACGCGCCCCGGGGCTTCATGATTAGTGGGTCTTGCCAAAATAATTGAATAATTACTGGATTAATGAAATAAGTGTTTCGACGGCATGTGCTATCTTTATATATCCGTGTGTGTGCGTGTGTGTGTGTGTGTGTGTGTGTGTGTGTGTGTGTGTGTGTGTGTGTGTGTGCCTGCGCGTGCGTGCGTGCGTGCGTCCGTGTGCGTGTGCGTGTGTGTCTGTGTATGTGTGCACGCGCGTATGAGTGTTTGTATGTGTGTGTGTTTACTGGTATGTGTACGCATGTGTATGTTTCTATCCCCCCGCCCCCCCCCCTGACCGCGCGAGATGGGATCGTGTTCAGCGCCTCTCGTAACCATTTTGCCATTTTGATATTGCAGTCGCACGTATCCCTTGACCTATCCAATAGCCGTCCGAATGCCTTTGCAATGACACCGGCTGTCATGTGTAGCCAATAACCAATACGCAAGTAGTTTGAATACAGATTGCAAGAATAACCGTGGAAATTCGGACTCGGAAATGTTAAATTCGCACAACCGCTGTAATTATCACTGGTATGAAGGACATTTATGAATGCTGGTGTAAAGTTTTATAACCCGCAGCTGTATTTTTATTGATGTATTGATTCTGTGCTGATATATATATCATTTTAGAATACAGGGCCCGGTTTTTAAAACTATTTTTACTTGCAATTACTGTCGTCAAAAAGATGACCCCCACCTCAAAAAAAAGAAAAAGAAAAAGTGATACGTTTCAGAAGAATGAAAAAAAGCCTATGGCAACTTAGCGCACGTTCTTTTTTCATATCAACGTTACAGTTTGGAATAAAACTCTTCGCCTTTAAGCGAAATGCTCACAAGGGTGAAAATTGAATGAAAGACAACGAACAGCCAAACCGCACGTTCGGAAAGGCTAGAGGGGGGGGGCTATGCTGATGCAGTTCAGTTTTCCGTTATTTTTTGAATTCCATGAATCGCTGAAGGTACCATATGGGTGTGGGAAAATAGGTGCGCTTTCATCAACTTTAATAGCAATAATAATAATAATAAAATGCGGAAGACACACGAAAAAAGGACAACTTTAGGAAAATAACGAATGAAAATGAACAATGCTACGATACCGTGAATCGTTCTCACAACCCTTTTTTATATTTGTCACAAAGAAAAGGCAATGATTTCTTTGGGAAACGCTTATTCCACGAAAAAAAGGAAAAATAAGGTCAGTGGAAAGTCCGTCAATTGAGAGAAAAATTTCGTCGAATGATTAAGATCTTTTGGCGAATTGAACGGTGAACAGAGGGCGTGACTGGGAGGTGGAATAGAGGTTAATAAGTGGATAAGGTGGAAGGGAAGTGGATGGAAAGTTCGTTGGGTTTAGAGAGGACACCTTGAGCGAAAAGTTTATTTTTTTCAGAATGATTAAACGTCTTTGGCAGAATGAAACGTTGCGAACACGTCACTTAAAGAGAGAAAAAGGAAAAAAAGTTTTCGCTGAATGACTGAAGACTTCGTAGTTGCAGATTGCACAGAGGTTGCAGAGTCCACGGTAAGGAGAGTGTGGAAAAGAGACGCGATGGAACAAGATTAAAGCCAGAGCTGGGGTGGGGCGTTGCGGCGTGCAATATTTCAGCGCTGCAGCAAACCGGAAAATTTCATGATTCATTCATTTGTTAATCCAACTAAGGTCAAAGGACAGATAAAGATTAATTAACCGTAGTAAGAGAATTAAAAAGAGTTGTGACTGACATGTGTCCTGTTTAGTATCACTGGATGATATGTTTGTAAAGGAAAAAACTGGCGCGCCGCACGCACGCACGCACGCACACACACACACACACACACACACACACACTCACACACACACACACACACACACACACACACACACACACACACACACACACACACACACACACACACACACACACACACACACACACACATAGTATATATAATATATATATTATATATCAAATATTTCAGCCCAGTGAAGTGTCCTTTTGTACGTTAAAGACAAAAAGGAAAAGGGTACAGAGAGGGGAGAAAGAGAAGGAAGGAAGAGAAAACGAGGAACAAGAAAAAAAGATAATAGGATAAAGGAAAGGGTATTGCAATAAGGAAATAAAAGTGTGGGGGGAAAGGAGAAAAAAACGTAAGTGCAGGAGTCAGGACTAACAGGAGAGAGAGAGAGAGAGAGAGAGAGAGAGAGAGAGAGAGAGAGAGAGAGAGAGAGAGAGAGAGAGAGAGAGAGAGAGACAAAGATAGAGAAAGACAGACAGACAGACAGAGATACGAACACAAAACAAACAACAAACAAACAAAAAAAAAAAGAGAAGGAGAAAGATAATGAAAATGAGATAAAAAAGGAAATATACATAGAGAGAGAGAGAGGCTGGCAGAGAGAAGACAGAGAAGCGGGGAAGGAGAGCAATGCAAAAGCAACGTTGCATGGCTTCTTCCTCAGCCCTTAGTCGACTGGCCAGCAACATGACATGAGATTCGTTCCTTCTCTTTCTCTCCGTTGACGACCACATAACCATTGGTATGAGTTCATCATTGTCGTTATTATATTGAGTATTACCATTACTGTTATTATGTTGAATGTTATTACTGCTATCATATGAATATTACCACAACTGTTATTTTGTTGAATATTATCATTACTGTTATTATACTGAATATTATAAATTATTTTCAACATCATTCATTATTATAGATCATCATATCATCACTCATTATTACCGTTTTTTTTTGTCACTATCATCGTGATCATTACCATTATTGTTTTTATTAATCTCTAATTATTTCATTGTTCAATTACTATTATCCTTAATATTATTATCAATATCACTGTCATTTTGGCATCCTCACTACCATCACACAATTGGTGGTGCATTAACATATATTCTTTATTTCCTCAACGATATATTGTTTCCTAATATCCTTTTCCGAATTTCCTAATGTTATTCGGGAGAAGTCAACAATTGGAAAAGTAACTACCACAAAGGCAGAGAAAAAATAACAAAAACATATCACTGATTTATCAACTTCATTCTTACTGACTACGATTTCGTGTCTATTCCTTGCTGAACTGACCTTAACGACACTAACCTCCGCCCCCCCCCCACAAACCCCCTGGGCCTTAACCTCTCCCCCTCCGATATGCTAATATTCCTTAATGAACTTCACAAAAGGTACTAAACCCACCCCCTCCCTTTCTCCACCCCCCTCCCCTTCCCCGATATGTTACTCTCCTTCTACAACTCTATCTGGCCTGGGTTAATAGGCAATTCCATTAGCTCGTTAATAAGCAATTTCTAACGATCCAGGAAGGGACTGAGATAAACCCGCACTCGTTTGGTTGTTATCATTAGGTGAACGATATAATTATAGTCGTATCTTTTTCCGATAACGAAATCGATTCGTATTTTCTCACACCCACGCGGTGGAAAAGAACGTGGACTGAGAGCAGCAGATTGGGCGGTGAAAGTAGCAAAAAAGTTTAAATTTTCCCATTCTCTCTGACTGGGAAAGATCTGTTCTAAATGGAGAAAGATTCTCTAATCTTTTCTTGTTTTCTCTGATTCTTTCTGACTGGAGGAATATTTTATGATTCTTTTCTCTAACTGAAGAAAGATATCCTTCTTACTGCTTCTAATGAAGGAAAATTCTCAACTTTCTAACTGAGAGAAAGATTCCCTATTCTGTTCTAACTGGAGGAGATATCTCCGACTGTTCTATTGGAGGAAAGATTCTGATTCTGTTCTAACTGAAGGAAAGATCTGACTGTTCTAACTGAAGAAAAGATTCTCCGGACTGGGAAAAGATTCCTTCTGTTCTTAACTTGGAGGAAAGATTCTCCGACTGTTCTATGGAGGAAAGATTCCTGATTCTGTTCTACTGTTCTCCGACTGTTCTAACTGAAGGAAAGATTCCCTGATTCTGTTCTAACTGGAGGAAAGATGTCTCGACTGTTCTAACTGAGGAAAGATTCTGATTCTGTCTAACTGAAGGAAAGAATTCTCCGAACGTTCTAACTGAAGGAAAGATTCTCGACTGTTCTAACTGAGGAAAGATTCCCTGATTCTGTTCTAACTGGAGGAAAATTCTCTGACTGTTTCTAACCTGATTCTGCTAACTGTTCTAACTAACTGAAGGAAAGATTCTCCGACTGTTCTAACTGAAGGAAAGATTTCTCCGACTGTTCTAACTGAGGAAAGATCCCTGATTCTGGAGGAAGATTCTCCGAACTGTTCAATGGAGGAAAGATTCCCTGATTCTGTTCTAACTTGAAGAAAGATCCCGACTCACTGAAGAAAAGATTCCCTGATTCGTTCTAACTGAGAAAAGATTCTCCGAACTGGAGGACATCTAACTGAAGGAAGATTCTCCGACTGGTCTAATAAGGAAGATTCCCTGATTCTGTTCTAACTGGAGGAAAAGATTTCTCCGACTGTTCTAACTGAGAAAGGTTCCCTGATTCTGTTCTAACTGAAGGAAAGATTCTCGACTGTTCTAACTGGAAGGAAAGATTCCCTGGATTCTGTTCTAACTGAAGAAGATTCTCCGATTGTTCTAACTGAAATGAAACTGGGAAAGATCTCCGACTGTTCTAACTGGAGGAAAGATTCCTGATTCGTGTTCTAACTGGAGGAAAAGATTCTCCGACTGTTCTAACTGGAGAAAGATTCCCTGATTCTGTTTCTAACTGAAGGAAAGATTCTCCGACTGTTCTAACTGAAGGAAAGATTCTCCTACTGTTTAACTGGAGGAAAGATTCTCCGAATGTTCTAACTGGAGGAAGAGATTCTCCTGTTCTAACTGTGTCTAACTGAAGGAAAGATTCTCCGACTGTTCTAACTGAAGGAAAGATTCTCCGACTGTTCTAACTGGAGGAAAGATTCCCTGATTCTGTTCTAACTGGAGGAAAGATTCTCCGACTGTTCTAACTGGAGGAAAGTTCCCTGATTCTGTTCTAACTGAAGGAAAGATTCTCCGACTGTTCTAACTGGAGGAAAGATTCCCTGATTCTGTTCTAACTGAGGAAAGATTCTCCGACTGTTCTACTGAAGAAAGATTCCCTGATTCTGTTCTAACTGAAGAAAGATTCTCCGACTGTTCTAACTGGAGAAAATTCCCTGATTCTGTTCTAACTGGAGGAAAGATCTCCGACTGTTCTAACTGGAGGAAAGTTCCTGATTCTTTTCTAACTGAGAGAAAGATTCTCTGACTGTTCTAACTGAAGGAAAGATTCTCCGACTGTTCTAACTGGAGGAAAGATTCCCTGATTCTTTCTAACTGGAGGAAAGATTCTCCGACTGTTCTAACTGGAGGAAAGATTTCCCTGATTCTGTTTCTAACTGAGGAGATGAAAGAGGAAAGATTCCCTCCGACTGACTGTTCTAACTGGAGGAAAAGATTCCCTGATTCTGTTCTAACTGAGGAAAAGATTCTCCGACTGTTCTAACTGGAAGGAAAATTCCCTGATTCTGTTCTAACTGAATGGAAAGATTCTCCGACTGTTCTAACTGAAGGAAAGATTCTCCGACTGTTCTAACTGGAGGAAAGATTCCCTGATTCTGTTCTAACTGGCAGGAAAGATTCTCTGACTGTTCTAACTGGAGGAAAGTTCCCTGATTCTGTTCTAACTGGAGGAAAGATTCTCTGACTGTTCTAATGAAGGAAAGAATCTTTACTGTTCTAACTGGAGGAAAGAATCTTTTACTGTTCTAACTGGAGGAAAGATTCCCTGATTCTGTTCTTGGAGGAAAGATTCTCTGATTCTATTCTAACCAGAGAAGATTCTGATTCTCTACTAAGAGAAATGGAAAGAGATCTGAAAGGTACTAATATTCTGACCCCTACGTCTCTCTTGAAAAGGCGCCAAAAACGTCGCCAAATCTAGCGAAAAAAAATCGCTAAACTAGCAATTTTGCAGAAGAAGGTCATTATTTTCACCTTTGAGATTCGTTGCGCGTAATGCTGAGGTTTGAAAAGGCTTTATCAAATACAATAAAGCTTATACTGTTATCTCTGCGCCTTGCATTTTGTAGGTAATTGTATGTATTCTGTTGTCATTCAAACTCCTTTCCTTTTTGGTCTTTTATCCAATTTGTATTTTCGTGTTTTGGTTACAATTTTAATTATCAATGTGACCTCATGTACACCTAAATGGCTTCTGATATATGTATATGTATATGTATATACATATATATATATATATATATATATATATATATATATATATATATATATATATATTTTTCTTTATCTGTCTCACTTCTTCCACCTCTTCTCCTGCCTCCTTCCCTCTCCCTCTCTTTTCTCTCTCTTAATTTTCCTACCTCTCTCCCTCCTACTCCCTTCCCCTCGACTCCGCTTCCTTCACCTCTCTCTCCTCCAATCCCCCCATTCCCCCACTCCCGCTACCCTCCCTCTCCCCCCCCACCCCCTCCTCCCCTACCTCTCTCTCTCCTCCGCTCTCTCAAGGTTTATATAAATCTTGGGTCTCCTTCCTGACACTGCAGTCTCTCGGGCCTGATACCATTCCTGCAACAATACTATTTTTGCGAAGGTTCCTCTATCGCGGTTGCCGTTTCTGCACAGTCAGGATCGTTCAGCTGTGCTTTGGGTGACAACATTCCGCTGCTATCATTGGTGTGGCAGCGGCCTTACCGGAGACATGGTTCACGTTTCCTTGATATTGTGTTCAAGTATAAGATTGTTGTTGTTTAGTCTGCTGTTATCTTGTTTTTGTTATCATAATGATAATTGTAATGATGATAATAATTATCATAATTATGATTATGATAATAACTACCATTGTTACTGATATTGCTCCCAAGTATCTTATCATTGTTGTTTAGTCTGTTGTTATCTTGTTTCTGTTATCATCATCATAATGAAATTCGTAATGATGACAATAATGATCATAATTATGATTATAATAATAACTACCATTGTTATTCTTATAGTTAAGGTATTGTCTTGTTATAATCATCGTTATATTGTTTTCATTATTATTAGTATTCCTGATATAATTGTAATCATTATCACAATCATTATCAAAGAGAGATAGGGAGACAGAGAGACGGAGACACAGAAAGAGATAAGGAGACGGAGAGACACGGAGACACAGAAAGAGCCAGACAGACAGACAAATAACAACATACCTATTGTATCAGGAGAGGGGATTAAAAAAAAACCCTAACTAACCATCGCGAAACGAACGAAAAGAAAGAAAAAAAATACCTATTACGAAAGACAATATTTCCAGCGCCGTGTCAATAAAAGTTTTACGTCCGGTGACCTCGAGGCAGGTCATCCTCCGCAGCAAATTTATTTTTCATCAAGACTAAGTGGTTATTGATATCTTGGTCATGGTAATGTTAACGCCACTTTTGGAATTTATTCGTGATGTGGTGTGAGACGCTGGCTTATATATTTTGGAGTTGTCATTTTTTTTTTTTTTTTTTTTTTTTTTAGTGTTCGAGTTTTCATGTATTGCGTGTTCTTCATAATATACTGAAGTGAATCGATCTGTTTTGGATTGATGTGTGTTGCGTGTGTGTGTGTGTGTGTGTGTGTGTGTGTTGTGTGTTGTGTGTGCGTGTGCGTGTGCGTGTGTGTATGTGTTATGTGCGTGTGTCTGCCTGCGCGAGTATGGCCGCACCTCATACTACCAGAAGTCCAGAAATTAACACAAACTACAAGGTAAAAAGACCTAGACCTAGACCGTGTGAAAATATGACACCGCAAGAACTTCAGAGTAACTCGCGCCTAACTTCCGTAACCATTCGCCCTTCGGGATCCCTTCGCCACATGATCCTAAGAAAGACAAACTTTTTTTTCTCGGTTTAACTTTTGGAAATTAGTCGCGTTCCTCTTTGAATTGCAAATGATCGTAGGGGTGTTATATATTTTATATATTTGTGTATACATAATCAAAGAGAAATGTACAGGGTTTAACATCTATTTGATGTATTGGCATATCTATCCATATCTATCCAGGTATTCATTAATCTATTTGCATACAGAAGAGAGAGAGAGAGAGAGAGAGAGAGAGAGAGAGAGAGAGAGAGAGAGAGAGAGAGAGAGTGAGAGAGAGAGGAGGAGAGAGAGAGAGAGAGGAGAAGAGAGAAGAGAGAGAGAGAGAGAGGAGAAGAGAGAAGAGTGAGTGAGTGTGTATGTGCGTGCGTGTTCGTGTGTGTGTCTTCCTATTAAAGCTGAAAACAACACTGAAATACCATACAAAAAAATAAAATGCATCCACACATAAACTTTAAAATCAAAGTTCAAAGTATCACTTCCCGTTTTTTCAAATTACTTCCTGCATACAGACTCCCTTATCTCCATAGCAAACCAGGAAAAAAAAAAAACCTACATCATGAATACAACAACAACAACAACAAATACACTATCCGTTAACTTTAAACTGGTTAAACCTCGGAATTCTGGCTGTAGTTCTCTAATTAATGGCTTAGTTAAAACCTGTCAGTTTTAGGCGCTATCCATTAACCTTCCTCTAGCCTTTTATAAATACAAAATGAACAAAAAAGGTATATCAACATTAAAGATAATTGTATACTTAAATCAACATAATATCCAGTATTATAAAGGTAGGTTATCATAATTATCATTATTTATCCAAATGAGGTCAATAATTGAACACTGATGATAAGCACTGCTAAAGGTAGAAAAATAGATATATATTAAAACTGATAATACATGGTAAAGAAGAAGGGGAAAGAGAGGACGGGAGAATGAGGAGATGAAGAAAGAGAAAGAGAGAGAGCAGAGGAGAGGAGAGAGAGAGAGAGAGAGACGAGAGAGAGAGAGAGAGGAGAGAGAGAGAGAGAGAGAGAGAGAGAGAGAGAGAAGAGAGAGAGAGAGAGAGAGAGAGAGAGAGAGAGAGAGAGAGAGAGGAGAGAGAGAGAAGAAGATAGATAGAAGAGAGAGAGAGAAAAAGAGAAGAGAAGAAAAGGAAAGAAAAGAAAGAAAGGGGCGATTGGATACGCAACAAAATAGCCGTAGAAAATGTTGCAAGACGGATTGCAGAGCTCGCGCAGTGCATTCATCTTATGCAGGCAACACCACAATGACAGGATCGCGTGCCCACCAACAGCTCATTTTGCTTTTCGCTTTATATATGGTGTTGGCGAAGGAGGTCGAAGAAGGAGAAGGAGGAGGGAATTGGGAGGGAAGAGGAAAGGAGGAAGGGAATGGGAAGAAGGAGGGGGGAGGAGGGAAGAGAGAGGGGAGAAAAGGAATAGAAATTGGGAGGAGAAGGGGAAGAGGAAGAGAGTAGGGGAGAGGGGAGGGAGGGGAAGAAAAGGGGAGGAGGGAGGAGAGAGAAATTGGGAGGTGAAGAGGAATAGGGAAGGGGAAGAGAAATTGGGAGAAGGGAAAGGGGAGGGAGGGAAGGAAGAGAAATTGGGAGAAGGGGAAAAGGGAGGGGAGGGAAGGGGAAGAGAAATTGGGAAGGGAGCAGAGGGGAAGGGAAAAGAACCGGGAAGGGGAGGAGAGTGGAGGGAAAAGGCAGGGAAGGAGAACTGGAGAAAGAGAGGGGAAGAAGTAATATAAAAAGGGCAGTCAAAAGGGGAAGAAAGGAAAGAGGACATAAAAAAAACGTATAGGAAAAAGGCGAAAGCAGAATAGTCGAAAAAGAACGACGAAAAGGAAATAAGACAGAAGCCAGAAGCAAAAAAATTAAACAAATAAAAATAAAAATAAATTAAATAAATTAATAATAAAAAATATATAAAACAAGGACGAAAGCGACGCCAAGCGAGGAGGAAGGAAGAAGACCAAGTCCAAAATATTCTTCATTATAATCTCAAGATTGAGTGAACATGCAGGTGCGTCAGAGAAGTATGTTTGCCCATTAACCTGCCCGACCTCGAATGACGGTGTCTCTGTCAACAAAAGGAAGAGGAGGAGAGAAAGCAAATAAAGATGGGAATAAGAGTGGGCAGAGGAGGTCGATAAAGATGGGAATAGGAGGAGGGGGAAGAGGGGAGAGAAGGTCAATAAAGATGGGAATAGGAGAGGGGAGAGGAGGCCAATAAAGATGGAATTAGGAGAGAAGAGAGAAAAATGGGAATAGGATGAGGAAGATGAGAAAGATGGAATAGGATGAGGGGAGAGAGGTAAGAAGATGGGAATAGGAGTGGGCAGAGGAGGCCAATAAAGATGGGATTAGGAGGAGGGAAAGAGGGGAGAGAAGGTAGAGAAAGATGGGAATAGGAGAGGAGGATGAGGGGAGAGAAGGTAGAGAAAGATGGGAATAGGAGAGGGGAGAGGAGGCCAATAAAGATGGGAATAGCGAGGAGAAGAAGAGGGAGATGATCGCCTATAAAGATGGTAATAGAGGCAGTTGAAAGAGGTGTGACGAGAAGGTAGAGAAAGTATGGGAATAGAGAGAGGGGGGATGAGGGAGGAGGTAGCAAGAAGATGGGAATAGGATTAGAGGTAAAGAGGGAAGAGAAAGCAAACAAAGATAGGAATAGGAGAGGGAAAGAAGCGAAGAAAGGCAACATAAAAATAGAGGAATAGGAGAGCGGACAAGAAGGGCAGAGAAAGATATTAAAGACTGCGAATAAGATGAGGGAAGAGGGGGAGAGAAAATCAAATAAAATATGTGGCGAATAGGAGAGGGACAAGAGGGGAGAGAAAGCCTAAAAAGATGGAATAAGAGAGAGACAAGAGGGGAGAGAATGTCAATAAAGCATAGAATGGAAGAAAAAGGAAGGAAGGCCAAAGAAAATAAATATGGATAGAAAGGAAGAGAAAAAAGAGGGGACAGAAGGCGAATAAAAATGGGAATTGGGAATGGAAACAAGGAGGAAGAAGGGAGAGAAAGCAAATAAGAAGAAGAAAGGAGAAATGGGAGAAAGGAAGGCAAAGTAAGCGAATAAAGATGGGAATAGACGAGAAGATGAGAAAAAAAGGCGGAAAAAAACAAATAAATATAGATTAAGAGGGAAAGAAGGAGAGGGTGGGAAGAAAGAAGGAAATGGTTGCGAGGGAAAAGAGAGGAGAACAGGAGAAGAGAGATAGGAATGGGAAGCGAAAGAAAGAGACAAAACGAACTTCTTCTCTCCTCTCTCCCTCCCTCTAAGTCCTACCCCCTTCTCCTCTCTCTCTCCCTCTCTCTTTCCCTCTCCTCCGCTCCCACAAAAGATAAACAATGAATAAAGGCAAATCCACACCAACTCCATCCTGAAGAAGAAAAAAAGAAAATGGATAACAATGAAAAAATGAAAAAAGAGAGAACAGGGAAAATGAGGAAAGAGAGAAAAAGGAAAAATACATTATACCATTACTTTGACAGAAAATAATTCCATTCATGTATTTCATAAATTCAAGCGAAAAAGAAGATGAAGAGAGTGAGAGAAAGAGAGAGACGAAAAAGAGAAAGACAGACAGACAGAAACATAGAAATGGAAAGAGAAAGAGAGCTCGAGAGAGAGAAAAGAAACAGATACAGACAGAAACA
This sequence comes from Penaeus vannamei, assembly GCF_003789085.1. NCBI lineage: Eukaryota > Metazoa > Arthropoda > Malacostraca > Decapoda > Penaeidae > Penaeus > Penaeus vannamei. The sequence goes on from NW_020868695.1 coordinate 687,169, forward strand.
AAAAAATATCACCCACTTACATAAAAAAAACAACAAAAAAAAAACATTCTCCCCCCCAAAAAGGAGTTAAATAAAATCTACAAAAATCTACCACTCCATCACCCCCTTCTACCCTTCCCTTCCCCCACCTCCCCCCAAAAACACCTCCATTCTACTCACCAATAAGGTCTATAATAACAATAGGATTATCGTATTGATTCTGGTGATTCTTTCTGCGTTCCTCCTGCTCGTTGAGAAGGAAGGCGGCCACATAAGGCGTGAAGATAGCCGTGTATATGACCAAGAGGAGGATGATCCAGTCCCACACTGCCTTGAACGGCGAGTAGTGTAGGATCGTCCATTTGTGTATCCGCGGCGACTGGAGTTTGTATTCCGGCAGGACGTCCGCGCCGAGAGAGAGGACCTGCGAGGGGAGAGAAGGGGAGAAAAAAGGAGTGGTTAGAGGCGGAACTTGGACTCCCGGAGGCGAGGATGACAAAGGGCATGCTCGATGCCGGAGAGCAATGCTTGCCCGATGAATGAATCAGCGGGGGGGACGAGAAGGAGAATCATTGGGGGTGGACGAGAAGGAATGAATCAGCGGGGTGGGACGAAAGGATGAATCAGCGGGGGTGGACGAGAAGGATGAATCAGCGGGGGTGGACGAGAAGGATGAATCAGCGGGGGTGGACGAGAAGGAAATGAATCAGCGGGGGGTGAACGAGAAAGGATGAATCAGCGGGGGTGGACGAGAAAGGATGAATCAGCGGGGGTGGAGAGAAGGATGAATCAGCGGGGGTGGACGAGAAGGATGAATCAGCGGGGGTGGGAGAAGGGATGAATCAGCGGGGGTGGACGAGAAGGATGAAATGAAGCGGGGGTGGACGAGAAGGATGAATCAGCGGCGGTGAAACGGGGGTGGACGAGAAGGATGAATCAGCGGGGGTGAACGAGAAGGATTAGTTGGCGAAATACGTCTGGTTGGGGCTCGTGTTTGCGGAGCCGAGGTCTGTTTGGCAAGTAGATGAAGGAATAAAATATGGAAGAGCTCATTGTAATTCCAGAAAGTGACTATTTTTGAGATGTGAGGTTACTTACACAAAACGTATTTCTGCAAACAATATGTGCATATATACCTTAACACACACATATATGTGTGTGCGGGCGTGTACGTTTGCGTGTGCGTGTGTCCGCATGTACGCACTTATTCACATTTATATATACACACACACATACATATGTATGTATGTATGTATGTATGTATGTATGTATGTATGTATGTATGTATGTATGTATGTATGTATGTATGTATGTATATGTATGTATGTATGTATGTATATATGTATGTAGATGTATGTGTGTATATGTATATATGATATCGTACGTATGTGCATGTGTCTGCATATGTACAATATGAGAATAACTTCTTTCACATATAGGAATCCAAATATAAAGACTGCAATACTGCATAACACAACCAAGGCAGATCGAACCACACGGGTATATAGGGCCATAATAATTCACACGAAGCCATTGTTCTCTAAAGCACACCTTTCAGCCTGCTTGCAACATGCACCTGTACTGCTTCCTCCTGGCACGTATTGCAGCGAGTTGTATCTCTCAGAGCTATCGACTCCTTCACCACCTCTTTCATCTTATACATGAACAATGAGAGTAATCGCGTTATCCTCGTTTGTGCCAGGTTAATTAGTTTAGGTGTGGAACAAAAGAGCGCTTAAGTGAATTCCGACGCGGTGGCAACGTTGCTGAACTGGGCGGCAGCTGGTGTCGAGGATGTTGCTTCTCCTGTGTGTAGTTTATCTGTGTGTGTGTGTGTGTAGATAGATAGGTAGGTAGGTAGATAGAGGGGGGAGGGAGAGGGAGGGAGGAGGGAGGGAGAGGGAGAGGGAGAGGGAGAGAGAGGGAGAGGGAGGGAGGGAGGGGGAGGGGGGGAGGGGAGGGAGGGAGGAGAGGAGGGAGAGGGAGGGAGAGAGAGAGGAGAGGAGGGAGAGAGAGGGAGGGAGGGAGAGGAGAGGGAGAGGGAGAGGAGGGAGGGAGGGAGATGGGAGGGAGGGAGGGGAGAGGGGGAGAGAGGGAGGGAGGAGAGAAGAGATTTTAGTTTAGATTAGATAGACAGACAGACAGAGATAGATAGATAGACAGATAGCAGATAGATATTGTAGGTAGGTAGAGGTAGGTAGAGGGTAGGTAAGGTAGGTAGAAGTAGGTGGGTAAGTTGGTAGTTAGTTAATTAGTTATTTAGGTAGGTAGGTATATAGCCCCACATCCACACGCACGCATCCCCACATGCACACATTCACGTAAACACATGCTCGCAAACATCAACCACACACATCCACAACCACACTCACACCTATCATAAATAATAACAGAGACATTATACACATGAAAAAATCGAAATACATTCGTACTTGAACTACAACAGAAACGACGCATTCTGACACTCATTTCCCCCCCACATATTCGCTACTTCTACTATCACAATCCCTAAAAAAAACACCTATTTCTGCCCCATCCGGTTGAACTGAACTATCAGGATTCCATCAAACCACAAAAAAAAAAAAAAAAATCGACCAATGAACCGTAATTCAGAAAAAAAGGAAGTTTCATCAAGTGAAAAAAAGAAAAGTTAAAAAAAAAAAAATCAAACCCCAGTAACATCAACCCACAAAAAAAAAAAAGAAAATGATTAATGAAAAAAGGAAGGAAGTTTCCATCAACCCACAAAAAAAAAAAAAAAAAAAAAAAGGAAGGAAGTATCAACTCCGCAACGAAATGAGATGGACTGCGTAATGGAATGGAAGTTCGGGTCGGTTACGGCACCAGACACTTATCAGACTCTCCAGCAAATGATTCCGTGACCTTTTATTTTATCTCTGGGAATTTCCTTGATCTGATTGGCTCGATTTCTTCTTGTTCTATTTTCGCTCTCTCCCTTTGCTTTATCTGGGTTTCTTTGATTCTTCGATTTTGTTTTGTTTTGTTCCTTCTGTTTTTTTTTTTTTTTTGTTCGTTATGTCTTCTCTTGTTTGTTTTGTTGTTCTTTCTGTTTTTGTTTCTCTATCTTCTTCTCCTATCCTATCTCCTATTCCTTTCCTCTCCCTTCTCTACCATTATTTCCCTTCCTCCTTCTGCTCCTTTTCTCCCTATCTCACCATCTCTCATCTTGCTTTCCGTTCACTCCCCTCTCCGTCTCCCCCTCCCCCCTCCCGTTTCCTCCCCCATATGGCCTAAGTTCCCCCCCCCCCTCAATCGACCCCATTCCCAGATCAATTCTTCGCCTGCCTCTCTCCCTCCCCTATTTCTCCTTGTCTCCTTCCTATCTCTTCCTAGCTTTCCCGTCTCCTATCTCCCTTCTATCTCTCTTTCTTCATACTCTCTCCCTTATCTTCCACTCCTACTCTCCCCTCCTTTCTTTTCTTCCCATTTCCCTTCTTCCTCTCCTCCTTCGTCCTCCCATTTCCCTTCTTCCTCACCTATTCCTCTCCTCCTTCGTCCTCCTTCCCCTCTTCTTCCCACTTCCTCACCTCTTCTCTGTCTCTCTCCCTTTCCACCCGTTCCCCTCGTCTTTCTCCTCTCTCTCCCCCTCCCCCTTCCTCCCTCCTCCCACTCCCCTCCTGCCTAGGCCCCCCAAGGAAGGTCTGAAGCTTGAACCGTTGTCTGGTTTCCTCTCCCCCCCCCTCCCCCTTCTCCCAGTCCCCCTCCCGTCCCTCCCCGTCCCCCCCCCCCCCCCAGTCCCCCTCCCCCTCCCCCCCCTCCCATGTCCCCTCCCCTCCCCTCCCCCGAGGCCTTCTGTCAGTCTTGCAAAGTAGTCAATATAAGATTTTTTTTTTTTTTTTGCAAGAGGTGGTATATGTGAGATAAAGGTGTCCTTCTTTTTCCTCCTCCTAATTATAATTTCTTATCTTTGATGCTGTTTTTTCTTTATTTTTCGTACCCTTGTGTACATTATGATAGCCCACGGCTTATATGAATATAAAATAGGGTTTTGCGTTACTTTGCATATCAATGTATTGCGTCTGCTTTGTGAAATTTTTCTTGTTTTTATTTATTGTTCGGTTCTGATCATTAACCTAGTTTTTTATTCAAATAACACCGGAAGCCTTCAGACTAATGTTATTTATTTATATAAAAAAATCCCTAATCTTAATTCTTTCATTATCATTTATTTCATTATTCCATCCCTCTTTCACTTATACACCTATTTTCTCTTCAGAATTTCCCACCGAATGAAACGAAATGAGCTTCGTCAGCGTACTCATTTCGCACGCTGACATTCTGCAATACCTTCGCCGTTGCCAAATTTGATTGCCTTTTCCCGTCACGAAGAAGCACGCGCTCGCCATAAAAGGAGATATGGTCGCACCAGGACACGTAAAAAGATAAACCTGTCACTGGACTCATATTGCATACGTGACGAAGGCCAGCTGGCATCACTCACCCCCCTTTCCCCTCTCCCCTTCCACCCCTCTCTCCCCTCTATCAGTCCCTAGTCCTACCCCTCTCCCCACCCCCCTCTCCCCTCTCCCCTCTATCAGTCCCTACCCTACTCCCCCTCTCCCCTCTATCAGTCCCTACCCCTCTTCCTAACCTCCCCAATCGACCTCTCTTTCCATAGTCCATTGCTTTTTCTTCTCCTTCCTTGTCCCTTCCCTTCCTTACTGATGTTTTCCCCTCCACAGTCTATAGCTTCCCCTTCACCTCCCCTTTCCCTACCCCTTTGACGTCCTGTCCCTTACCTTATTGAGTCTATTTCCCCATTACCTATAGTTTTTTCTCCCCACTCTACACCTTATCATCCCGCTGATTCCTTCCCCAAGACAGCATTGCTTTTCCCCCCCCCCCAAAACCTCCCCTTCCCAACCCCATCAAGTCTACCCTCCCCCCTCCCCCCAAGGTCTACCTTCCACCACCTCTCCTCCCCCATCCCCCACCTCCCCAAAACCTCCCCTTCCCAACCCTATCAAGGTCTCTCACCCTCCCCCTTCCCCAGCCCCACCTCGATCTCCCCCACCCCCCACCTCCCCAAAACCTCCCCTTCCCAACCCTCAAGGTCTTTCCCATCCCCCCACTTCCCCACCCCACCTACCTCGATCTCCCCCACCCACCTCGATCTCCCCACCTCCCCTTCCCAACCCCATCAAGGTCTCCCCCCCACTTCCCCACGCCCCACCCCCACCTCCCCAAAACCTCCCTTCCCAACCCCATCAAGGTCTCCCCCCCCACTTCCCCACCTCGATCTCCCCCACCCCCACCACCCCCCACCTCCCCCCGACCACGTCTCTCCAAGTCAGAGTTGTCGAAGCCATCCGCTACCACATGTCTAAACCTGTCTCAAAAAAGCTCCGAAGTTTTCTCTCTTTTTTTGGCGTCTCCGTCTCCCGTGAGATAATACTCGGTTTGTTTGTCTTTGTCTCATCTTGTCTGTCTGTCTTTTTTCCTTCTATCTCTTTCTCTCTCTTATCCACACCCACTCACTCTCTCTCTCTCTCTCTCTCCCATCTCTCTTTCTCTCCTCTCTTCCCTTTCTCTCTCTCTCCTCCTCCTCTCTCTCTCTCTCTTTCTTACTCCTACTCTTCCCTCCCTCTCTTTCTAATTTCCCCATCTCTCTCTCTCTCTCCTCTCCCTCTCCCCCCCTATCCCCCCACCTCTCTCTCCCCCCTCCTCCTCCCTCCTCCCCCTCCCTTTTCCCCCCCCATCCCTCTCTTTCTCTCTTCTCTCTCTCCCTTCCTCTCTCTCTCTCTCTCTCTCTCTCTCTCTCTCTCTCTCTCTCTCTCTCAGCTGATCGAAGGTGGAGCGATTCCTCAGGGGATGTTCTGTGGGTAAACATCGTTGCCAAGTGTAACGAGCAAAGGGCTTTTTCCTCGGCTTGGTAAACAGCAGTAAGCATAAGAGAATCAGGAATCAGGCAGGATGGCTTCGCTGAATTGGCTTCTTTTTTTTCCTTTTTTTTATATTCTTTATGCTTGCGGTTAAATTGGTTCTCGTAGGGAGTAGGGAGTAGGGAGAATTTGGGGAGGGAGGGAGGGAGGGAGGGAGGGAGGGATAGAGATATAGATATAAATTGGTAGGTAAGTAGGTAGGTAGGTAAGTAGATAGATAGGTAGGTAGATAGGTAGACAGATAGATAGATGGATAGATGGACAGACAGATAGATAGAAAGGTAGGTAGATAGGTAGGTAGATAATAGATAGATAGGTAGATAGGTGGATAGATAGATAGATAGATAGGTAGATAGGTAGGTAGATGGGTAGGTACAGATAGATAAGGGTGAGCAGATGATAGATAAAAAGACTTAAGAACAAGAAAGTGAGCTCTAATCAAGAAGCTTCGACGCCCGCACCAACTCCTCATAAACTGTAAAATGTTCAAAAAAGGAAACTCACTCTCTCCCTTTCTTTCTCTCTCCCCTCTTCTTCTCTCTCCTTTCTCTCTCTCTCTCTCTCCTCTCCTTTCCTCCCTCTCTCCTTCCCTCCCTCCTCCTTCCCTCTCTCCTTCCCTCTCCCTCCCCTCCCTCCCCCCTCCCTTCAAGCCACCCCGCTAAGTCACCCAGCCATAATCTCGTAAAGAAAATGACATGTCTTATCACCGAGAGATGATTCATGTTTGCGGGTGAAGAAAGTGACACGCCACGAGAGACGAGGAGCAATTATTTTCATCAATCATTAATTTGCAAGAAGCTCCTGGTAATAAGATGGCGTCCTTGCGAAGCGGTAATTGCTCACGTTAGCAATTTCGTTCCGCTCGACTTCGTCTTTTTTTTTTGGTGGTGTTCTTGGGGACGTTCGAAAAAGAAAATGATAATAAAAAGAAAGAAAATGGAAAGAAATAATGATAATAATAAAGAATATGGAAATATGTAAAAAAAGGATTTGTATATCGATGTGAAAGTCAACTCATACAAACACACTGAGACATACACGCAAACAAACAATATATCACACTCATGCACAAACAAACATCCACACTCAAACACACACACACAAAAACACACATCCACACTCATCGACACACACATACACACACTTACAAAACACACACACACAAACACACATCCACACCATACAACACACACAAAAACACAACACACACCAACACACCAATACACACAAACACACACACACACACATCCAAACACACCCACACATACCAACCTATCCACCTCCATCCACACATCGGACACACACGCCTCATCAACATAAAACGACACACGCAACGATCCCCCAAATTGGATCATATCCCCGCCAAGCCCATAACCTCTCCAACATGATCTACATTTTGCAATATTCTGCAACATGAAGACGCCCGTAACAATGACATCCCAGCCTGTTCCATTGTTCTTGACGCCCGTAACAATGACATCCCAGCCTGTTCCATTGTTCTTGACGCCCGTAACAATGACATCCCAGCCTGTTCCATTGTTCTCGACGCCCGTAACAGTGACATCCCAGCCTGTTCCCATTGTTCCCGACGCCCCGTAACAATGACATTGTTCCCATGACATCCAGCCTGTTCCATTGACGCCCGTAACAGTGAATCCGTTCCATTGTTCTCGACGCCCGTAACAATGACATCCCAGCCTGTTCCATTGTTCTCGACGCCCGTAACGTTCCAACGCTTAACAATGACATCCCAGCCTGTTCCATTGTTCTTGACGCCCGTAACAATGACATCCCAGCCTGTTCCATTGTTCTCGACGCCCGTAACAATGACATCCCAGCCTGTTCCATTGTTCTTGAAAAACAATGACATCCCAGCCTGTTTCCATTGTTCTTGCCCGTAACCATGTTCCATTGTTCTTGACAACCACCCAGCCTGTTCCAATTTGCCTGTTCCATTGTTCTCGACGCCCGTAACATGAATCCCAGCCTGTTCCAATTCGATTGGCGCCCGTAACAATGACATTCTTGTTCATAACAATGACATCCCAGCCTGTTCCATTGTTCTTGACGCCCGTAACAATGACATCCCAGCCTGTTCCATTGGACGCCCGTAACAATGACATCCCAGCCTGTTCCATCGACGCCCGAACAATGACATCCCAGCCTGTTCCATTGTTCTTGGACGCCCCGTAACAATGACATCCCAGCCTGTTCCATTTCTTCGAACCATCCCAGCCTGTTCCATTGTTCTTGACTTGTTCTCGGGCTTTTCTCTTGTTCTCGGGCTTGTTCTCGGGCTTGTTCTTGGGTTGCGAAGTGGTTGAGCTAAGGGACAGGAGCGCCAACCCAGGACTTGCTCGCGACTCGATTTAGGAGGATATAAAATCCCTGTTTATGCCGGGAATGTAGGTTTTTAAAATGTTTTAGAGGTGCGGGCGTGTGGATAGGCGTGGTTGTGTGTGGATAGGTGTGTGTGTGTGTGGATAGGTACGTGTGCGTGTGGTGTGAGTGGATAGGTATGTGGAAGGTGTGTGTGGATAGGTGTGTGTGTAGAGGGTTGTGGTGTGGATAGGAGGGTGTGTGAGTGTAAGTGTGAGTGGATAGGTGTGTGTGGATAGGAGTGTGGTGGGATGGTGTGTGTGGGTGTGTGTGTGTGTAGTGTGTGTGTGTGTGTGTGTGTGTGTGTGTGTGTGTGTGTGTGTGTGTGTGTGTGTGTGTGGTGTGTGTGTGTGTGTGTGTTGTGTGTGGTGTACGAGCGCGCGCACCACGAATGTGTATTGATATCATTAATATCATTAATAATAAGTAAGGTTATAATAATGCAATAAAAGTAGATAAAAAAGGAAAACCGAGTAGAAGAAAAAAAAATAAATACAAAGAGAAGAAGGCAAATAAAATAGAAAAAAAGAGACCAAAAACTGGGGATACGACTCTATTCCCAAATATTTCTTTAGGCAAAAACAAACATCGAGAAAAAAGGAGTAACGGTCTTTTTATTTCGTCTTAGACTTTCATTTGCCTCTGGAAATTATTATCTCTTTTTTTTTACATATTATACAATAAAGATATTCATGTAAAAGGCAAGTTAAATGGGCCGAGGAAATTAACACAAGTAACTAGCCGGTAGAGCATTCATGTGTGTAAAAAAATTTCACGGACGAAAAAAAGGCGGTGTTAAGAGAAATTTGGAAAATTACGATAATGTGAATGAGAAAGAAGAGAGTAGAGAGGAGAGGGAGGAGAGGGAGAGGGAGAGGGAGCAGGGAGAGGGGAGAGGGAGAGGGAAGGGGGGGGAGGGAGAGGGAGAGAGAGAAGAGAGAGAGAGAGAGAGAGAGAGAGAGGGGGAGAGAGAGAGAGAGAGAGGAGAGAGAGAGAGAGTGAGAGAGATGAGTGAGAGAGAGAGAGTGAGAGAGAGAGAGAGAGAGAGAGAGAGAGAGAGAGAGAGTTGAGAGAGAGAGAGAGAGAGCTGAGAGAGAGAGAGTGAGAGGAGAGGTGAGAGAGAGAGAGAGAGAGAGAGAAGAGAGAGAGTAGAGAGAGAGAGAGAGAGAGAGAGAGAGAGAGAGAAGGGGGGGGAGAGAGAGAGAGAGAGAGAGAGAGAGAGAGAGAGAGAGAGAGAGAGAGGAGAGGGAGAGAGAGGAGATGGAGAGAGAGAAGAGAGAGAGAGAGTAGAGTGAGACGTGAGGTGGATGAGAGAGAGAACATTGAGAGACGATGATAAATGAGGAGAGAGAAATTAGAGAGGAGAGAATGAGGAGAGGAGAGAATGGAGAGAGAGATGAATTGGAGAGAAGAAATGAGAGAGAGAGAGGATGGAGAGAACAGAGAGAAAGGAAGGAGAGAGAGAGAGAGAAAGGAAGGAGGAGAGAAGGAGAAAGGAGAAGGAGAAGGAGAAGGAGAAGGAGAAGGAAGAAGGAGAAGGAGAAAGGAGAAGGAAGAAGGAGAGGAGAAGGAGAAGAAGGGAGAAGAAAAGGAGAAAAGGAGAAGGAGAAGAAGGAAAAAAGAGAAAAGAAGAGAAAAAAGAGAAAGAGAAACAGGAGAGAAAAAAGAGAAAAGGAGAAGGAGAAAAGAGAAGGAGAAAAGAAAAAAAGAAAAAGAAATGAGATAGAAAAGAGTTAGAAGGGACAGAAAAGGAAGAAGCGAAGAGGAGAAAGAGATAAGAGTGGAGAAAAACCCACCAAACCTGAATGAGGCCATTCCGAAAACACATTTTAAGTGTCGGTCTCTCAATAATACATTCCCCCCAGTGGGTATATTCCTTTCATTTCCAGTAATAGAGTCCTGGAAAGATTCTAGAGACTTCCGTATGAAGCCAGTGATCTCCGGCGAATTACCGGCGCAATTTGACCGTTCAAAACAGGCTTCATGATGCTCCCTGTGAGGGCTGTGACATAGGGAATTACGGTCTTTAATATAGCAACAGCAACGGGGTTCGGTCCAAAGTTAATGGCAAATCAAGGCGAGTTATTAATCGAATGGTCTAAATTTTTAAAGGCAGCTATGTAGCTAGACTGGACTGAAAATGATAAAAGATATAAAAGGAAGAAAAAAGATGACCAAAAAACAATAAATGAAATAATACAAAAAAATGTAATGTATTTCTCTTAATGCGGGCCGTTTTTTTGAGAAAGTAATTGTTTACTCTTTACAGGCGTAGAAAAAACGAACGTCGATACAAA
>NW_020868695.1:697826-700326 GCF_003789085.1 Penaeus vannamei
AGAGAGAGAGAGAGAGAGAGAGGAGAGAGGAGGTGAGAAGAGAGGGAGAGAGGAGAGGGAAGGAGGAGAAGAAGGAGGGAAAATTAGAGAGAGAGGGAGGGGAGGGAGGGAGCGGGAGGGAGAGGGAGAGAGGAAGAAGAGAGAGAGAGGGGAGGAGAGAGAGGGAAGGAGGGGAGAGACGAGGAGAGAGGAGAAAGAGAGCGTATGAGGGATGAGAGAGAGAAGGGAGAGGGAGGTGAGGGGGAGAGGGAGGGAGAGATGAAGAGAGAGAGAGGGAAGTGAGGAGGGAGAGAGAGAGAGAGGTGGGCGAGAGGGAGGGAGAGAGGAGAGAGAAGAGAGGAGTGAGAAGGCCGAAGAGAGAGAGAGAGAGGAGGGAGGAGGGAGGGACGAAGGGAGAGAGAGAGAGAGGGGAGGAGAGGAGAAGGGTGAGAGATGATTAAGGGAATGAAGAGAGAGAGAGAGAGAGAGAGAGAGAAGGGAGGCACGAGAGAGATTGAGAGGGAGGGAGAGGAGAGAGACGAGAGAAGGAAGAAGAGGGGGAGAGAGAGAAGAGAGATGAGAGAGAGAGAGAGAGGGGAGGGGAGGGGAGAGGGAGAGGAGGAGGGAGAGCAGAGGGAGAGGAAGAGGCGAGGGGAGGAGAGAGAGAGAGGAGAGAGAGGAGAGAAGAGAGGAGAGAGAGAGAGAGAGAGAGGAGGAGGGAGGAGAGGGAGGAGGGAGGGGAGAGGGAGGGGAGAGGGAGAGGGGAGGGGAGGAGAGGGAGAGGAGAGAGAGAGGGAGAGGGAGAGGAGAGGGGAGGGAGAGGAGAGAGGGAGAGAGGGAGAGAGGAGAGGGAGAGAGGAGGAGAGAGAGAGAGAGAGAGAGAGAGAGAGAGAGAGAGAGAGGAGAGAGAGAGAGGAGAGAGAGAGGAGAGAGAGATGAGAGAGGATAGGGAGGAGAGTGATATATATATAAATAATGAATAAATAATAATAAATAAATATTTATATATATATATATATATATTATATATTATATATATATATATAGTAGAGAAGAGAGAGAGAGAGAGAGAGATAAAGACCGAGACCGAGACCAAGATACTACATAAACAAACAGACAGACAGATATAAAAAACAGATACACCGAGAGAGAGAGAGAAAAGAACAAAAGAAAAGAGAGAGAGAGAGAGAGAAAAAAAAACAAAAAAAACAGAAAAAAGAAAAGGGGAGATCCAACTCATTCAACCTCGCTCTTATCCCCGCCATAACCTCCCTATAATGATCCCCGGGAATCGCCCAGGTCCCCCCCCCCCACCCCCCCTAACACCCCCCCCCTCTGCTACAAGGACCGCGGGATCGGTGAGACTGCAGCTTCATCTTTTTCACGATCTCGAGGACCGGTGAATGCCAGCTGATGTGTGGGTAATGGATCTGATTACATCTTGGGCATGGAAGGAGGGAGAGAGGGAAGGGAGAGGGGGAGGGAGAGGGGGAAGGGATGGGGGAGGGGTGGAGGAGAGGGGGAAGGGAGAGGGGAAAGGAGGGGGTGGGGGGGGGGTGGGTAATGGATCATGTACATCTGGGCATGGAAGGAGGAGAGGGGAAGGGGGAGGGGGTGGAGGGAGAGGGGAAAGGGGAGAGAGGAGAGGAGAGAGAGGAGGGAAGGGGGTGGGAGGAGAGGGAGTGGAGGGAGAAGGGGAAGGGAGGAGGGAGGGAGAGGTGGATACATCTTGAGAGGAGAGCACAGTTTTGGGCATGGAGGGGAAAGGAGGAGGAGGGGATGGGAGGGAGGGAAAGGAAAGGGGAAGGAGGAAGAGGGAGAGGAGGGAGGGGAGGGGGAGGGGAGGGAGGGGAGGGGGGGGAGGGGATGGGAGAGGGGTGAGGGAAGGAGGGAGGGAGAGGGGAGGGGAGGGAGGGAGGGGAGGGGAGGGAGGGAGGGGAGGGATGGGAGGGCAGGGAGGTTAGAGCAGAGAGGGAGAGCAGAGTAGCCAGACAGAGAGATAGAAAGATGGAAAGATAAGAGATATAGAGATAAAGATAGAAAGAGAGGGAGGGAGAGGGAGAGGAGAGGGAGAGGGGGAGAGGAGAGGAGAGGGAGAGGAGAGGGAGAGGAGAGGGAGAGGAGAGGGAGAGGGAGGGAGGGAGGAGGAGGGGGGAGGGAGAGAGAGAGAGAGAGAGAGAGAGAGAGAGAGAGAGAGAGAGAGAGAGAGAGAGAGAGAGAGAGAGAGAGAGAGAGAGAAGAGAGAGAGAGAGAGAGAGAGAAGAGAGAGAGAGGAAGAGAGAGAGAGAGAGAGAGAGAAGAGAAAGAGAGAGAAAGAAGAGAAGAGAAGAGAGAGAAAGAGATCGGAGAGAGAGATTGCAGAAACAAAAACTTGACAGGAGAGAGAATGTGGATCCAAACAAAATAATAACAAATAAATAAATAAATACGAAACGAACAGATAATTTATCGACGGCATAAACATCATACGAAAGAAAGAAAGAATGACATTATATTAACCCTCTGCCTTGTAAGCTCCATA
>NW_020868695.1:707826-770545 GCF_003789085.1 Penaeus vannamei
TGTGTGTGTGTGTGTGTGTGTGTGTGTGTGCGTGTGTGTGTGTGCGTGTGTGTGTGCGCGCGTCTATGCATGTGTATGTATGTGTGTGTGTAAGCAACACCAACAAACCACGCCGCCATGGAATGAACCGAAATAATCAACCGCACTGGAAACTTCTGGCAACGAGCAAGGAAATTGGACTGACCAAAGAAAACGGGGAAATAGATCTCCAATCGCAGGTTTAACACGACCTGAAGAGATGGGAAGAGTGAGGCAGGTGAGGATCTGAGGAGAGGCAGATGAGGGAGGGAGGAGGAGAGGGGAGGAGGGGAGGGGAGGGGAGGGGGAGGGGAGAGGAGGAGGAGGAGGAGAGGGGAGAGGGAGAGGGGAGAGGGAGAGAGAAGGGAGAGGGAGGTTGGGAGGAGGAGGGAGAGGTGGGAGGGACGGGAGAAGTTTGGATGGAGGAGGAGGAGGGAGAGGGAGGAGGGGAGAGGGGAAAGAGGAGGGGAGGGGAGGAGGAGAGGGAGGAGGGGAGAGGGTGAGAGGGAGGGAGTGTGGAGGGGAGGGAGAGGAGAGAGGGGAGCGGGAAGAGAGGTAGGAGGAGAGGGAATCAAGAGAGGGGAAAGTGGGAGGTTTTATTGGGGGGGGATGGGAGAGAGGGTAGGAGAGGGAGGGAAGCATAAAAAGGGGAAAAGTGAGGAAAGGAAGGAACTGAAAGAGCGAGAAAGAGTAAGAAGGGAGGAAAGTGCCAGAGGAGAAGGAGAGGGAGAGTTGGAAAAAAAGGGAGAAGAGGGGGAAGGATGGAATGGAAAGAGAGAAAAAAAAACAGTCAAAGAAGAAAGAGAACTATAGAAAAGAAAATGGAATAAGAAAGAAAACGAAAACGAGAGCATAGAAAACGAACACCAAAATGACTGAACAGCAGACAAAGAAAAACAAACGAGAAAGAGAGAGAAGAAAAGCCCAAAGAGAGAACGAGACAAAGATGGGGAAGAAGTGATAGAAGAGGAAGGGGAAAACCCAGCAGGAGAGAGCTCGCAAAAGGGGGAAATTCACCGGCGGTTCTTAAGGTCAAGCACCGTGACCTTTCGTCAGGGGATGTTGAGGACGCGGCCAGAACGAACCCGCTCCTCCTGCCGCAGTCATGATACGAAGGCATCGCCAGGCGGGTTGTGTAAGCACGGCGGGGGGGGGGGGGGGGGGGCGTATCTTATCGGAATTCGTAAGGGCGTCGTAGTTTTTTTTTTCTTTTTTTTTGGATTTATCATTTTTAAAGGGGGTCCATCGCTCAGTTCTTCGTTGGCGGGAGAGTCTAGGATTCGTTATCGTGAATGGTGATATTGGAGACACACACACATACATACACACGCACGCACGCTCACTCACACACACACACACACACGCACACAAACACACACGTTCACCCACATGTGCGTAGGTTTGCTTACAACCATACATTCACTCATATTCACAAACTGACAGATACTTAGGTAAACAAACAAACAAAAAAAAAAATAGATACAAATACGCAATCTAAAACGCATTCAAACCATTATTCTAAACCGATAACCAAGAGATAGAAAAAAAATTAAACCTACCACATAACATAAATGACAAATGTATATGATCTAAACAAGAGAGACAGAAAAAAAATATTACACCTACCCAAAACATAAAGGCAAATGTATATGATCTAAACAAGAGAGAATGAAAATGAAAAAAATACACCAACCCCAAAGCATAAATGACAAATGTATATATGATCTAAACAAGAGAGAGAAAAAAAAAACACCAACCCCAAAATATAAATGACAAATGTATATGATCTAACAAGAGAGAGAATAAAAAAAAAAAAACACCAACCCCAAAGCATAAATGACAAATGTATATGATCTAAACAAGAGATATAGAAAATGAAAAAAAAAAACCAACCAAAGCATAAATGACAAATGTATATGATCTAAACAAGAGATATAGAAAAAAAAAAAAAAAAAACACCAACCCCAAAGCATAAATGACAAATGTATATGATCTAAACAAGAGAGATAGAAAATGAAAAAAAAAAATTACACCAACCCCAAAGCATAAATGACAAATGTATATGATCTAAACAAGAGAGATAGAAAAAAAAAAAATAACACCAACCCAAAGCATAAATGACAAATGTATATGATCTAAACAAGAGAGATAGAAAAAAAAAAAAAAAAAAAAAACACCAACCCCAAAGCATAAATGACAAAAATTAATGATTCTGAACAAAGATATAGAAATTAAAAAACCCAACCCCAAAGCATAAATGAGAAAAACATACATACATATATCCGTCCTCAATACAAATTTATGGAATTTAACGAGATAACCCACGGAAGCCAGTGTAACGTTAAGGGTTGCATCCAGACGCCCTTATCTTGTATGGCTTCTTATCGCCGTGATGTTGGCCAGGTAACAAACGGTAAGCAACACCTGCCCTCAGTACCTCTAGGTGTTCTGTGGGGAGGTTCTGAGGGCCGCAGGTGACAGGGTAATAGGCTGCGTTGTTGATCTTTATGACTAAGTCTGTGTAGATAGTGTTATACATTCGTATGCTGTATGCATAGGGAAGGGGAGGGAGAGGGAGAGAGAGGAGAGAGGAGAGGGAGAGGAGAGGAGAAGGAAGGGAGGAGGAGGGAGGGAGGAGGAGGAGGAGAGGGAGGGAGAGTGGGAGGAGGGAGGAGGCCCGGGGCACGGAGAATGAGGCACACACATACACAGGTGCGTACAGAGATTAGATTTATACATCCAAGAAATGAGGGAGAGAGGAGAGGAGAGAGAGGGAGAGGGAGAGGGAGAGTGAGAGGGAGAGTGGGAGTGGGAGTGGGAGGGGAGTGGGGAGGGAGGAGAGAGAGAGAGAGAGAGAGAGAGAGAGAGAGAAGAGAGAGAGAGAGAGAGAGAGAGAGAGAGAGAGAGAGAGAGAGAGAGAGAAGAAGAAAGGAGGGGGAACAGACAGAGGCGAGAGAGAGGGAGAATGAGAATGGGATAGAGAGAGAGAGGGGGGGGGAGAATGAGAATGAGACAGATAGACAAAGATAGACAAATAGAGAGAAAGCGAAACGAATACAGAAACGAATAACTAAATATGCGAATGAACGAACGAATTAATAAAACAAATTTACGAATAAGTGAATAAACGACGAATGAAGAGAACCAATAACAATCATAATAAAGAGGAGAAGAAGAGAGAAGAGAGGAGTTGGCGGTGTGTCAAACTACTTCATCGGGTTCAGGCCGGGAATGCGAAACGAGGAGGAGGAGGAGGAGGAGGAGAGGAGGCAGAAAGATGAGGAGGAGGAGAAGAGGAGTGGAGGAGGAGGAGAAGGGAGGAGGAGGTGGAAGAGGGAGAAGGAAGAGGAAGATGGATGGAAGAGGAATAGGAAGAAAAGGTGGAAGAGGAAGAGGAAGAGAGGAGGACAGCAGAAGAGAAAAAGGAAAAGAGAGAGAAGAGGAGGAAGGAGGAGACATAGGCAGAGGAGAAGAGGAGGGGGAGAGAGGAGCAGGAGCGAGAGGAGGAGAGGTAGGAGGAGCAGGAGGGGGAGGAAGAGGAGTGAGAGGGAGGGAGAGGCATGAGCAGGAGGAGGAGCAGAAGGAGTAAGGAGAAGAGGATTAGGAGAGGAGAGTAGGAAGCGCAACATGCATTAAACATGTTATGAATATTCTGGCAGGTAATCACACCTTCGTCATTCCGCTCTTTCTCGCTTGGGTGATATTCCTCTTTTTCTTTTAATTGTTTTTTTTTTTTCTTGCTTTTTCTTTTTTCTCTGTCTGTCTCTGGTTGTCTGTGTCTCTTTGTCTTTTTCTCTGTCTTGTCTCTCTTTACCTTTCTCCATCTCTTGTTTACTCACTGTTCATGCACACACACGCACACACGCGCGACAACACATACACACACACACACACACACACACACACACACACACACACACACACACACACCACACACACACACACCACACACCACACACACACCACACACGCACGCACACACACACACACACACACACACACACACACACACGCACACACACACACACGTACGATCTACATCTCCATAAAACCAACATAAAATCCCTTCCATTTATACACAGTCAATAATTCTTGAAGCTTCTGAACGGCAGAAACTCCCCTTGCCCCTCAAAAAAAAAAAAAAAAAAAAAAAAAAAAAAAAAAAAAAAAAAAAAAAAGAAAGAGAGAGAAGAGAGAGAAAAAAAGGACACAGTCATAAAAAAGAGGGAGATAAAATAAGGAAACAGTCAGAAAATAAGGAAGATAAAATAAGGAAACAGTCAGAAAAAGGAAGATAAAATAAATAGAAAAGGAGTCAGAAAAAAGGAAGATAAAATAAGGAAACAGTCAGAAAAAAAGGAAGATAAAATAAGGAAACAGTCAGAAAAAAAGAAGATAAAATAAGAAATCAGAAAAAAAGGGAAGATAAAATAAGGAAAGAGTCAGAAAAAAAGGAAGATAAAAGGAAGGGGTCAGGAAAAAAAAGGAAGAAAAATCGCATAATGAGCAAACTGGGAAGTCAACCGAGAGTGAGAGATGACTCGCGGAAGAGGGAAGTGGATGGGGGAAAATATCAAAATAAAAAGGAGATGAAGAAGAGGAGGAAAAAAAAGGATGAAATATGGCTAGTATCGTGAGGAAATGAGAGTAGGAGAGTAGGAGAGGAGGAGAAGAAAATGAAAGAATGAAAAGAGAGAAGAGGAAAAGGAAAGCAAAAAGAGGATAAGAAGAGAAAAAGGGAAGAGAAAAAGATGAAGTGAAAAAGAGGAAAGAAGAGGAAAAGGGAGAAAAAGATGAAGTGAAAAGAGGAAGAGGAAGAGGAGGAAAAAGGTGAAGTGAAAGAGAAGAGGGAGAAGAAGGAAAATGGGGAAATGGGGAAGAGAAAGAAGAGGAAGAGAAAAGAGGGTGAGGAGGGAAAAAGCAAATAAAAGAAAAGACGAGGAGGAGGGATAAGGATGAAAAGGAAAAAGAGGAAGAGGAGGAAAAAGCAGAGGATTAGGAAGAAGAGGGGGATCAAGAGGAGGAAGAAGAAAGGAGGATGGAAGAGAAGAAGAAGAGGAGAGAAGAAGAGGAAGAGAAGAAGAGAGAGAGGAGGATAAGAAGAGGGCAGAAGAGAGGAGGAGGAAGAGTAGAAGGAACATTGATCTTTCACCCTACTGAAGAAAATTGCAAAACCCCAATACCGTTTTATCCCTAAATTGATTCAGTGTTGCTCTTGATTTCACTTTTATATTAAACCGGATAAGAGGTATCGGGTCGAGGGAACGTGTATGTAAAAAAAAGAAAGAAAAACTGATACACTTCAAATGTTTTCTTCCTTTTCTTTCTTTCTTTTAGCTTACATGTTCAATTATTACTTACGGGAAAACTCGATATAAAAAGTTGGTGAATTAAATAGTACAGGATTATTTGCCAGTTTCTACGAAATTGTCATTATCATTGTCTGTCGCTGCTAATTACGTGTTCTTTGATTCATTATCAATGTACTGGTTAACAAGTTTCTAGGTACAGGTTGTGTAATATAACAAATTAACTAATTAGCTACAGCTGTAGGCCTATTCTCTTACAGAACTAGACTAGCAGTTTTTAACCTCACTTGAAATTCGACTTTGATTACATAAGAGGCACCTTAAATATATATATTCATTTCCTTTTTTTTACGACAAGTAAGATAGAAAACTAGAAAATATCCAGACGTAACAAGCAACTACCAATTATAGCGAATTAGTCATATTTTTACACATACGTGTATTCATGTTATACGTTATATCCGATGTGTATCATCATATACATGTTCTAGAGTATATACTATATGCTGTAATTTATTTATGAAAGAGCATACAGTATTAATTATGTTATATATCATACCATATATCGTGTATGACATATATAGCATATCTATACCATACGTTATAGATACGGTTATAGCTTAAATACACCATATGTTATATCATCATAAACCATATGTTATATATCATATGCCATATGCATATTTCACATATACATATGTTATATAAACCATATGTTATATATCATATGCTACATATAACATACCAAATACTATACGCTATACATGTACCATAGGCGATAGCTTAATAGCTTACATAAACCGTTACTCTAAACTTTTCCCTTCCTGTACCTGAGCCGCAGCGAGTGTGGACGGAATAGTACAGTCCGTCGTGGGGTCCGGGAGCGGGTTCGGTGGTCCTTGGTGGGACTGTTCAAGGTTGACCTTAAAACCGGAATCACTGGGGTCCAACTCGTACTCTTCATCACGCTGGTTCTTGTGTTTGGGCGGAGGCGGTATACTAAAGGAAGGAGAGAGAAGCGCTTGAGGATCCCCTTCTCACGTTTTCTTTTTTTTTTTCATTTCCCGTTTTCTTTGTCGAGCTCGGATGGGGTCTTGTGCGTGTGCGTGTGTATGTGCGCGTCGACTCTGCATATCCCCGACGTTGCTATTTTTATACGAGTTTTAATTTTTTCTTCCTCTTCTTTATATAGCTTTAATTCTGTGTTTCTTCTCTTGCTTTGTTTCGCGAATTATTTTAATATACAAATATTTAAAGCAAAGTAGTCAAGAAAAGAAAGAAGAAAAAAAAAAGGTTTGGCATGACAATCTACCCGATTTTTTATGCCATCAGTAAATAATTCTTCGAGTATTAATTTCTTAATACGCTTGAGAAACGTGGCTTGACCTTCATGTCCATAAGATCGAAATATTAAGCTCGATATTTTCGATTGATATGAATTTCATGAACGGTGAATGACGTTATGAAATGATGAAAAGTTGCTGTCATGGAAAGTTGCTGCAATGAAAAAAATAGTCATGAAAAAACACTATGAAAAGTTGCTGTCATGAAAAATTACCATGAAAAGTTGCTGTCATGGAAAGTTTCTCTCATGAAAAGTTGTTATGAAAAGTTTGTCATGAAAAGTTACTGACAAGAAAAAAAAAAAAAAAATACTGCAATGCTACCCTTGTATAAGGTTACCATGATAAAGTAATGTTATTATATAACTTCAATGCCACCAGTTACATGATGCTAAGATAGAAAGATAAATAAATTGATGGACTAATAAATGGATAGATGAATAGAAACAAAGATAAATGAATATATTCAGATATATCAAGGCTGTAATATAGATAGACAGGTAGACCGGTAGATAGATATATAGACAGACAGACAGACAGACAGATAGATAGATAGACAGAGAGATAGGAATAAAGAAAATTACTCAACTGGGTTCTTCATTTAATTCTTTCCTACTTGCCAAAAACCCTTTAATCTTTAATCATTTAACAAGCTGCAATATTGGATAATTAGCCACATTTTCTGAATTTCGTGTTCCCGCCGACATTAACCCTGCTTGAAAATAAGTAACATGGCGTTGCATAAAAGATAGAGAGAATGAAAATACGAGAGAAAGAAAATGAGCAAAGCGTTATTTTTTTTTTTTTTATTTTTTTGAAGTCGAAATGGAAGTCACGAATGCATATCCCCCCCCAAAAAAAAAAGAAAAAAAAAGAAAGATAATAAAAATGATAAGAAAGAAAGGAAGAAGGAAAGAAAAATGTGTCTAGTGGCCATTTATTACCCAAAACCATGTTATATCTTTCTGTACAAGTAGGCCTATCTCTCCTTAACCCCCCTCCCCCCCCCCCGCAAAAAAAACCCTTTCTAACCCCTTACCCCCCCTATCTCTAACCCCCCTCCCCTATCAAGCCCCATCTGCCCTTATTTCATAACCTGACAAAAACAAACAAACAAACAACGATATTTTGCTTTCTTTTACATATAGGCCTACCTTTCCTACCTCCCTCCTCCCTTACCTTCAATACACTCTTCACCCTCCTCTACCTCCCCCTCCCCTTTAACCCCCTGAACCCCATTCCAAACCTAGGCCAGAGAGAAAAGGCGAAAAACTAATCAGGACTAACAAAGACTTACCAAGACAAACGAAGACTAACTAAAAACATTAAAAGACTTACAAAAATGATCAGACAAACGCAAAACTTACCAAAAACTAGCCCTAAAACCAACCATAAAAAGAACCATTAAACCTACCAAAAACTATCCCCCAAAACAAACCATAAACTAACCAGCACTGAAGACTAACGAAAGACTCGACAACCCATAGACACACGCCGGAGCCTCGTTGAACAACCCAAGGCCACGAAGCTTTAACTATCGACTGCTTCTCTTCCCCTCTTCCTTCCAATCAGGCCACCGACCTTGGATATGCTGACTATCGGCAAACGGGAGACCAAACAAGCAGAGAGAGAGAGAGGGAGAGGGAGAGGGAGAGAGGAGAGGGAGAGGGAGGGGGAGAGGGAGAGGAGAGGGAGGGAGAGGGAGAGGGAGAGAGAGGAGAAGAGAGAGAGAGAGAGAAATGAGAGGAGAGAGAGAGAGAGAGAGAGAGAGAGAGAGAGAGAGAGAGAGAGAGAGAGAGAGAGAGAGAGAGAGAGAAAAGTCTCAAGAATTGCAAAACTCTTGCATGTCTTTTTTTTTCCTTCTCAGAATAGAAATTTTGCTTGGGTCTGACTGATATACATTTATTTTCTTCTAAAAAAGAAAGACAAGATAAAGATAAAGAAGGAAATAGGAGAGAGAGCGAAAAAAAAAACTTTAACGGTTATTCCCGCCATTTTCCGCCTCAGTTGGTACTTGTCCCATGACGGACGATTTGCATAATAATTGATAATTCTCTTTTCTTTTTCTCTTTTCCTTCACTGTGTGTTTAGAATTTCAATAAGGCATTCATGACCCAAATGTCGAGGAGTTAAACTGCCGAAAGAATAAAATAAATGAAAAGGAAATAATGATAAAGATGGAAGAAATATGATTAGCTTTCGACAGTAAATGATATTAAATAATTATTAAAGGATTATTACATAAGAGTAATAATAATGACAGCAATAATGGTAATGATGATGACATGATGATATGAGCGATAACAATATCAATAATAATAATAATGATAAGGAATATAATAATAATTGATAATAATGATAGTATTAATGCTGCCTCTAGTGGTGATGCTGTTGCTTCTGATAACAACAACAACAACAACAACAACAGCGATAACAACAAAAAATATAAAATATCTTTTCACGTTAATTTTCCTTCTCATTAACAAAGAAAAATACCTACAACTCGAATAATAATTTCCGGTCCGGCGCTGAACGTGTCAAGTGCTATAATTTCTCGGCCTCGTGGGATGGAAAGTTCGAGAGTGAATTTTCGAAGTCTCATCCTTTTGTGAAAGTCTCGGGCGATCTGTACTGTTATTTAATTATTCTTTCTTCTTTCTTTTTTCTCTTGGTTTTCTCCGTGAATTGTATTTTTTTTTTGTTCGTTTTTCTCTAAAGAGAAAGGGGAGATAGAGGGAGGGATGGAGAGAGAGGGGAAAGAGGGAGGGAGGGAGGGAGGGAAGGAGGAGGAAGGGAGAGGGAGGGGAAGAGAGAAAGTGTGTGTGAGAGAGAGAGAGAGAGAGAGAGAGAGAGAGAGAGAGAGAGAGAGAGAGAGAGAGAGAGAGAGAGAGAGAGAGAGAGAGAGAGAGAGAGAGAGAGAGAGAGAGAGAAGAGAGAGAGAGAGAGAGGAGACAGAGACACACACACACACACACAGACACACACACACACACACACACACACACACACACACACACACACACACACACACACACACACACACACACACATACACACAGGAGAGAAACAGACAAACGAGACTTATAGCTATATATAGACAAACAAAAAGAAGAGAGAGAGATCCCAAGATAATAAAACAGCCAGAGACAGCAGACCTACTAACGTACAATATATATAGGCGTGGTTAAATAGACCCAATAGTTGGGCGTGGTCGTTCGTAGTGGTTTTACATGCGTGGTTAATAGCAATAACAAGACATGTTGCCTATTTCTGAATTAGTTCGGGATAAAAGCTCGTTATAGGCCAATGTATCCATATACATAGATCCATGTACCGTATACGTATATCCATGTACATATATACATGTACTTTTATTTTGCTTTTAATTCTTTCGTAGTGAATTGGATTTAAGATATAAGGGAAATTATATCTTTTTCAGGTGAAGCAAAAAATATTAGAAGGAGAATGCTTGTCGACTGGGTGTACGATCATAGAAAACGAATTATTGCAATCACTTTATGGGACACTAAAAGAAAAATTTATGATTATAAGTTTGGGTTTAAAACTATGCTTCTGACGGCAAGATGGAGTGACAGCACATAATGAGATGGAGATTTTATAATTAGGTAATTAATAATGGAGATATAAAAACGCTACCCTGAAGTACAACGAAAAAAAAAACAACTATTTTATACGCAGTTTTTGGAGAAAATGTTATAGGCCACTTTACGTAAGTTGAACGATGGAACATGACAAAGGGGACTTTTGGGCGAGTGGGGGGTGGGGTGGGAGGGAGGGAGGGGGTGAAAACGTCAAGGCTGAAAGGAAGAAAGAAGGATAAAAAGCATGAAGATGAGCAAGCGAACGACGGGGAAGAGACGGCGAAGGAAGAAGGGCGAGAGGAGGAAGAAGGAAGAGAGAAGGAGAGAAGAGGAAGAGGAAGTGGTGGAGAAGAAGGAAGAGGAGCCTACGGATAATATAAAGAGAAGAGGAGGAAAATAATAATAAAAAGACGGTCTGTGCTTACTAAAAAGAAAGAAAAAATCTATAAAATAAAGAAAAATAGACATTATGAAAATGAAGAAAAATATAAGTTCAAAACAAGAAATAGATATAGTAGATATTTTAAACAATGGAAAAGAAAATAGAAAAAAGTAGGAAAGTTAGATGATAAAAAGAAAATGACAATAATAAAAAGAAAGAATAGAAAAAAAAGAATAAAAAAATAAGAAAAAAAATATCAAAGTACATAAAAAACACCAAAACAAAAGAAACCGAAGACGTAAAAAAAAAAAAAAAATAAAACACAACATATGAAAATAAAAAAAAAAAACATTAAAGAAGAACAAAGAAAGAAGAAAAAACAACAAAAAAAAATAAAAAAGGGAAAAATAGACCACGAAATTTCTAAACCAAAATCAGAAGGAATCAGCTGTTGGCATGACCTCGACCTCCGCAACACATGATTTTAATTGACTTTATCTTATCATCGCGCATTAAAAAGGGGATAAAAAGACAGAAAGAGAATAAAAGAGGAGATAGATACACTGATTGACTGAGATAAGGGGGTGAATGTGTGTGTGTGTGTGTGTGTGTGTGTGTGTGTGTGTGTGTGTGTGGTGTGTGTGTGTGAGTGAGAGTGAGAGAGAGAGAGAGAGAGAGAGAGAGAGAGAGAGAGAGAGAGAGAGAGAGAGAGAGAGAGAGAGAGAGAGAGAGAGAGAGAGAGAGAGAGAGAGTGAGAGAGAGTTGAGAGAGAGAGAGAGATTGAGAATTAGAATGAGAATGGGAGAGAGAGCGAAAGCGAAAGAGGGTAGATATATAAATAGACAGATAGACAGAGAGAGAGAAAGAAAGAGAGAAAAGAGAAAGAAAGAAAGAGAGAGAAAGAGAAAGAAAGAGAGAAATAGAAAAGAAAGATAAGTGAGAGAAAGACAAAGACAAAGAGAGCGATAAAACGAAAGAGAAAGAGAGAGAAAATCTATACCACATGTGAACAATAATTCCCCTTCCTTCTTGGTGAGGGGTTGCCACATCTTCAATT
The DNA here is from genome assembly GCF_003789085.1 of Penaeus vannamei. NCBI lineage: Eukaryota > Metazoa > Arthropoda > Malacostraca > Decapoda > Penaeidae > Penaeus > Penaeus vannamei. The sequence goes on from NW_020868695.1 coordinate 719,538, forward strand.
TTCTCTCCCCGCCTCGGAAAGGAGCCACACCCAACCCGACAGAAAAGAAATGATTCGCTAATTACTTACCTATTAAACACACACACACTCACACACGCACACACACTCGCACTCGCACACACACACATGCACACACATGCTCACACTCGCACTCGCACACACACACACGCACACATACACACGCACACACACTCGCACTCGCACACACACACTCACACACGCACACACACACACACACACACACGCATACACACACACAGAGCGAGAGGTTTTGGATAAATGAGGAGGAGAGAGGAGGAGGAGGAGGAGGAGGAGGAAGGAAGAAGAAGAAGAGAAGAAGAAGAAGAAGAAGAAGAAGAAGAAGAAGAAGAAGAAGAAGAAGAAGAAGAAGAAGAAGAAATTAGTGAATGAAAGAAGATGGAGCAGTAAATAAAAAACATTTAAAAAGAAGAAAAAGGTTTGCACGTATTAAGAATATATATATATATGTATATATATATATATATATATATATATATATATATATATATATATATATATATATATGCACATATTTGAATGTATATATATATATATGTGTTATGTGTGTGTGTGTGTGTGTGTGTGTGTGTGTGTGTGTGTGTGTGTGTGTGTGTGTGTGTGTGTGTGTATGTGTATGTGTGTGTATGTGTGTGTGTGTTGTAAATGATTAATGCTAAGGGAAAAGAAGAAAAGTCTTTGGAAAACGTAAAACAAAAACGCAAAAAAAAAGAAAAGAAAAATCAGGATCGATGAAGATTTAAATAAAAAAAAAGAAGGAAGGAAAAAGGAAGAGAGAGAGAGAAAAAAAATGACTTGAAAATTTTCTTACGCACGTCATTGGGTTAAATTGGGGGAAATTAACGGTTTTGTTCAGGGATGTATGTGGAAGACAACATAAAATTAAACTTACAGATAAAATCACGCCCCCCCTAAAAAAAGACGTTCTCTCTCTCTCTCTCTCTCTCCCTCTCTCTTCTCTCCTCTCCCTCTCCCTCTCCCTCTCCACCCATCCCCACCCTCTCCTCCTCCCTATCCCTATCCCTCCCATCCACCTCCCCATCCCTCACCCCTCCACCCCCCAATCGTAAAAAAAAAGACAGCTGTCTGGCGAAGAAAACTTGCGCCCGTAAGAAAACTGTCTTCACCGGCGGAGACACAAGACCGATGCTCGAGACTTAAAGGGATTACCGCGTCCCCCTAGCGGCAGAAACGGGCAACACGAGAAAGGGATTTTGTCGCCCTGTTTGTTCGAGTTTCTGCTCGAATACGTGTGTGTGTTGATTTATATGTACACATGCTGTGTTCGTGTACGTGTGTGTGTGTACGTACATGTATAGATATGGATACATATATACGTAAATACATATATACATAAACGCGTGTATGAATACATACATGTATGAATACATATACACATGTATACATGAATGCATGCATATATACCTATATCCATTCATACGTATATACATATATATATGTGAGTGTGTGTGTGTGTGTGTGTGTGTGTGTGTGTGTGTGTGTGTGTGTGTGTGTGTGTGTGTGTGTGTGTGTGTGTGTGTGTGTGTGTGTGTGTGTGTGTGTATGCGGGCGCGCGCGTGCGTGTGCTCTAATCACGGCAGTATTTACCTGATCCCCGGCCAATCCCAGACTTCGCTTAGGTTAGGTTACATCTCCAGAAGATTCGTCCAAGCAACAAGTTTTCCATTAAGCATTAAAGCAACTGCATCTTGAATTACGAAATGCAATTAGAACACACGATGCAACGATCAATACGGCATCCCGCATTCCCTTACCATATTTTCACAAAAAATGTATGGCTTCGAATTACGAAACTCGGTATTCTTCGATTTTCCGAGCGGTTAAGAGGCTTAGATGCTGAAACTTCCGTGAATGACGACGAGAAGGATCGAACACCACCGGCACGCTAGTTTTGTTCGTCTATACTTTGCTGAACGCTTGATGTTTTTTTTTTAATCGGTAATTCTATTAAAAAAAAAATCAATCTAAAACCAAACTAGAAAATAATTCAATATTATTAATATATAAAGCTATCAATTTTTCAAAATCTGAATTCACAAAACCTTTAATAAACGAATTAATTAGAGAGGAACAACCGATTCCCGCGGTCGCAGAATCTATAAAAGTTGTTTACACTTGATCGTTTCTGATTCTCTTTCTCTGACGTCAGAGCGACGTCACTGACGAGAGACGACATCGATGACGCCAAGGAATGTCCCGCCGGCTGGCCAAAGCGCTTCGGTATTTCCTGGTGAAAAAAAATCCAGACTTTTGCACCTTCCTACCGTAGTTTATAATATATATATATATATATATATATATATATATATATATATATATATATATATATATATTATAATATATATATATGCAAACTATATATTCCTGTATGTACTAGTATATATATGCACACACACACACACACACACACACACACACACACACACACACACACACACACACACACACACACACACACACACACACACGTGTGTATATATGTACATACATATATACATACATACTCATACATACACACTAATTACACAGATATAACTAATGCAAGTTTACATGTATACACACACATGATGTAAATATGTTTCCACACACAATATAAATATATAAAAGCATACCAGTGTAGGCATACCAGGCATTTTGTTTCTCAAGGCAAAATAACCACGAAATGTTAATTAGTAACAGAAATAGAAGGAACAGAAATAGAAATGTAGGTATTTCTTAGTAAAAAATGTGTGAATGAAATGGGTGTGTTTTTTTTTTCTTTTTTTCCTATCTGATTATCTGTATTTGTTCTTATTTATGTGTGGATATGGAGATGAATATGTATATAAAAGTTCGTGTGTTTATGGATGTGTTTTTGGGTTTACATATAGTGTGTGCGTGCGTGAGAGAAAATAAGTTTACATGTGTAAATATTAGCATCTGCAGTATATGTACAGCATTCAATTTGTGTGTTTATGCATCTGTGTGTGTGTGTGTGTGTGTGTGTGTGTGTGTGTGTGTGTGTGTGTGTGTGTGTGTGTGTGTGTGTGTGTGTGTGTGTGTGTGTGTGTGTGTGTGTGTGTGTATGAGTGAGTGTGAGTGAGTGTGAGTGAGTGTGAGTGATGTGTGTGTACGTATATGTGTCTGTGTGTGCGTATGAGTGTCAGTGTACGTATGCTTATCTTTGACGTTTATTACTCGTGTGCCCGTGTACATGTGCATGCGGATGATCAGGTCTGTTTGCACACTTCGTATTTCCCTTTTTTTGAGTGTCAGCAAACTAGACCTAGAAGATACGTAAGATATTTGCCTTCGCCTAATCTCATTCCCTCGCGTTGGACAAGAAGGCAAGACTGCAAACATTTCTCGACGTCCGGGGATATGCAGAGCGGAAGCGAAAGTGTGTGAAGAGTAAAAAAAAAAAAAAAAGCCTCTAAAAAGTGATCAAACAGGAATAACAGATTTTTTTTCCAGCCAGACCCCCCCCCCCCCCCCGAGGCGCCGAGGAGGACTACCTTCTCTTGGTAAAGAGCGCCAGGAAGGAGGAGCGGATGTGGTTGGCGTTGGAGGGCGTGACGGCGCGGGAGGCCACGTAGCCGTCGTGGAGGAAGTTCTCGTTGAACTTCTTCTTGACGGGCCGCGTGTACATGGTGCCCTCCAGCAGGTCGGAGTTGAGGTTCGGGTGCGAGTGGTACGACTGGTGCGACTCGGCGATGGAGTTGCAGGTGTAGGCGTGATTCAGCACGTGGGAGCTCATGGACTCCCTGCGCCCGCCGCGGCCGTCCCTCGCGTCCATCGACGAGGCCACCGACGACTGGTCCACCATGATGCTGATGGTGGGCAGCACGGAGCTCGAGATGCTCTTGTTGCGGCACAGGCGGCTCCGGCGCGGCGGGTACTCCCCGAAGTCGCCCAGGTTGGCCGACGGCGACAGGCGGTCGCCCTGGCCCAGGCTCTGCCCCTCGTGGGTGGGCATGTCGCTGCTGAACGCACTCACCCTTACACAAAACACATGCTTGTCAGAGCACTAGTATAGACGCAGGCGTTGCGTGCGGGCGCCCGGCACTTGCTGCTCGAGGCAATTATCACACTTTGACATGATGGCGTCTGGACGGCATCCGCGACACCCGGAGACGGAAGCTCGCGCGCCACGTAACTCACAACCGATTGTTATCGTAACTTGTGAAGTCTCATCTTGGCTGCGAGACGAGCACGCGGAAGCGGAGGCGGCGGCGGCGGCGGCGAGGGCGGCGAAGGCGATAAAAAGGCAGTGCAGAAGGGCGGCACACAAGTCTACACAGGTAAGGCACTGGAAGAGGTACCTGGTCACACTGCCATGCCTGGAGGGCCGGGGCCGCCCTGCACTGCCTGGGCTGCACCACCAATCCTATTAGCGATATTAAAGTGGACGGCTGGTGGGCTGCGTGTGTTCGTGCATCGGCGTAGGTCGGCCTCGCGGGGCACGGCCGCCGGGCCCGCACGCTCGGCCACCCGTGCGTCCGTCGGCCACGGGACGCGCCGTTGGCAGGCCCCTCGCGCCCCGCCGCACCACGCATGAACACACGCCTGCCGATCCCCCCACACCCCACGTCCACACGCAACGGAACCGAACCATCAAACACCACGCCTCTACACCTCCCTCTCCTCCTCCCTCCCTCCCTTCTCTTCCACCTCCCTTTCTCTCTCCCTCCTTCCCTCCGTCTCCCCCTCCCTCCTCGCTCACTCACTCACTCACACACACACACACACACACTCCTCTGTCCTCTCTCACTCTTCTCTCTCTCTCTCTCTCTCTACCCACTTCCCTTACTCTCTCTCTCTCTCCCCCTTACTCTCCTCCTTCCCTCTTCCCTCTCTCTCCCCTTCCCCTCCTCCTCCTACCGCTCCCCCCCCGTCTCTCCCTCTATCTCCCCTCTCCACCCACACACACATACGTTTAACACCAACGTAGCTACAAGCCCATGTAATCTCTGGCGACGAAGACTGCCAAGTACACACCCGCCGGGTGAAGGACGCACATGGCCACTTGGCTCGCTGTAACGTCACCACCTAGAACTACAGCTGCAGTTACTACATTAGTGCCCCCAGCGTACGTAATGTGCTCTCTGCTATGTGTTAAGAGTGTGATATTAGGATGGAGATTTTTTTTTTTTTTTTTTTTTTTGGGGGGGGGGGTTGATTGTGATTGAGGATCTTGATGGAGAGAGGGAGGGAGGGAAAGAGGGAGGGAGGGAGAGAGAGGGAGGGAGAGAGGGAGGGAGAGGAAGAGGGAGAGGGAGAGGGAGGGGAGAGAAGGGGAGGGAAAGGGAGAGAGGGAGGGAGAAGGAGAGGGAGGGAGAAGGAGAGAGAGAGAGAGAGAGAGAGAGAGAGAAGAGAGAGAGAGAAGAGAGAGAGAGAGAGAGAGAGAGAGAGAGAGAGAGAGAGAGAGAGAGAGAGAGATGAAATGATGAAATGAAAGAGGATAGAAGAGAAAAAATTAAAAAGGAGAGAGAAAAGAAAAGAGAAAGAGAGGAGTAATTGTATTGGCAATATTACTAAATAGTCCCCTTATATTTAAAAGAAATATTAGTAATAAAAAATAGCATAACAACGGTTATGTAACATTCATAATATCTCCTTCACATACACCAGATAGGCAATAAAAAAGTAAAAAATAAAAAAAAAAAAAAAAAAAATTAACCCAATGAACCAGTGATTTGTGATGAATTGGCGTTTTCTTTCGTCGTGTGTTATCATCACACCCACTCTCACTCTCTCGTTTATCATCATACCCTGTTTCACACATCCTTCGTTTATTTTTCGTTTTCATCATTTTTATCTTCGTCTTCCTCTTGTTCTTTCCCCTCGTCGTATTCTTCGTCTTTGTCGCCTTCTTCTTCTCCTCCTCCATCTCTTCCTTCTTCCTTCTCCCCCTTTTCTTCTTCTTCCTCCTTCTCTATCTCCTCTTCTTCCTTCTCCCTCCTCCTCCTCCATCTCTACCTTCTTCCTTCTCCTCCTCCATCTCTACGTTTTCTTCCTTCTCCTCCTTCCATCCTTCCTTCTTTCCATCTCTCCTCCTCCCCATCTTCTTCCTCCTCCTCCTCCATCTCTTTCTTCCTTCTCCTCCTTTCCTCCTCCCCATCTTTTTCTTCCTCTTCCTCCATCCTATCTCTTTCTTCCTTCTCCTCCTCCTCCCATCTTCTTCTTCCTCCTACTCCTCTCCTCCATCTCTTCCTTCTTCCTTTTCCTCCTTCCCTCCTCTCTTCCTCTCCCTTCTCCTTCTCCTCCCCCACCTTCTTCTTCTTCTTCTCCGAGCGAGTTCCTCTTGACCTGAAGAGGGACCTCCCCCGTGTCAAGAAAAGAAGAAGAAGATGAAGAAGATGAAGAGAGAGCAAGAGGAAGACGTTCTCGAGTTTCTTGAAGACAGATAACAATGGCCTAAGACTTTACGATTTTTTTTTTACTTGTTCAATGATTTCGCATACATGAATATGCATATTCTCTTAAAGCTGGTTGCGTTGAGAGAGAGAGTGTGAGTGAGTGTGTGTGTGTGTGTGGTGTGTGTGTGTGTGTGTGTGTGTGTGTGTGTGTGTGTGTGTGTGTGTGTGTGTGTGTGTGTGTGTGTGTGTGTGTGTGTGTGTGTGTGTGTGTTTGGTGTGTGTGTGTGTGTGTGTGTGTGTGTGTGTGTGTGTGTGTGTGTGTGTGTGTGTGTGTTGTGTGTGTGTGTGTGTGTGTGTGTGTGTGTGTGTGTGTGTGTTGTGGTGTTTGTGTGTTGTTGTGTGTGTGTGTGTGTGTGTGTGTGTGTGTGTGTGTGTGTGTGTGTGTGTGTGTGTGTGTGTGTGTGTGTGTGTGGGTGTGTGTGTGTGGTGTTTGTGTGCGCCGTGCGTGCGCGCGCGCGCGTGTTTATTCAAATTCTCTGCCAAACTCCAACCTCTCTTCCTTCCTTCTTCCCCCTCATCTTTTCCTCCCTTCTCCCTCATCTCCCCTCTTTCACCTCCATTCATTCTCCCCTACCTCCTTCCACTCCCTCTCCCTCCCTTCTCTCCTTGTTTACCTCCCCCTCCTTCGCTCCTTCCCCTCTACCCTCCTCCCCTCCTCCTCCTCTCCACCCCCCTCGCTCCCTCCTCCTCTCTTTCCTTCCTTCAGAACATAAAAAAAAGAAGAAAAAAAACACATCATGACACATCATTTTTTCTTTCTAGTAGTTTAGGCCTCTTGGATGATGGATGGGTCAATGGAAAAAGAAAAAAAAACTAATTTTGTTTAATTCGTCGATCAAAAAAGTTGCATGTAATAGCAAACATTTACTGGTACTGCTCATAATAGTAATGGTACTTTTAATACTATTACGACTCTAATATCATCTCTATATCAACTGCTACTATTACAAATTTTATTATCAGTATACAGTAAAGTTAATATTTGGTGATATATATAGATAGATAGATATAGAGAGAGCGAGAGAGAAGAGAGAGAGAGAGAGAGAGAGAGAGAGAGAATTGAGAGGAAGAAGAGAGAGAGAGAGAGAGGAGTGAGAGATAGAGGGGGAGAGGGAGAGGGAGAGGGAGAGGGGAGGAGAGGGAGAGGGAAGAAGGGAGAGGGGAAGGGGAGAAGGGAAGGGAGAGGGAGAGGGAGAGGGAGGGAGAGGGAATGAGAGGGAAGACAGAAAGACAGAAAGACAGAGAAACAGAAACAGAGAGACAGAAAGACAGAGAGATAGAGAGACAGACACAGACACAGACAGACTGTCACAGGTAGACAGACAGACACAGGTAGACCAGACAGACAACAGACAGACAGAAGAGAGAAAGAGAGAGCGAGAGAGAGAGGCTGAGCCACACGACCTCGAGCCGCGACACAGCGCCATATTCCCTGCCTAAGAACTGCCATAAAAGGGAAAGAATAATAATCAACATAAAACTCAGTAAAACGTGTCGTAGAAAAAAAAGCAAAACGGTACAAGTGGGCAGCAAATATCAGCTGTCTTCATTTTTTTTTCTTTCCTTTTTTAAAACTTAAAATTAAGTGCTTGGGAGTCAAAGCATGTATGTTTTGTTGCAAGGATGAATGGGGTAGATAACACACACACACATAAACATGTGTGTGTGTTGTGTGTATTTATTGATTCATTGATGTGAAGTATAGTTGAAAGAATCAAAATAATAAATAATATAATAATGTTTGTAACGGTAACGAAAATAATGATAACACTGACGATGATAATTTTAATAGGAATGATAATCATAAAGATAAAAACGATAATAATATTCATAATAATGATAATAATGGCATTGGTAGTAATCATGATGATGACAATAGGTACACGAAAACAATAATAATAACAACAACAGTAATAATACTAACACTAATACTACAATCACCATTAATAATAACCATAAAACCTCGCATAGCACTATATTACCCCATAGATCTTTATCCACCAACATGAACGAATCCCCCCCCTCCCTCTTTAATATACTACAACCCCCTCCCCCCTCCCTCTCCCTCAAAAGTGAAAAAAAGTAAAAAAAAAAAAAAAAGATTTCCGTCGAATGTACAAAATGCAGAATACAAAAATACATTGTTCAGTTGTTCAATAGCAGTCGCCTATATTTCAAAGGGAATGATATACTGCTATTGACGTGCAGTCTAATGGGAGAGGCTTGGCTGTGTTAAATCATAGGGGGCGTGGAACCTAATATTTTATACCCTATGAATTATTTCTAAAAAAGAGGAAGAAAAAAGTTGTAGGAAGGAAATGTAGGAAAAGAGAGAAGGAGAGAGAGAGAGAGAAGAGAGAGAGAGAGAGGAGAGAGAGAGAGAGGAGAGAGAGAGAGAAGAGAGGAGAGAGAGAGAGAGAGAGAGAGAGAGAGAGAGAGAAATCTTGTTTTTGGAATTTGTGTTGATCGGTTTGTTTACTTTTTTTTTGGGGGGAGGGGAGGGGGGAGGGTGATGGAATGTCAACATTTGATCGCATGAGACTTTGAAGGCAATACGCACACACACACGCACCACACGCACACACACACACCACAACACCACACACACATACATACCAATGAAGACAAACAATCAATAACAATAGATAGATAGAGAGAAAAACAAAAAGTAAAAAAAACAAAGTCAGCGACACACCACCACCACAAAAAAAACAAAGACAACAACAAGACAAAAAAGACAAACAAACAAGACAAAGACAGACAAAACAAAGACAAAACAAACAAAACAAAAAAGACAAAAACAAATAAACAAAGACAAAAAAGACAAAACAAACAAAGACAAAAAGACAAAAACAAACAAAGACAAAAAAGACAACACCCCCTCGTCGCTTGTTCCTGATTGCTTTGTCACCGTAAAAAGCGTGACAGACAGACACTCACGACATCTCACTCTCCCCGACGCTCCCCTCGCCGACGAAATGGACAATCTGATAACGTGTCGGGTTTTCTGTGTGTGTGTGTGTGTTGTGTGTGTGTGTGTGTGTGTGTGTGTGTGTGTGTGTGTGTGTGTGTGTGTGTGTGTGTGTGTGTGTGTGTGTGTGTGTGTGTGTGTGTGTGTGTGGTGTGTGTGTTGTCTTCGTGTTAGTCTGCATGGGTGTATGTTCTGTTTGTATGTATGTATGTATGTATGCTATGTATATATGTATATATGTATATATGTATATATGTATGTATGTATGTATGTATGTATGTATGTATGTATGTATGTATGTATGTATGTATGTATGTATGTATGTATGTATGTATGTATGTATGTATGTCTGTATCTATGTATGTATGTATAAATATCTATGCGTGTCTGTTAGTTCCTCAATGTCATTTTGCTGTCTGTATGTCTATGTGTCTGTCTGTTTGTCTGTTCTCCGATCTGTCTGTTTCGTTTCCTGTGTCTGATTCTCTCTACATACATAAACAGATAGAGAAATACATACATACTTACATAAATAGATAAGACAGACAAAATAAATATTAAAAAACACACGAATAAATGATAAAACAAATAAATACAAACACAGATAAATAAATAAACACATAAACAGACAGACAGATAGATAAAAGTATCATAAATATATATATAAAGAAAAACAACATTATATATATATATATATATATATATATATATATATATATATATATATATAAAGAAAAACAACATTGCCTCGTCGAAGGTACACACACACACACACACACGAAGACCAGGACGTGTGCACATGAACTGTTTCCTTACATAACGATTTTGCGTGTGTACTTATGTGGAAGATGGACTTGTCGGGTGGATGGATGGGTGGATGGGTGGGTTTGGTGGGATGGGTGGGTTGTGGTGGATGGGTGGGTGGGTGGATGGGTGGGTTGGGTGGGTTGGTGGGTGGATGGTGGGTGGGTGGATGGGTGGGTTGGTGTTGGTGGGTGGATGGGTGGGTGGATGGGTGGGTGGGTGGGTTGGTGTGGGTTGGTGGGTGGTGGTGGGTTTGTGGGTGGATGGGTGGGTTTGGGTGGATGGATGTATGTTGTTGATGTATGGATGGTGGATGGATGGATGGATGGATGGATGGATGGATGGATGGATGGATGGATGGATGGATGGATGGATGATGGATGGATGGATGATGATGGATGGATGGATGGATGGATGGATGGATGGATGGATGGATGTGGGTGGGTGTCTGTCTGTTTGTACGTATATTTGAACATGTGTATGTACGCGTGAGTATAGTATGTAGGAATGTATGTGTACACACACACACACACACACACACACACACACACACACACACACACACACACACACACACACACACACACACACACAGAATGTAGAGAAATAAAATCACATAATGACCCAAATTAGTGCATAATTACTTAGTGCCCCTTCTCGAAATACGATACACAAACAACACACAAACAACACAGGAAACACGAGAATAAAATAAACAAACCATAAAACGAAAGAGAATAAAAAGAAAAAAACAAAAAAGGAAAGAGAAGAGAAACGCGCAAAAAGAAACCCAGATTAACCTACAAACCTTAAACCTTTCGCTCCATCTTCTCTACTCTGTTCTCTCCCCCTCCATCATTCCCTCTTGCTCCTCTTCCTCCTTTCTCCTCCCTATTTCTTTTCGCTTTCTCCGTTTCTCTTCGTTTTTTTTTTTTTTTTTTTTTTCTTCCTTTCTTCGTCTTCCCTCATTTATGTTTTCTCTTCTCTCTGCTCTTCCATTCTTCCTCTTTTTTTTCTTTCTTTCTCATCCCCATTTTCCATTTCACTTTTCCTAATTTCTATAATGTTAATAATAATAATAATAATAATGATATTAATGATAATAATGATAATGATAATAATAATAATAATAATAATAATAATAATAATTAATAATAATATAATATGATAATAATGATAATGATAATAATAACAACAACAATAATAATAATAACAATAAACAATAATAATGATGATAATAGCAATAACAGAAATAGTGATAATAATAACAATAATATTAGTATCATCATCGTTATCCTTACCTCCATTCTTCCTTTCTCCTCTTCCCTCCCTACTTCCCCTTCCCCTTCTCCCTCCATATAACCCCCCCCCCACCCCACCACCCCCTTTAGAACCCTAAAATTTTCTTCCAAATAGAATTCAAGATCTTAAAGTCACTTTAAAGAGCCTCCGTGATTCTCCAACGTGTCGCCGACGTGTTTCGGGGCAGAAGTCCAAATGTATTTATTAATTAATTAATTATACAGTAAATCAAAACCTTAAGATACGTTTTCTGTTCATGCGCAAGGGGACACTACGCTAAATCACATTTTCTTTGTTGTTTTCATTTTTTTTTTAAGTGCCTTGAAAGTACATTGTTATTGTTTAATGTAGTGACATTTAGAGCTTATGTTGTTTGTTTTGTTAGCTTTGCTTGTTGGTTTATTTTTGTTTATTTTGTCTCTTTTTTTATCTTTCTAGTATCTCCGCTGAAAAAAAAACAGACGAAAGAAAAAACATATTTAAAACTTAATCGTATTAAAAAGATTTCTAATGGGATATGTGTGTGTGTGGTGTGTGTGTGTGTGTGTGTGTGTGTGTGTGTGTGTGTGTGCGTGTGTGTGTTGTGTGTGTGTGTGTGTGTTGTGTGTGTGTGTGTGTGTGTGTGTGTGTGTTGTGCGTGTGCGTGTGTGTGCACTGACACAAATACATACATATATGTATGTGTATTATGTATATATGTATTTATTTATATATGTATGTATGTATATATGTATTTATTTATGTATGTATGTATATATCTATACATATATATGTATCTATGTATGTATGTATGTACGTATAACAATATAATCATAAAAGAAAACGTGCCTTAATATGCAGATGGCGTGATGTGGCCACGCACTGTGATTACGTGTTTGTGCAATGGTGTGCAATGACCTGTACGTGTGTTCGTGTGTGCAGGTGTGTGGAAGTGCACCTTTATCGTCGTGCTAATGATGGTGGTCGTTATAGCGGTGGTGATGATAATGATGAATATGATAGTAAGTGGTGATGATGATTATGGTGATGACACTAAACGAAAATGATCTATTACTAATCTTATGATTGTGCTAATGATGGTGGTAGTTATAGTGGTGGTGATAATGATAATGATGAATATGATAGTAAGAGTGGTGATGATAATTATGGTGATAATAACGACACTACAACGAAAATGATGATACTATTACTAATCTTATGATTGCGCTAATGATGGTGGTAGTTATAGTGGTGGTGATAATATAATGATGAATATGATAGTAAGAGTGGTGATGATAATTATGGCGATAATAACGATGATGTAAATGCAACAACGAAAATGATAATACTATTATTGATTTTATGATTGTGTTAATGGTGGTGATAGTTATAGTGGTGGTGATAATGATAATGATGAATATGATAGTTATATGTTACAATCGATAATATAAATACAACGAAAATGATAAACTATACTAAATTTATGATATGGATGATAGCAATAACAACAACAATGATGATTATAATATCAATGACAACAACAACAACAATAATAGGAATGATGATTTATAATACAATAACAACAACAACACAATAGGATGAATGACAACCCAATAACAACAACAACAACAACAACAACCACACACACCATACCAAAAACACCCCAATGGACACCCAGTGAACGTTACAACATATGTGGGCCTTCCCCTCCCTCTTCCGCCCTTCCGAACTGAACAGAACAAAGTGCACTGGGCCGATTTGAACATCTGAAGTCACCCCATGTTCAATCAAGTCCTCTCGTGTGTACTGGTGAATCGGGATTTCAGTTCAAAGCCAAGATTTTCATTCCCCTTTGGCGACCGAATCACTTTTCCATTGATATGTGTTATTTTTTTTTTCTCTCGTTGTTTCTAAGTGCTGGATGTGCTTTTAGTGTGTTGAATATCTTTCTTTTTTTTAATTGTTTGATTGTGTGTTATTATTTTTCCTTTGATCTTTTAATAAAGTATGTTTTTATATTCCCTAAAGTGAAATATATAAAGGGATATATATTTGTACACGTGATCTCTCCAGCCTTATTAAATACATGCATATGTACATGCATATCTACAAGACGCATACACTCGCATACTCATATATTATGCATACATCGATGTAAGCATGCACATACATTACGCATAAGTATACAAACACATACTCAAATATTGCGTATATATGCATCTCCATACACAGACCGCACACTAAGACTAAATAACAAAAATTGCAAATATTCAATCACTTAAAAACATCACCAACAGACTTTATTCCTATACATATATGCATTAAAAGGGAAAGAACTTAATTTAGACGAGTGTCCGCTGAAACTATCCGACCCAAGTCCCCTCAGATTGGCAATTTTGAGGGGAAACTAACCTGTATGCAAGAATCACTTTCTTTCCCTTTCTTTCTCTCTCTCTCTTTCTCTTTTTCTTTCATTTTTCTCGCTCTACGCATAGGTCACGGGGTCACTCCTGGCTGAACGGAAGCTCTGAGAGGAGGGGGAAGAGGGAAGAGGGGGGGAAGGAGGAGAGGGGAGAGAGGGGAGAGAGGGGGGAGAGGGGAGAGAAGAGGAGGGGGCCTGCAGTTACAGCATTGATTTCTCGGTCAACTCGTTAACAGGTGAGTGGGCTCGTAGTTCTTTCAATCCCTTTCACTGTAGAGGTGGATGAGGAGGGAGAGAATGGAAAGTGGGGAGTGGGAGAAGGGAGAGAATGGAAAGTGGGGAGTGGGAGAAGGGAGAGAATGGAAAGTGGGAGAAGGGAGAGAATGGAAAGTGGGGAGTGGGAGCAGTGAGGTTGGAGAGTGGGGAGTGGGAGAAGGAGAGAGTGGGGAGTGGGAGTGGTTAGAAAGTGGGTAGGGGGTGGAGGGGTAAAAAGGTAGTTCGAGTGGGTGGAGAGTGAAAGAGGCATTGGGGGGGGAGAGTGGGGTGGGTGGGGTTGGGTGGAGGGGTGAAGGAGGGTGGGGTTGGGTTTAGATTAAAAGGGGATGGGTTGGTGAGGGGATAAAATGGGTGAGTCAGGTGAGTTGGATGAGTCAGGTGAATTGGGTGAGTCAGGTGAGTTGGGTGAGTGGTGAATTGGGTGAGGCAGGTGAGTCTGAGTCAGGTGAGTTGGGTGAGTCAGGTGAGTTGGGTGAGTCAGGTGAATGGGTGAGTCCAGCTGAGTTTGAACTGGGTGAGGGTTGGGGGTGAAGGGTGATGCAGAGGGGTTGGAGGAAGGTTAATTGAAATAACATAGCGAAGGGGTTGACTATGGCAACGCGGGTGAGAGAAAGTCAGGACAAAGAGAGAACGTAGATGAAGAAACTTTCTGAGAGTAAGAACTTTGCCTTTTTGTGAATTAAACAGGATGTTGAAAGTTTCACCTTCTTCGTTCCTACTTTCAATAAATAATCAGGAGGAACCAGAAACTAAAACTTAAAAAATCATTACGATTTTACTATGAAGCGAAAGTACTGTACATATTTTTTTCCACTTGCAATACTTAAAAAATACTAGGGATTTTTTTTACGTACTTGCCACCATTCGATAAAGGAACATCTTTGTAGCTACATCGACTGGTAAAGAAAACCTCTTGAGTTATTCCAACAGATAAGAACAATCTCTCCACATCTACAGGAAAGGACTAGGAAACTGTCCTTGGAGCTAAGCCAAATAAAAAGGGAAATATCTATCGTAGCAGAAGACAGGGATAGCCATTCCAACAGACAGGGAAAACCTACTCTTAGCTACAGTAAAAGATAAGAAGACTTCCCATGTGGGTACTCTTAACAGATAAGACAAACCTCTTTGTAGTAACAGCCAAATAAAGCCAACCTCTTCGCCCCTAAAACCAAAGATAAGGAGGCATCCCATGTAGCGGCTCTATCAGATAAGGAAACCCCATTTCGTAGCTACAGGAAAAAAGATAAGCCATCCTTCGTGGTAATCTTATTCATAGATACAAAAGAAGATGAAGAAAACCTCTATCTAACAGTAGGAATAAGGACAACCTTTTCTTAGCTAAAAATGAAACAAATAAAGACAAGTACATCTACCGTGTAGTTACTCCCAAACAGATAGGGAGAACCTCTTCGCAGCTCCAGGAAAAGATTAAAAAAAAAGTCCTCCTGGGAGCTACTCCAACATAAAGTTATATTCGCCTTAGCTACTATCAAAGAAAGAGAATCATGCATAAACCGGCCGACCTTAGCCTCCCCGTGAATACTGATCATCCAACAGGGACTTCGATATTTTTATTCCATTCCCTTGTGACTTCTCCCGAGAGCTAAAGGCTAAAGGAAATGAGGGTGATGAAGACGTTCGGATTATATGCTCCGTGTGTTATTCCACTTCCGCGGAGTTTTCCACTCTTTCGGTCTCGACTTGAAGAGGTGTGGCGTTTTGGAAATGAGGTAAGTGTGGTGTATTGTCTTCTCGCTGTTTCTCGGCTGGTTTTGGTGGAACGCAGACACAGACAGACAGAGGAGTAGACAGACAGATAGAGGAGCAGACAGACAGACAGAGGAGTAGACAGACAGAGAGAGCAGATAGACAGACAGATAGAGGAGCCAGACAGACAGACAGAGGAGTAGACAGACAGAGCAGCAGACAGACAGACAGACAGAGCAAACATACAGACAGACAGAGCATACAGACAAACAGAGCAGATAAAGAGCAGACAGACACACACAGACAAAATACCCGTTCGTTTTACTGCGAACTGGAAGCAAAAACTCGACAGACAAAGAAGCGAACCCTTCCTAATAGGATCTATAACGTGTAACAAGCTATTGTATCGATCTCCTTTCAGTTTTCTTTTTTTTTTAGACTAGCTTTTATAAGGCATGACATAGTACTTGATAATGTGTATGTATTTCCTCCGTTTCTTTGTGGTTGTGTGATATTTGCATCAATTGTAGTGATAACCGAGTCACTTGAATCATACTGAGTGAAAGAGAGAGAGAGAGAGAGAGAGAGAGAGAGAGAAAGAGAGAGGAGAGAGAGAGAGAGAGAGAGAGAGAGAGAGAGAGAGAGAGAGAGAGAGAGAGAGAGAGAGAGAGAGGAGAGAGAGAGAGAGAGAGAGAGAGAGAGAGAGAGAGAGAGAGAGAGCAAGAGAGAGAACAAGAGCAAGAGAGAGAGCAAGAGTGAGAGCATGAGAGAGCAAGAGTGAGAGCATGAGAGAGCAAGAGTGAGAGCATGAGAGAACAAGAGGGAGAGGAGAGATAGATAGATAGATAGAGAGAGACAGAGACAGAGACAAAGACAGAGACAGAGAAGAGAGAGAAAAAGAGAGGAAGGAAGGAAATACCCCCATCAACACCGCCCAAAACACCCACCCACCACAGACGAGGAAGTAGCCTCCGACCTTCCTGATCCCACCAACAACCTCTTGACACAATAGGAAGTTTTAATACCATTCCGAAGACTCTCCGGGCACTGCGGTTCTAAGGAGAGTCCTTCTCGAGTCCATGAAGAGAGGGGGACTCGGGAGTGACTCTCTCTCTCTCTTTCTCTTAAATTCTCCCTCTCTTTCTTTCAAATTCTCTCTCTTTTTCTCTTAAATTCTCCCTCTCTTTCTTTCAAATTCTCTCTCTTTTTCTCTTTCTCTTAGATTCTCTCTCTCTCCAATTCTCTCTCTTTTCTCTCAAATTCTCTCTCTCTCTCTCACTCTCCCTCCTCAAATTCTCTCTCTCTTGCTTTCTCTTCCTCTCAAATTCTCCCTCTCTCTCTCTCTCTTTTTCTCTCAAATTCTCTCTCTATTTTTTTCTGTCTCTTTTCACTCTCCTACTTACCTATCTCTCTATATATGCATGTATGTATGTGCATGTAAGAATAGAAATATATGTACATGTCTATAGGGGCTTCAATAATAAGCTAAAAAACATTTTAAACTGTCTCCATGGCAAAAGCAAAACAACTTTACTTGCAATCCATGAGATCTAAATAAGGTATGAAGATCGATACACTTGAAGAATTGATGTGAATCGAAGCACCATGGAACTTGCCTTGTGCTGGGAGGTGGGAGAGTAGGATGGATGAAGAGAGGAAGAGGGAGAGAGAGATAAAAGGGAGGGGAGAGAAGGAGAAGGAGAAGAAGATGAATAAAAAGGGTTTCCTTGTGCTGGCCAGTGGAAGAGTAGGATGGGTGGAAGAGAGGAAGAGGGAGAAAGAGAAGCAAATGAGGAGAAGAAAGGGAGGGGAAGGAGAAGGAGAAGGAGAGACGATGGGGGAGGAGAAGGAGAAGAAGACGATGACGAGGGGGAAGGAGAAAAATAAGACGATGATGACGAAGGAGAAGACGAAGAAAAAAGGTTTCCTTGTGTTGGGCGGTGGAAGAGTAGGATGGAAGCGAGGAAGAGGGAGAGAGAGAAGAAAGGGAGGGGAAGTAGAAGAAAAAGACGACGACGAAGAAGAAGAAAGAAGGAGAGAGAAAAAGAAGAAATAGGATAGAAAAGAGAGAAGAAGCACACTATAGACTGGGAAAAAGATTGAGAAAAAGAGGAAAAAAGAGATTGACAAAGACAAAGACTAAGAGAATAGACACAGAAGACACCCAGAAAGAGGAAAGAAAGAAAAAAAAAAAACACAGACAGAAAAAGAGCGCGGAGAGCGAAGGAGAGACAAAGAGAGAGACGGAGAGAGAGCGTTTCCTAGGCAACACAGGGATGTGATGGAAAAGAGCATTGCCTTTAAAAAAAAATGGAAATGCCAGTTACACGTGAATTCGCAACATGCCGTAATAACCTTCATTTCGGAACATTTAAAAAAAGTTAAACAAAAGGACGTCAACAACAGAAGAAGAGGATGAAGGCAGAGAAGAGAAAGAAAGAGAAAGATAAATAGAAAGAGATTAGAGAGGAGAGGGGGAGGAGGAGGGAGAGAGGGAGGGAGGGAGAGAGAGAGAGAGAGAGAGAGAGAGAGAGAGAGAGAGAGAGAAGAGAGAGAGAGAGAGAGAGAGAGAGAGAGAGAGAGAGAGAGAGAGAGAGTTTATCTCTTTCCTCAATGGCTAAGCGGTCTTCCCTCTCCCCCCCTCCCTCCCCCCACCCCTCCTCCCACGTTCCTCCTGTAAACCTGTTGAACATCATAATTTTTCAATTCCGTTCACTATTGTCTTTAGTGTGTGTGTGTGCACGCGATAACATGTACGTAACTGTGTGTGTCTATATCACGTACTTACTTGTAGGTGTGTACGCATGTCTACATCTGAGCGTCGTGTGTGTGTGTGTGCATCCATGTATCTATGTATTATGTGTCTACATTTTTGTGTGTGTCAAAGAATAAGCCTAAGTGTGTACGTGTATATACAAGTGTATGTACCTGCCAATCAAAGAACGTGTCTGTGTATGCGTATGTTTGAATGTATGAGTATGTGTTTGAAAATAGGCGTGTTTGTATGTATGTATCTGACTGTATGTGAATGTACCTGAGAGTTATCGTCTGTGTGTACATACATGTGTTAGTGTGTGTAAGGTTTATGTCTGAAAATTCGTGTACGTGTGTGTGTGGTTGAGTGTATATGTACGTAAGTGAGAACAGGTATGTTGTTTGTGCCTGTATACATTCCCATGTATTCCCACCGTGTATTAAGCATATCTTAATTTACATTCTGTTGCTTCCCCCCCTCCTTTATCACAAGTCCCCGCGCCACCTATGTGCTGTATCTCCATCTCCCGAGAACGTGTGCGTGTAACTTTCCACACAGTCACAGAATGTGTAAGTCTTCTCTCACATTCTGGCGGGGTTCCAGGGAGACAGGACCTATATGCAACTGCTCGCTTTTTTGTTGTTTCTTTTCTTTATTGTCCAATTCGGTTGGTTTCATTTTCTTTTTTTGTACTGTTGCTGTAACATTTTTATATAATTTCATGCACTGATGCTCCTCACACATCAGCTGGCACAGGCACACACACGCGCACACACACACACACACACACGTGCATGTGAAAATACACCTATCCGTCCATCTCTCCTGTTCTATATCTATCGACGTCTATACCTATATCTACGCATCTTTATCTACCTATCTGTTCGTACACGTAATTCTCTTCCCCATTTCCATGCGCATTTCCAATCTTATTTCCTCATTTCCGCGATCTTTCGAGAGAGCCGGAAGCATTTTCCTTTACTTCCGTTTACCTCTCTTTCTCTCTTTCTCTCTCTCTCCATTCGCCTGTTGCACTATCGTCCTTTAAGCGAGCCTCGGAGCTTTCACACGCCAGGGCAGCCACCTCGAATAACTCCGTTCGTATGTGCTCTTATTTCAATGGTATTTCGGTTTGGCCCATTCGTAAATCGTGTGTTTTAACAAATATATAATGATTAGCATACGTAGTATCGAAGACTATGGTTAATTGGCATTTTCGGTTTGGCACATTCGCATATCGTCTCTCTTAACAAATGTGTAATGATTACCATATGTGGTATCGAAAACTATGGTTAATTGGTATTTTCGGTTTGGCCTTTCTATGTCTTCTTTCTTCTGATATTAGGTCTATAATATATATATATATTTTTTTTGTAAGAAGGGAGAGCCATTTGGCCAAACGTTCTCCTTAAGCCTACTGGAAGCCCCACGAGCTCGGGAAAGATTCGAGGCCGTTCGGACAGACGGTTCGAAGCGAAACGAAGCAGATGAACGAACACTCGAGACTCCTCGAGCTTATTCGCACTTCCTGTTTTTCGGCGGACTCTAAGAGCATCCACTACTTTCCTTCTTCCTTTCTTTTCTTGCTCTCCCTCCCATTCTTTCTAAGCTGTTTCTTGTCCTCCACTTCCCGTGTCTTTTCTTCCATCCCCGCTTTCTTTCTCCCCCTGTTATCCCTCTCTACCTACTTCCTTCCTCCCCATTTCCCGTTCACCTACCCTCTCCTCCCTGCCCCTCTCCCTCTCCCTCTCTCCATTTTATCGGTAGAGGAATTGGTGAGACATAATTAGCTGTTAAAAAGACGAGTGCGTGACAGCGCCTCGGGATATAGGCAGGGGGAGACTGAAGGGGGTGACAGGGAAGGGGTAGGGCAGGAAGGCATAGGGGCATAGGCTTGAGGAACTCCAGAAGGGGAGAGCGGAGAGCAGGGGAAAGGGGGGAAGACTGGGGGGACAGGAAGGGCAGGGAAGGGGAGGAAGACAGGAGGGCAGGGAAAGGGGAAGGGAAGAGGACAGGGAAGGGGGGGGAGGGAACAGGGAAGGGGAGGAGGAAGGGAAGGGGGGAGGACAGGGGAGGACAGGCAGGGTCGGAGCAACAGGGGAGGACAGGGGAAGGGAAGGGCAGGGCAGGGTCGGAGCACCAGCTGATCAATAAGTCAGGAAAGAGTGACAAGTAGTCAATAACATCCCCCTTGGAGTCTCTGCCAGCCCAGACCTTATCACAAGCTAAACGATATTCCTCAAGATGGGGAGACCTTGTCAGCCTGATAACAACGACCAATTCCTACAGATGGAAGCACATGCACACTCACGTGACCAAAAAAAAAAAAAAAAGGAATAAAAAACGAAAAAAATATGAAAAAAATAATCCAGGATGTGAGGTACGGAGCTCAGGTAAACAAGAATGAATGAAACCACGGATGAAGAAAATGGATAACTCATTGGATAATGTGAAACGCCCCAAAACAGCTGATGCAGGAAAACAAAGACAGGTGTATAAACAAAGGTGCGTTGAGAATGAGAGAGAGAGAGAGAGGGAGAAGGAGAAGGAGAGAAGGAGAAGGAGAAGGAGAAGGAGAAGGAGAAGGAGAAGGAGGAGAAGGAGAAGGAGAAGGAGAAGGAGAAGGAGAAGGAGAAGGAGAGAGAGAGAGAGAGAGAGAGAGAGAGAGAGAGAGAGAGAGAGAGAGAGAGAGAGAGAGAGAGAGAGAGAGAGAGAGAGAGAGAGAGAGAGAGGAGAGAGTGAGAGAGAAAGAGAGGAGAGGAAGTCAATAGTTCAAGAGACGAGGAATATGTGTGGCATCTTCTTGAGATGATTTCGACACCTGGCAAGAAAATATACCTGGATTCCAACGTCTGCAGGTGCTTGTGAGGGGGAACCGTACATAAAATCACCATAGAAGAAGGGGTGATGGAAATGTCTGATAAAAGAGACTCGAAATGAGAGAACGAGAGTGTTGGAGGGTATTGATCCACCTGTTGGCTGGCAGCTCAGAGCGCGCTCTCTCTCTCTCTCTCTCTCTCTCTCTCTCTCTCTCTCTCTCTCTCTCCCCTTCCCTCTCCATCCACTTCTCTCTCATCCCCTCTTCCTCTCCGTCCCCTTCCCTCTTTCTCCTCTTCCTCTCTTTCGCCTCTCCCTCTCTTCGCCTCCTCAATCCTATCCCCTCTCCTCTTCCTGCCTCTCTCTCTCTCTCTCCCTCTCTTCACTTCACTCCCCTTCCCTCTTCCCCTCTTCCTACCTCTCTATCTCCCTCTTTCTTCACCTCTCTCTGTCTCTTCTCCTCACTCTTCCCTCCCCCTTTCCTCCTTCTCTCTCCTTCTTCCTCTTTCCACCTCACTTCCCTTCCCTCTCCCTCTCCCCTCTTTCTCCACCTCTCTCTCTCTCTCTCCCTCTCTTCCACCTCACTTCCTTCCTTCCCTCTCTCTCCTCTTCTCTCCCTCTCTCTCTCCCTCTCTTCCACCTCAGCCTCGACCCTTTCCCAGCCACCACCCTTCACTTGCCTTCGACGCGGCTGGAAAACGGTTTTAGGAAATACTGAAGGGGCGTCTTCGGAAATGGTTTACATGGCCAGCGCTAATCCGGACGAGCCGAGCGGTGGGGGAAACGGCGCTGGTTCGACGGATGAATATGTTTATTTTTCTTTATTTATTTTTTATTTTTTTTATTTTATTTCTTGTTATTTTTTTAAGAACCAGAGAGGGAAACGGCGCTGGTTCGACGGATGAATATGTTTTTTCTTTTTTTCTATTATTTATTTTATTTTATTTCTTCTTATTATTTTTAAAAAAGAGAATGTTATTATTTTATTTTATTTTTTAAAGAACCAGAGAGGAAAGAAGAGAATGTGAGTGTCATTATGATGGAGAAGAACCGGAAAGGAAAAAGAGAATGTGAATGGGATTATGAGGAAGGAGGAGGTGAGGAAATGAAGAAATGAGGGAATGAAGGTGATTTTTTTTTAATAAGAACGGAAACGAAAGGAAAATGTGATGGGATTATGATGGAGGAGGAAGAAGGGAAAATAGGGGGGAAAAGAAGAAGGGGTGAGAAAATAAGTAGAATGTGAGAGAGAAAATGGGGGACACGAAGAAGAAAGATAAAAAAGAAATGAAGGAGAGAAAATAGGGGAAATGAAGGAGAGAAAAAAGGGGAAACGGAGAGAAAATAGAGAAAACGAAAAAGAAGGAGACAAAACTGGGAAAACGAAGGGGAGAAAATCGGGGAAATAAATAATGAAAGAAAATAAGGGAAATGAAGAAGAAAACAAGCGAACCGAGCGGAAGGAAGGGCGGTTCAGCGGAAGAATATCTAAGAACCGGAAATTGAAGTATAATAAGGATAAGATAATGCCGAAGAAGAAAAGGAAGGAAAATGGAGAAGAGACCAAAATAAGAAAAGAAGAAAATGAAGAATACAGGAAAAAAGGAAGGAAAATGAGAAGAGAGGAAGAAAATGAAGAATACAGAGAAAAGAAGGAAAATGGAGAAGGGACCAAACTACGAAAAGAAAAAAAGATGTATAGCAAAGAGAAGAATACAGGAGAAAAAGAAAGAAAGAAAATTAAAAGAAACAGTATATTAGATTACACAGACTGCACTTTTAAGAAGGAATAAATCAAGTAGACTTAGATCACGTCTCGAGGGCATGTTTCCCCTTATCTTTCTCCGCTCCTCTCACCCTCACCTCCTCCCTCTTCCCCACCTCTCTCTCTCCCTCTTTCCCCTTCTTTCTTCACCTTTCCCTCTCTCTTTTCCTTCGTCTGTCCCTCTCTCTTTTCCTCTCTCTCTCTCTTTCTTCCTCTTTCTCTACCTATCTCCCTTTCCCTCTCTCTTTCCCTTTCTCCCTTTCTTTCTCCATCTCTCTCTCCCTTTCCTTCTCTCCCCACCTCCCTCCCTCTCTCTTTTCCTTCACCTCTCCCTCTCTCTTTTCCTTCCTCTCTTCCCACCTCTCTCCCTCTCTCTTTTCCTTCCTCTCTCTCTCTCTCTCCCTCTCTTCCACCCAGCCTCGACCAGCCACCACCCTTCACTTGCCTGCGACGCAGAACATGGTGTAGAAAGAGAATGGAAGAAAGGGAAGTGAAAGGGAAGGATGAGAGAATGGATAGGAGAATTTGGAGGAAAAGGGGAGGAAGAGGATGAAGAGGATGAGGAAGAGAGGATGAGGATAAGGAAGAGGACGATAGGGAAGAGGACGATGAAGAGGAGGATAAGGAAGAGGAAGAGGAGGATAAGGAAGAGGAGATGGAGATGGAGGTAAAGAAGAAAGCAGTGGACGAGGGACGAATAACAGAAGGCAGTTTAGTCCGACTGCAGTTTTTCCGAGTTGAGATCCTTCCGTAATGGACAGCGTTGCCAGCTACAGAAACAAACCAAGTTAAGGACACGGACAGGAAAGATGATGAAAGTACGAATAAGCAAATGTATGAATAAATTAAGAAGAAGAATAATGACGAAGAATAGATGAATAAACGAGAGAACAATATTAAGGAGTAAGCAAATTATATATATATATATATATATATATATATATATATATATATATATATATATATATATATATTGAATAATTAACAAGAGATAGTCAATAAGCAAGAACAGAAATAACGAAGAACAGAAGGACCAGGGATAAACATAAGGATACATAAAAAATAAAAATAAAACAAATTGAAGCATCATCGAATAAATAAACAAAGAAGAATAACAAACAATGACAAAAATAAAAATAAAACAAATTGAAGCATCATCGAATAAATAAACAAAGAAGAATAAGAAACAAAGACAAAAATAAACAAAGAACTGAGGAACAGGCAAAGAAAGCAATAACGACTCCTTAGAAACGAGAGAGAATCCGCAGTAATAACTCTCTTTTCCTTCTTCTTCCTCTCAACAGAAACGAATAATTGGGTACACGACTTGTTGATTTTGCCGTTCTACTTACGAAACTAATCAAATAAACTGCGTATTCAAGGTATTCAATGGCGAGATTTGCAGCCCTTTCGCAACGCGGGTTCTCGTCCTACGCGCGTACGCTTCTGTCTCGGTGAATCGCTTTCTCTCTCTCTCTTTGTTTTGCTCTTTCGCTTGTTTTTTTTTGTTTTTTTTTGTTTTTTGATTTTTTTGTTTTCTCTTTGTTGCTTGTTCTCTCGTTCTCTACTTCCCCTGTTCGCAAGTTCCTCCATTCCCTCGTTCCCTCTATTGCTTGTTCTGTCGTTCCTTCGTTCGCTCGTTCCCCCGTTCCCTACTTCCCCCGTATGCTGAGTCTCTCGTTCCCTCATTCTCTCGTTCGATAGTTCGGTAGTCCCTCCGTTCCCTTGTTTGCTTGTATTCACGTTCCCTCTTTCACTAGTTCTCGTTCTCTTGTTCGCTAGTTCCCCCATTCCCTCGTTCCCTTGTTCGCTAGTTCTTGTTCCTTTGTTCGCTAGTTACCCCATTCCCTCGACCCCTTGCTCCCTAGTACCTTCCTTACTTCCCCCGTTTGCTTGTATTCTCGTTCCAACGTTCGCTAGAGAAATGAAAGGATGAACAAGAAAGAAAAAAAAACGAAAAGAGGTAAAAGAAAACGAAGAATTAGAAAAAGAAACCCCCCCATTAACGAAAGCACGCACCTTTATCAACAGAATCACCGCTCACAACCCGACTCTTCTCTCAGCCTCTGAAATCAGCCCAGGTTCCTCACACCGAATAAGCTATGGAAGTCAAACAAGAACCACATTTACTCATTCTACTCGCTGGATTCTCCTCTCTCTGACCTATCCACCGGGGGACTCGTTTACTCAGCCTTCTCCAGGTTCACACTGACTCATCTTATCCACTTGGAGATCTGTCGTGATGGATCTGGGCGAATGTTGACCCATTTCATATGCACACAAACGCAACTTGACGCCCGACTTTGATACCAACTTCTCTCTCTTTTTCTCTCTCTTCTCTCTTGGTTTTTCTTTTTTTCGTTGTTTTTATTCCAAACCTTGTTTTTTTTTTTTTTTTTTTACTGCAACTTTCTTTCTTTTTTATTTGAATTATGTTTTTCTCTTAATTTCCGGCTTTTACTTTTTTTTTATCTGTTTGTTATTTTCCTTCCTAGACATTCTTTATTTGGATTCCTGAGCTTGTATTTATCTATCTCTCCATTTGCCTCCTATCAGTTTATATACCTCTCTGTTCGCCTTCTGTATCTATCTAGTCATCGTCCGTTATCTATCTCTCGGTATCTATCTATTATCTTCTATCGGTCTGTCTATCTTTCTCCGTTGATCTATACGCTACTCTTCTCAAATCTATCATTTTAGTTGTACAAATGTGCATACATTAATTTACAAATGTTGGTCATCCATTAGACAACATTTGGTGTAAATATATCCTAATATATCAGATTCATTTACCAAAATATATTCGTTATCTATCTATCTGCATTTCGTTAATTGATTTATCTAAAATATATTCGTAATTTAGCTATCCAAAATATATTCGTAATCTATCTAAAATGTATAATTTCTATCTAAATATAAAATTTATCTATCTAAAATATATTCGTATCAATATCTAAAAATATATTCATCTATCTAAATATATTCGTTATCTATCTAAAATATATATTATCTAAAATATCTTATCATCTAAAATATATTCGTTATCTATCTAAAATATATTCGTCTCTATCTAAAATAAATTCGTTATCTATCTGAAATATATTCGTTATCTATCTAAAATATATTATCTATCTAAAATATATATCTATCTAAAATATATTCTTAATCTATCTAAAATATATTCGTTATCTATCTAAAATCATGTTATCTATCATCAATTTATCAATATTGGTTATCAACTCATTCACAAGCAAAACCATGTCGAGAGGCCGTCGAGCAACATCACAGGATCGACGTCAATATCAGCAAGTGTATCTTTGCTGGAATTAAAACCACTTGAAATAGACATACATCTCTCTCTCTCTCTCTCTCTCTCTCTCTCTCTCTCTCTCTCTCTCTCTCTCTCTCTCTCTCTCTCTCTCTCTCTCTCTCTCTCTCTCTCTCTCTCTCTCCTCTCTCTCTCTCTCTCTCTCTCTCTCTCTCTCTCTCTCTCTCTCTCTCTCTCGGGTCCGCTCTTTCTTCTATCCTGATTTTGCTTCTTTTTCTTTTTTTGAGTTCACACTTATTTCTTACGTTTTTTCACACACACACACACACACACACACACACACACACACACACACACACACACACACACACACACACACACACACACACACACACACACACACAGCATAGACATGTGCGCACATAAATAGCGCTTCCACAAACAACTGATATGATCATGAAATTATGAAATTATGATGGTTTATCAGATCGCTTATCTAACTGTGTCAGTAGAGAGAGAGAGAGAGAGAGAGAGAGAGAGAGAGAGAGAGAGAGAGAGAGAGGAGGAGAGAGGAGAGAGAGAGACAGACAAAATAAACAGATAGATAAATAGACTAATAAACAGACAGATAGATAATAGACTAATAATAGATAAATAGACAAATAAAGAAGCAGATAGACAGACAGACAAATAAACAGACAGTCACAGAAAGTAAATATTCTCGTAAAGGTTTCCTCACACTAGAAATAAAATGCAAGTAATGTTTTGCCGAACGTTCTAGACTCTGACCGTATTTTCGATTTTCTCTTTTCGTTCACAGAGAAAATAATTTGACCCATTTTTTAAGGGGGGGGGAAGGGGTCGTCGGCATATTCCATTCCCTTTCAACGAAAATCCTATGTACGAATGGGTATTTAGAACACTCTTTTTTTCTTTCTTTTTTTGTTTTGTTTGGAATAAAATGGGAACGAAGCCCTAGCCACAGTAATCCTAAAATCAGGCGTTTCGGACGGGACGTGGGAAGCCCAACTGATGCTTTGCTCTCTCTCGTTCTCTCTCTATCTCTCTCTCTCTCTCTCTTATTCCTGTCTCTCTCCCTTCCTCCCTTCTTCCCTTCCTCATTTTTCCTCTCTCTCTCTTTGCTTTGCTTTCTCTCTCTCTCTCTCTCTCTCTCTCTCTCTCTCTCTTTTCTCTCTCTCTCTCTCTCTCTCTCTCTCTCTCTCTCTCTCTCTCTCTCTCCTCTCTCTCTCTCTCTCTCTCTCTCTCTCTCTCTCTCTCTCTCTCTCTCTCTCTCTCTCACTTTCGCTTACCTTCCTGCTCTCTTCCTCACATTCTTTCTTTCTGTGTCGCTCTCCCCCTCTTTCTCGCTTGTGCTCTCTTTCCCTTAATCGTTATCTTTACACATGGCCTCATCTCATTCTTAGTTTTCATAGCTTTTTATTATTTCTTTTTCTTATCACTCTTATTATTCCTGTTATGATGATCATTATTCTTGCTATGAGAATGACAATTAGTCCTGCTACGATGAATATTTCCGCTACGATAATGATGATTGATAGTGACAATGATGATGATAGCGATAAAGATAATGAGTGTTAATGATAATGATAATGATAATGTGTTAATGATAATGATAATGATAGTGTTACCTGATAGCAATAATTGTAGCAATATATTTTTTTAGCACAAATAAAGGTGTATAAACATTTAGGAGACAAAATGTGGGAATCGGGAAGCATTCACAGAAAACGGGTAACTGGGAGGACTATGATGTTTATAATAACAACAATAACACCAATAATGTAAGAAAATTGATTGATGGTGGTGATGATGATGGTGATGGGGGAGATGATGATGATGGTATGGTGATGATGATGTGATGATAGTGATGGTGATGGTGGTGGTGGTGGTGGTGGTGGTGATGATGGTGATGATGATAATGGTGATGGTTATGATGATGGTAATGGTGATGGGGATGCTGATGATGATGATGATGGTGATGTGATGATGATGATGATGATGATGATGATGATGATGATGATGATGATGATGATGATGATGATGATGATGATCTTTCTAATAGTAATAATAGAACTAACACACATACATACATTCTTATAATCATGTACAGACATACACGCAATCACACATACACACATATTTTAAGCATATCAAATTGCCATAAAACTTATGAAACAGACAGTAGAGCTGTTATATCTATACCAAAAATTAATTAGTACTGGCCGGCAAAAACATTTATAATAGTATGATTAGATTATCATCAATATATTTATGTAATGAACCGAAACATCAAAAGGAATTTTCAATACTGATAATTTAACGTGTTTATACTAATACGTCCATTTATTTTTCATGAGTCTATTTCGGCTCGTAATGATCATAGTGATAAGATACTTATGATAGTGATAAAATGGTAAATAATAATAGTGTAATGATAATAATGATAATAGTGGTAATTATAGTAATAATAATAATGGTAATGATAATAATAATGGTAATAATAATATTATTATAATGTAATGATAATAATGGTGATATAATTGTAATAATAATAATAATGATTATAATTGTAATAATAATAATATTATAATTGTAATAATAATGATGGTGATTATACATTATAATTGTAATAATAATAATAATGAATATAATTGTAATAAAATAATGATGATTAAATTAATAATTATTACTATAATTGTAATAATGATAATTATTAATATAACTGTAATAATAATAATGATAATGGCAATAACGATAATAACGATAATAATAACAATAATAATGATGATAATATTAATTATAATAAGAAGAACGAGAGGAGAAGAGTGATTTAGGAGAAAGATGGAAGAGAGAGACAATAAGACGAAGTAAAATGGAAATATAAAGAAGGAACGCGAAAGACCGTTAGTAGTACGAAAGAGAGAGAGAGAATAAGAAACGATGATAATAAAAGAGAAAACCTGAAAAAAAAAAAAAAATTGAGAAGCCTAAGATTTAAAAAACAAGAAAAAGAAAAGAATGCGAGAACGTACGCTAGAAAAAAAACAACAACAATAAAAGGAAATTAGAAGGAAATAGGAAATTAAGCAGAGACCCAAAGACCTTGCAATAAAGTACAGGAAAGTCGGCCATTAAAGGAAGCAGCCTGGCGTCGAAGGAGAGGGGGGGGGGGAGGGGGAGGAGGAGGGGATCGCTTGAAGAAGGGGAAGGGTGGGTGGGGGTAAGGGTGAGAGGGGAGGGGGGAAGTGGGGAAAGGGATCGCCTTGAAGAAGGGAAGGGGGAAGGGGGAAGGAGGGGGGAAGCGGGACAGGGATCGCTTCAAGAAGGGAAGGGTGTGGGAAGGATAAAGGTTAGGGGAATTAGGAAAGGGGGGGGGGGGTAAGGGCAAAGAGATCGCTAGGGGAGGGGGGAGAAGAGGTGGGGGATGAGGAGGGGGCTTACTGTGCGTGGAAGAGAATTTAGGAGAAGGGGAATGGGAGAGTTATGGGAGAGGAAGGAGGGGGGCTAAATACGAGAAGTGCAAAAGTGAGAGAGAAAGAGAAAGATAAAGAGAGAGAGAAAAAGAGAAAATATAGAGAGAGAAAGAGAGAGAGAGAGAGAGAGAGAGAGAGTGAGGAGAGAGAGAGAGAGAGAAGAGAGAGAGAGAGAGAGAGAGGAGAGGAGAGAGAGAGAAGAAGAGAGAGAGAGAGAGAGAGAGAGAGAGAGAGAGAGAGAGAGAGAGAGAAAGAAAGAAAGAGAAAGAAAGAAAAAGAGAATCAACCGGAGGAAGGAACGGCAAAGAAGCAAAAAAAACAACAACGAACGACGGAAGAGGAGAGAAACGTAGGAAAAGAGAGTAGAAACCGAGGATAGAGCGAGCTGAGTGTTCGGGAAGGAGTAGGAGTAAGTGGAGGGCGGAGGGAGAGGGGATGAGGGGGAGGAGTAAGTGAAGAGGGGGAGGGGGGGGGGGAGAGGAGAGCGAGAGAGAGAGAGGAGGGGGAGAGGCGGAGTAAGTGAAGAGGGGAAGAGGGGCAGAGCGGGAGGGAGGGGGGGGAGGAGGAGTAAGTGAAGAGGGGGGGGGGGCGAGAGCGGGGGGGGGGAGGGGAGAGGACCTCGTAGGCGTGGCTCCCAGAAGGACCATTATACCTGCAAGTGCTCAGGCTGCCTCGTTAACGTGGCAGTCAACAGTGAAGCACGCAAGCCGCAGGATTTTGATTACTGGCTCGGGCCTCCTTCTCTCTCTCTCTCTCTCTCTCCTCCCTCCTCTCTTCCATTCCTCCCTCCTTCCTTCCATTCCTTCCCTCCTTCCCTCCTTCTCTCTTCCATTCCTTCCCTCCTTCTCTCTTCCATTCCTTCCCTCCTTCCCTCCTTCTCTCTTCCATTCCTTCCCTCTTCTCTCTTCCATTCCTTCCTTCCTTCCCTCCTTCTCTCTTCATTTCCTTCCCTCCTTCTCTCTCTGTTTCTCGCACTCCTTTTCTCTTCCTCGTTCCCTCTTTCTCTCTGTTCCTCTTGTTCCTCGTTCTTCTCCCTTTCTCTCTTCCCCCTTTCCCTCCCCATTCCAATATCTATCTCGTTTCTTTACCTTCTTTTTCTTCTCTCTCTCTATTTCTCGTTATCTCCCCCCTCCTCTCTCCTCTCTCTCTCCCTCCCTCTCTCTCTCTCTCTCTCTCTCTCTCTCTCTCTCTCTCTCTCTCTCTCTCTCTCTCTCTCTCTCTCTCTCTCTCTCTCTCTCTCTCTCTCTCTCTCTCTCTCTCTCTCTCTCTCTCTCTCTCTCTCTCTCCCTCTCCCTCTCCTCCCTTCTAAATCTTCCTTCTTGCCTCCTTGCTTGCCTCATTCAGGAGGTGAGCATAGGGGTAGGGGAGGGGGAGGGGGAGGGGTAGCTTAAAATAGGCGCACCTAAAGCTTTGGATTTTCTTAGGCGCGTTTTTACAAATTATTTTCATTTTTTTAAAGATTATTTTTGGGTGTTGGTGCCCTCGCCCCCTTTCTCCCGTAAAAATAGAAGAAAAGTGGTGGGAGAGGGCGAGAGGGAGGAGGAGGAGCGGGCCAGAGGGGGAGGAGGGAAGGAGGGAGAGGAGGAGAGAGGGAGAGGGAGGGGAGGAGGAGGAGGAGGAAAGGAGGTAGAAAAGGAGGAGAGAGAGAGAGAGAGAGAGAGAGAGAGAGAGAGAGAGAGAGAGAGAGAGAGAGAGAGAGAGAGAGAGAGAGAGAGAGAGAGAGAGAGGAGAGAGAGAGAGAAACGAGAGAAAACAGGAAGAAGGACAACAACAACGCCGTTATTCCACAGCCTGATATCCTTCCCCCAATCCTCAATCCTATCTCCCACCGGTCTGGAATCCTTATCCCCCCCTGTCCACCAACCCCCCCCACCCTACCCCATCCCCTCTCCCTTTCTCCCATCTCCTCTGCCTCCTCTTCCCCTCCCTCTGTTCCTAATCACCCTACCCCCTCTTTTCCAATAGAATCCCCTTTTCCTTTCCCTTCTCTCTTTCCTTATCCCCTCTCCTTTCATTCCATCTCTTCTTCCTCCTCCTCTACTCCGTCCCCCTTTTCCATCCCTCCTCTCCTCTTCATCTCTCCTCCCTTCCCTATCCCCTTCTCATCCTTCCCCTGCTCTCATACTCCCCTCCCCTTCCTCCTCTTCCCTCGTCACCATCTCCCTCCCCTCTCCTCTCCCTTCCCTTCCTCTCCTATCTCCCTCCTTTCCCTCACCATCTGCCTTCCCCTCCCCTTCCTCTCCTATCTCCCTTCCCTTCCCCTCCCTCCCTTCCCTTCCTCTCCTATCTCCCTCCCTTCCCCTCCCCTCACCCTAGCCACCATCTCCCTTCCCCTCCCCTCCCCCCCCCCCCACCCTTGAGCCTCCACCTCAGAATCCAACTCAATCCCAGCACTGACGAAGCTAATTACCGAGTCAGGTCACTCCATAACCACAAACTCCACCAGTGCGGGGTCGAGGGTGAGGTCGATTGTGAGGTCGAGGGTAAGGTCAAGGATGAGGTCGAGGGAAGGTCAAGCGAGTGAGGTCGCGAGGGGCGAGGTCAAGGATGAGATCTAGGTCGAGGAGGTGAGGTCGAGGTAAGGTCAAGGATGAGGTCGAGTATGAGGTTCGATGAGTTCGAGGAGGTCGAGGTGAATGAGTGAGGTCGAAGTGGGCGAGGTCAAGATGAGATCTAGGTAGGTCGAGGTCGAGGGTGAGTTCGAGAATGAGGTCAGGTTGGGAATGCAAAAGGTGGAAATGGGGTTAAGGAGGAGAGGCGATAAAAGGAGGAGAAGGAAGTGAAAAGGGGTAGGGAGAAGAGGAGGAGGAGGGTAGAGAGTAGACGAAGAGGAGGAGGAGGGGAGAGACAAAACAAAGCGAGGGAAGAGAGACAGGAGAAGAGGAGAGGAGAAGGATGATGAGAGGAGAAAGAGAGGAGGAGGGGAGACTGAACTAAAGGGCTGGAGGGGCTGGGGTCCGGGGGGTAGGGGTGTCAGGTAGGGAAAGTGGAGGAGGGTAAAAGGAGGCAGAATTGGAGGTGGAGGCCGAGAAAGGGGAATCTGGAGAGAGGGCGTGAAGGAGGTGAAGTAGGTGAAGGTGGAATTGGACGGGGTCAGGAGATTTAGCAAATGGGAGAGAGAAGAAAAGAGAAGAGAGAGAAAGAAAGAGAGAGAGAGAGAGAGGAAGAGAAGAGAAGAGAAGAGAGAGAGTGAAGCGAGTGAAGAGAAGAGTACAGAAGAGAAAAGAAGAAAAGCGAAGAGAAGAGAAGAAAAAAGAAGAGACAGAAAAGAGAAGAGAAGAGAGAATAATGAACGAGCGAACTCCAAGAGACATAAACACAAAACGAAAGCCGAGTTAAAAGTCTTGAGAAGCAACACCACTGCAACAGAAGAGCAACATTTTGAGCTTAGAATATGAATATGAATGAGGGAAAAGATAAAAAAAATAAAAGATAATAATAATTGGTGTAATAGATAGTTATGATTATGCTACCGACGGCGAATGTGCTAATTATGATAGTCATGATATTTGCGATAATAAATATGTTGATAAAATAACTGATAAAGATAATGAGAATGATAATAACAATAATAACGATAATAATAACAACAATAATAATAATAGTGATAACAACAACAATAATAATAAGTAACAACAATAATAATAGTGATAACAACAACAATAATAATAGTGATAACAATAATAATGGTAATGATAATAATAATAATGATAATGATAATAACAATAAGAAAAATAGAAAAATACCGATAACGATCATAACGGAAATAAAGATAAATAACAAAATAACAACAAAAGGAACAATCGTCATCATTAATCATCATTAGATGCTAAAACGATCGCTTTTTCAACACTTAACCACCACTTCCCACCAATCATCATCATTCCAAGCACTTATCCCAATTAACATATTTTCTTAATCATTTTCCCAAACCTTCACCCTCCAAATATATAATTATAATGATAACGGCGATCAATTTAGTGCGTTAATTACCCGCAGGACGAGAGAGGAGGCGCGCGCGCTCGCTAATTGATGACTGCAAATTTGATCCAGCCACTAACAGCCTTTTTCTAATTTAGACAAAATTAACCTCGTTGGAAAAGTAAGAGGAGAGGGAGGAGGGGAGAGGGGGAGAGAGAGGAGGGGGGAGAGGGGGAGAGAGAGGGGGAGGGAGGGTGAGAGAGAGGAGGGGGAGAGGGGGAGGAGGAGGGGGAGAGAGAGGAGGGGGAGAGGGGAAAGAGAGGAGGGGGAGAGGAGGGAGGGGGGAGAGGGGAAGGGAGGGAGGGAGGAGGGGGAGAGAGGAGGGAGGAGGAGGGAGGGGAGGGGGAGGGAGGGGAGGAGGGAGGAGGAGGGTAAGGAGGGAGAGAGAAGGGGAGAGGGAGGGAGAGAGAGGAGGGGGAGGAAAGAGAGGAGGGAGAGGAGGAGGAGAAGGAGAGAGAGAGAGAGAGATAGAGGGAGGAGAGAGAGGAGGGGGAGGGAGAGAGAAAAAAGAGGAGGGTGAGGGAGAGGGAGGAGAGAGAGAGGAAGGAGTATATATGTGTATAAAATCATATCTATTTATCCATTTATCTATCTGTATATCTATCTATTTATATCAATCTACCTCTCCTTCTCAATCAATCAATCAAGAATCAATATATATATATATATATATATATATATATATATATATATATATATATATTATATATGTGTGTGTGTGTGTGTGTGTGTGTTGTGTGTGTGTGTGATATACATACACACAGACACACATGCACACACTTTATTCCCCTGCAGCCCCAAGCATCCCCACACGCCCCTACAGCCACCAGCCGCCCACCTCGCGCCTCGCAAGCAGAGAGACACAAAACCCGCCTCGGCCATAAAAGGAAAAAAGCCCAACGCTAAAATCCCACCGTTTAGCGCACATTCTCTTTTCCTTTCCTTTGTTTCTTGTTTTTTTTCTTTTTCGTATTCGCTCACACGCCCGATAGAGATACACACGTACACACCTAACTTCCGTTACGTACATACAAATAAAAACGTACATGCATGCGGAAGGTAATGGCGTTTAGAAGCGTAATCAGACGCCGGTAAGAGAGGAAGAAGAGAAAGGAGAGAAAATAGGATAATAAGCGGTATTAACGAGGACAAAAAGGCAGAAAAGGATGGAAGCCAATGGGGCGGAAATACTGGGTAACAATCAGCCATTAGCCGAGAGGGGGAGGAGAGGGGAGAGGGAGAGAAG
This sequence comes from Penaeus vannamei, assembly GCF_003789085.1. Lineage (NCBI taxonomy): Eukaryota > Metazoa > Arthropoda > Malacostraca > Decapoda > Penaeidae > Penaeus > Penaeus vannamei. Next base: position 754,786 of record NW_020868695.1, read on the forward strand.
CAGACGGGAAAGGGGAGAGAGGAGAGTGGGGAGGGAGAGGGGTGAGGAGGAGAGGGGAGAGAAGCAGACGGAAAAAGCAAAGAGAGGAAGAAAAGAGGAAAGGGGAAAAGGCAGACGGGGAGGGGAAGAAGGGAGAGAGAAGCAGACGGGAGAGAGGAGAGGGGGAAAGGGAGTAAGGAGAAAGGAGAGAGAGGGGGGAGAAGTAGATGGAAGAGAGAGGGGAATGAGAGCAGATGATATTAGTAAGAGGAAAATGGAGAGGGGAGGAGTGGGGATGGAAGGAGAAGAGGAGAGAGAAAACGTTAGAGAGAAAAAGGTGAGAGAGAGAGAGAGAGAGAAGAGAGAGAGAGAGAGATAAGAGAGGAGAGAGAGAGAAAAGAGAAAGAGAGAAAGAGAAAGAGAAGAGAAAAAGAGAAAGAGGAAAGAGAAAGAGAAAGAAAATAAAGATAAAGATAAAGAAAGAGAAAAAGAAAGAGAAAAAGAGAAGAAAGAGAAAGAGAGAAAAAAAGAAGAAAGAAAGAAAGAAAGAGAAAGAGAAGAAAAGAAAGCGAGATCTTAGAGAGGTGTGGGCAGACTCGAGAAATAATAAGGTTAGCGGAGAAAAGGACGAGGAAGAGGCGCAGGCACAAGAGTAGGAGGAGCAGGAAAAGGGGGCAAGAATAAGGGGACAAAAAGGGATAGAAGGGGAGGGAGCTGATTGCTTTAGGGAGCGAGCGAGGGGAGCAAGATGCTGTTAGGGGGAATCAACTAACTCCATTTCTGCTTCGGACTCTTGCCGTCGCGTGAAGTATAATCGGCCTCTTCTTCTTCTGCTGCCGATCTCGCGTTTCCCTTCATCGCGGCGGGGATGAGATGCATTTGCATACCGCGGGGAGGTCACCATACGCGCAGGAAGGTCACCATACGCGCAGCCAAGTCATCATACGAGCGGGAAGGTGACCATACGTGCGGAAAGGTCACCATACGCACGGCCAAGTCATCATACGAGCGGTCAGGTCACCATACGCGCCGGAAGGTCACCATAAGCTTGGCCAGGTCACCATACGGGCGGGAAGGTCACCATAAACTTGTTCAGTCAATACGCTTCGTCAGGTCACATACGGGCGGCCAGTTTCCCCATACTAGCGAGGCTAGGTCACCATACACGCGTCACCATACGCTTGGTCAGGTCACCATACGGGCGGCCAGTTCCCATACTAGCGAGGCTAGGTCACCATACACGCGGAAAGGTCACCATACGCTTGGTCAGTCACCATACGGGCGGCCAGTTCCCCATACTAGCGAGGCCAGGTCACCATACACGCGGAAAGGTCACCATACGCTTGGTCAGGTCACCATACGGGCGGCTAGTTCCCCATTACTAAGCGAGGCTAGGTCACCATACACGCGGAAAGGTCACCATACGCACGCTAATCCCCGACCCTATCACAATATTCCCCTCCTGACAAGTCCCTCTGTTTGGGCAGGCTAAGCTCATCTCTCTGTCTCTGCCTTTCTCTTGTTCTTTTCCCCTCTTCCTTTCTCTTTCCCCTTTGTGTCATCTCCCTCTTTCTTCCTTTTTTATTGGACTTCTTTCCTGTGCTCTGTCTTTCCTCTTTTGTCCTCTTTTTTTTCTCTCGTTTTTTTACTCTTACATTTTCTCTTTCACCCTTCTGCTTTTTCTCTTTCTCTCCCTTTCTCCCCTTTAGACGTCTTTTATTCCCTCCCCCTCTTCTCCCTTCTTCTTTTCTTTCTACTTCTCCCTTTCTATCCATCACATCTATTTACACCGCTTACCCTATCCCTTTCTCTCTCTCCTCTTTTCCTCCCTTCCATGCCTAAATCCCTCCCCCCCCATCCCTACTCCCCTCCCCCCTCACTCTGCCTTCCCGTCCTCCCTCCCTACCCCCATCCCCCTATCCTCCCCTCCTGCCTCAGATATCAGGCCACTAATCAGAGCGAGAGGGGGGGAGGAAGGGCAGGAGGAAGGGAGGCGAGGAAGGAGAGAGAGCGGAGAGAGCGGAGGGACGAGGGAGAGCGAGAGGACAGAAAGAGGGAGACGAGAGGGCAAGGAGACGGGAGAGGGAGAGGCGAGAGAGAGAGAGGGAGAGGGAGATGAGAGAGGGAGCAGAGACGAGAGGAGAGAGAGAGGAGACAGAGAGAGAGAGAGAAAGGAAGAGAGAGAAAGAGAAAGAGAAATGAGACAGAGAGTAGAGAGAGAAGACGATGAGAGACCGAGAGAGAGAGAAGAGGAAGAGAGAGACGAGAGAGAAGAGAGAACGAGACGACTGAGAAAGAGTGAAAGAGAGAAAGCAGAGAGAGAGAAGAGAAGACTGAGAGCGAAAGAGACTATGAAAAAAGAGAAAAAGAGAGAGAGATCGAGAGAAGAGAGAGAGAAAGAGAAAGAGGAGTGTGAAGACAGAGGAAAGAGAAAAGAAAAGAGAAAAAGAGCAAATAAAAAATAAAGAGCAGAGAGAGAGAGCGAGAGCGGAAGCAATTGCGGGAAAATTCGCCATATGCATACCACAAGCCCGCGAAATCGGAAGCCTGTTTTCTCCATTCTTTTGCGTATTTTTGTTTTTTTCTCCGATTGTTCTGCGAAATTTAGGGTAGATAAGGAGAGGGACGATGGGAAGGAGAGAAAGAGAAAGAGGGAAAAAGAGAAGAGAAATAGGGAAAGAGAGAAAGATGGAAGAGAGAGAGAGAGAGAGAGAGGAGAGAAAGAGAGAGAGAGAGAGAGAGAGAGAGAGAGAGAGAGAGAGAGAGAGAAGAGAGGAGAGAGAGAGAGAGAGAGAGAGAGAGAGAGAGTCGGGGAGCTTCCTCCCTCTCCCTCTTCCACCCTTCCTTCCTTTCCATCACTCTCCTTTCTCTACATCTCTCTTCCTCTTTCATTTCCTCTCTCCCTCCTTCCTCCCATATCCCTCTTCCCTCCTCCCCATATTTCCCTCTCCCTCCACACTTACCCCCCTCCCTTTCCCCCACCTTTCCTCCATCCCATATCCCCATTCTTCCCTCACTTCTCCCCCCACCTTTCCTCCCTCCCTTTCCTTTCCACCTCTCCTCCATCCCTTTCTCCCCCAAACCTTTCCTCCTTCCCTTCTCCCTCCCCCAACCTCCCTTTCCCTCCCTCCTCCCCCCACCCTTTCCTCCATCCCATATCTCCTTCCCCCCCCTCCCTTTCCCTCCCTTCCATTCATTCCCCTAACCTCTCCCCCACCAACCTTCCCCCCCCAACCTTTCCTCCCTCCCATATCCCCTCATATCCTCCCCAAACCTTTCCTTCCCCCCCCCATAATAAAACCCCGCACGCGGCATTCCTCGGGCAGACGGCGATAACAAGCAGACGTCTACATATCCACATTCCCGCAGCGGCCGAGGAATATTCACGCGACCCAGAACCGCGACAGCTGGGAATTTATGGCACTGGAGTTGGCACAGAAAAGGTAAGGGCGCACTGGGGGGGCGAGCGAAGTGAATAGGCGGCGTGTTGTGAGAAGAAGAGGGGGGTGGACTGTTTTTTTGTGCGTGTTGTGTTTGTGGGTGTGTGTGTGTGTGTGTGTGTGTGTGTGTGTGTGTGTGTGGTGTGTGTGTTGTGTGTGTGTGTGTGTGGTGTGTGTGTGTGTGTGTGTGTGTGTGTGTGTGTGTTGTTTAAGGTGTGTGTGTGTGTGTAAGGTGTAATGTGTATATATATATATATCTGTTATCTATCTATCTATCCTATCATACATACATATATAATATATATGTATGTATACACACACACACATTATATACATATACATATTATATATAACGTTACATGCACATATACACCGAAATCTTCACGAACACGAGCGTGTCTCAGCCAGGGTACCTGTATATCACTAAGGATGTGCTTACGAGCTTGCATTCGTGCCTACACATACAATACACAAGATCACAAACACGCACCACACATCCAGCAAATTACCCTCGAAGACAAAAATTTGTTCATTGACCGCAACTCAAGTCGGCGCCCTTCAACTTCGTAAGAGATGGGAATGGTACTTGAGAATTGTACTTTCTCGCTGTTTCTCGCAATTTCTTGGTTTCGCGTTCTTTTCTCGGTTTTTCAATTCTTGATTTCTCGGCGTTTTTCGCAGATTCTCGGCGTTTCGCGGAATTTCTCGCAGTTTCTCGGTATTTCGCGGAGTTTTTTCGCAGTTTCTAGGCGTTTCGCGGAATTTCTCGCAAGTTCTCGGCGTTTCTCGGGTTTCTTGTCTCGGCGTTTCGCGGAATTTCTCGCAGTTTCTCGGCGTTTCATGGAGTTTCTCGCAATTTCTTGGTTTCTCGGCGTTTCACACACACACACACATCCTTTTTACTTTTCCCTATGTAAGCTTCTTTTCTTCCGCTTTCTCCTTCTCTTCTTCCATTTTCTTTTTATCCTTTTCTTTCTTTTCAAAGCTTCCTTCTCTCTCTTCCCCCCTCTCTCTCTTTATCTCGCTTCCGTCCACTTCCTTTTCCGATAAGAGATCGATACAGATAATGAGATTTAACTATAGATAAAAATAGAGATAGAGAAAGGTAAAGATATATAGACAGAGAAAGGTAAAGATAGATATACAGACAGAAAAAGGTAAAGAGATATAGATAGATAAAGATACAGAAAAAAACAACACAAACAACAACCCTATAATAATCAGGAACAGGCGGGAAACTCGGCCATTCGAGACTAATTCCCCTTTTTGTTCGGATATCGGATGAAAGAGGCGACATGAGAAGGCCGACTGCTGACTACAGTTCTTCTCTGTCTCTCGCTTCCCTCTCTTTCTCTCGCTTCCCTCTCTTTCTCTCGTTCGTCGTCTCGTTCGCTCGTTCACTCGCTCGCGCTGTCTCTCGTTCTTTTTCTCTTTCTTTCTCTTTCTCTCGTTCTCTCTTTTCCTTTCACTTGGAGAGGAAGAGAGGAAGGAAGGAAAAGAAAGGAGGAAGGGAGAAAGGGTGGAGGAAGGAGAGAGAGGATGGAAAGGGTGGAGAAGGAAAGAATTGGGAAATGACTAAAGGAAAAAGGGAATAAGAAAAGAAAGAAGGGAAAGAAGAAAGAAGTGAAATGAATGCTGCTAATAAGTGACTGGGTTAATGAGGTATTTATGTACATGTGTTTTGTGTGAATTTGTGTGTGCGTTCATACGAATATAGACACACGCGCACACACACACACGCACACCCACACACACACACACACACAGCCTGTATGCACATACACATATATATCACGTAAATAAAAAAAATATATACATCCACAGTCACACGAACAAACACAATAACCCCAACAAGTCCCCCACCCCACACACACACCACCCCTCCGACCCCAACCCGTCCCCCCACACACACACAACCCCCTCCGACCCCAACCCGACCCGTCCCCCTCCCCCCTTAACCACGTAAAACACACCAGCTAGCAATCAACACTAAATGCGCCTGCAATGTGAATACCTCAACTCCATTTTCTCTACATTACATTACCGGAAGCAAAAAAACAACGTGGGCTTTGACTCCACTCCACGCGCTCTCCCGGGAGGCATCCCTCCCCTCCTCTCCCCCCGTGGACCCCCCTCCTCTTACCCGTGGCACCCCTCCCTCTTACCCCGTGGTACCACCCCCTCTTACCCCGCACCCCCACCCTCTCCACAGTGTCACCTTCTCTCCTTCCGTGGCACCCCTCCCTCTCCCCATGGCGACTCATCCCCTCCCCTCTCCTCCCGTGTTACCACCCCTTCCCTCCCCCCATGGCACCTCCCCACTCTCCCCCCGTGGCACCTTCCCCCTCCCCCAGGGCTTTTTTACCATCCGTCAGAGCGCCAACAAATTGTCTGTCCGCCATGTTGAAGGTCAAAGAAATTGCCCGCGAAAGACTGCGGCCCTGACTTCTCTCTCTCTCTCTCTCTCTCTCTCTCTCCAGGAGGAAAAGAGGTCTCTGGGAGGGAGTAAAGAAGAGGGGAAGGGAAGCCGGAGGATGGGGAAGGAGGAGAAAGGGGAGAAAGAGGGAATGAAGGGGGGAGGGGGAGTGGAAGAGTAAAGAGAGAAGGGGGGAGGGGGCGAAATAAGAGAAAGGGGGAGGAGAGGGAAAGGAGAAGGAGAGGGGGAGTAAGAGAAAGAGGGAGGGAGAGAGAGGAGATGGGAGGAGTAAGAAAAAGGGGGGGAGGAGGAGAAGTAAGGAGAAAAGGGGGAGGAGGGGAAAGGGAGAAGAGAGAATATCGTCATTAGGCATACTTTTCAACCTTACCATTACAAAGAACCTACCTCTCACACATCAGTAACGAATTTAACATAATAATGATAACGATAATGATAACAACTCTGCACGATAGACATAAGATTAAAAGAAGATAAAGACAAACAGAATATAAACAAGAATTCCCCATCTACACCCTCTGAAATCTTGCAGGAAGAAAAGCAACTTGCAAGACATCTGCAACAGCCCTGCCTAAGGACAGGGAATACGAGAAAGAGGGAAAAAGGGAGAAATAGGGATAGATAAAGAAGATAGATAGATAGATAGATAGATAGATAGATGAGAGAGATAGATAGATAGAGAGAGAGAGAGAGAGATGAAAGAGAGAGAAGAGAGAGAAAGGAAAGAGAGAAAGAGAGAGAGAGAGAGAGAAGAGAGAGAAGAGAGAGAAAGAGGATGAGAAGAAAGAAAAAAGAGAGAGAGAGAAAGAGAGAGAGAGGAGAGACGAAGAGAGAGAGAGAGAGGAGAGAGAGAGAAAGAGAAAAGAGAAAGAGAAAGAAGAGAAGGAAAGAAAAAGAGAAAGAGAGAGAGAGAGAAGAGAAGGAGAGAGAGAGAAGAAAAGAGAGAGAGAGAGAAGACAAAGAAGATAGATAGATAGATAAATAGATAGAGAGAAAGAGAGATCCCTGTTGAGAGGAACAAGAAAATGAGAGAGAGGCTGTCGTAGTGAGGGAATTATCTTCAAAAGGACATTTTTGGGCCAAATAGATGATCCTCTACATCAGGGTGTCAAAGGAGGGAAGAAGGGGAAGGGGGAAGGACAAGAAAGAAGAGAGGGGAGAAGGGGAAGGAGGGATTGCTTTCATTAAAGTGGTCGGGGAGATAAAACGAACAAGGGGCATCATTCCTGGTGTTGGGGAGATGGTGGGGTTGAGATGGGGAGGAGGGAGAGGGGAAGGAAAGGGAGACAGAAGAGGGGATAAGGAAAATTGGAACACTGAAAAGGAGAAGGAAGAGGAGAGATAGAAGAAGGAATAAGATAAATGGGAACAATGAGGCGAAGAGAAGAGACAGAAGAGGGGATAAGGAAAATTGGAACACTGAAAAGGAGGAAGGGAAATAGAAAGAGGGATGAGAAATGGAACACAAAAGGAGAAAGAAGAGGGGAGACAGAAGAGGAGAAAGAAGAGGGGAGACAGAAGAGAAGAGAAAGAAGACAGAACAGAAGAAGAAGGGAGAGACAGAAGAGGGGAATACAGAAAGAAGGAGGAACAGAAGAACGATAGAATGGGGACACTGAAGAGAGAGGAAGATAGAAGGAATAGAAGGAAAGGGAACAGAGAAGAGGGGATAAATGAAATGGGAACACTCAAGAGAAAAGAAGAAGGGAGATAGAGAAGGGAAAGGGAAAGGGGAAAAGGGAAAGGGGAGAAAGGAAGATGGAAGAAGAGAGAGAGAGAGAGGAAAGAAGGCTTAAGAAAAAGGGACAAGAGAAAAAAAGGGAAAGAGAGAGAAAAGTGGAGAGGAGAGGAGGGACGAGAAAATGTGGAGGGGGAGTTGAAGGGAAGGTAAGAGGAGAGGAAAAGGGGAAGGGGAAAGGAAGAGGAGAAAGAGAAGAGAAGGGAAGGGGAAGCGAAAAGAAGAGGAAGAAGTAGAAGGAGGAGAAAGAAAAGGAGAAGGGAAGGAAACGGAGAGGAAGAGGGAAATAGGAAGGGAAGAGGAGAAGGGAAAAGAAGGAAGGAGGGAAGGAAGAAAAAGGGGAAGAGAGTAGGAAGAAGGGGGGAGGAAGGGAAGAAGGAAAAGGAATGGGAGGAAGACGCGAGGAAGAAGGGAAGAAGAGAGAAGGAGAAGGAAGGGGTAAGAGGAGAGGAAAAAGGGGAGGATAGGAGAGGGAAAGAGAAGAGAAAGATAAGGGAAAAGAGGAGAAGAGAAAGAAGGGAAGAAGAAAGGAAAGGAAAAAGAGAAAAAGAGAAGGGAATGGAAGAAAGAAAGGAGAAAAAGAAAAAGAGAAGGGAAGGAAGAGAGGAAAAAGAGAAAAAAGAAAGAGAAGGGGAAGGAAGGGGAGGGAAGAGGAGAGGGGAAGGGAAGGGAAGGAGGGGGGAGAAGGGGGAGGGGGGGTGCTGTCGCCGGAGCCTTTTGTAAAGCGGAGAACTGGAGGGCTTGTGATTGGACAAAGCCAAGATGTCTGAGTAAAAGAAATGAAAAAAAAAGAACATAAAAAAAATCTCGACGTTTTAAACAATAAACTAAATGAAAGAAAGAAAGAAAGACTAAAAAAAAAAAAAAAAAAAAAGAGAGAGATGCAAGTAAAGAAAAGAAATGAAATGATCTCTCTGGCCATCTTGGTTTATTTCTCTCTCTCTCTCTTTCTCGCCTCTCCCCCACTCTCTCTCTTCTCTCCCTCTCCCCCCCCCTCTCTCTCTTCATATCTATCTACGCCGTATATTTTGACCTCTCCCCCCCCTCTCTCTCTCTCTCCTTCTCTTCTCCCTCTCCCCTCCCCCCCTTTCTCATCATATCTATCTACGCCGTAAATTTTGACCTCTCTCCCCTCTCCTCTCTCCTTCTCCTCCACCCTCCACTCTCCTTTCCCTCCCTTCCTCTTTCTCTTTCATATCTATCTGCCTATATTTTGACTTTTCCCCCCACTCTCTCTCTTTCTCTCCCTCCCCCCTCCCTCTCTCTCTTCATATCTATCTACTATATTTTCCTCATATCTATCTACCCGTATATCTTTGACCTCCCCCCTCTCTCCTCTCTCCTTCTCCCTCCCCCCCCTCTCTCTCTCTCTCCTCTCTCTCTCTCTTTCATATCTATCTACGCCGTATATCTTGACCACGCCCACCTCTCTCTTGCTCTTACCGTCTGACCTTGCAAGTGAGTGGCTGGAAACGTGTCAGAGACCGCGCCACGGACCCAGGATCGGGAGGAGGGGCTTAACAGCGGAGGGGCGGAGCTACAGAGGGAAAGTGGGAGGAGCCAGATGCGTTGCGTCACTCGATGGGATGGCTTTGAAAAATGGGGAGGGGGGAGGGGGAGGGGGGTGGGAGGGGGGGAGGTTGAGATGAAAGGAAGGAAGGAAGGAAGGAAGGAAGGAAGATAGGAAGGAAGGAAGGAAGGAAGAGGAAGGAAGGAAGGGAGGGAGGGAATAAAGAAGGTTAAGGAGGGAAGAGAGATGGAGAGATAGAAATAAAGATAAACAGACGGGGAAAGAAAGAGATGAGAGAGATGTAAGATTGACAGACTGATAGATAAAACAAAAAAAAAAAAAAAAGAAAAAAAGAAAGAAAGAAAGAAAACAGAAAGAAGGCATAAGAAAGAGAAGAACATGGAAGGAACGGAGAACAACATGAAGAACAGAACACAAATTATTCCAGATAAATTATGAATTGGACACAAACTACCGATCGAAGACAAGGAATAAAAATGAAGAAAAAAACAACAGCAGAAAAACTACAACAAAACATGATAATTAATGACTGATTCAAGGTTCTCAAAGAAATCGTTGAAAAATAATGATAATTAGGTAAGAGAGCCATTGAAAGAGTAAAGTATTTGATGTTCTTTCTCTCCCTCTCTCCTTAATTCCTTGGTCGCTTCCTTCTTCCCTTTTCATTCCCTCCTGCTTTCTGTTTCTGTTTCTCTTTCTTCTTTCTCTCTCCTCCTATCCCACACTCTCCCTTCAACCCCCTCCTCTCTCTATTTCTTTCTCTCCCTCTCTCTTTCTTCTCCGTCACTCCTCTCTATTTCTCCCCTCTCTTCTCCATCCATCACTCTTCTCTCTTTCCCTCTTTCTCTTTGGTTAGGAAACGTCAAAATTTCCCCCTCCCTCCCTCTCTCTTCCTCCCTCCCACCCCTCCCCTTTCTCCTCCTTGTTCTCCAAAAAAAAAAAAAAAAAAAAACTCCACTTATTAAAGGTGGAAGCTTCTGGATTGAGGGAATGGCACTCGACACCTGAAGATTGGTGTCGCAGGTGAGGGACTCGGCGACTCCTGATTGGGTCTAATCAGATTCGGATTCGAAGATGATGCCTGGTGGTGATTATACGGAGAGAGGGGGGAGGGGGAGGGGGGGAGGGGGGGGAAAGGGGGAAGGAAAGAAAGGGGGGAAGGAAAGGGAGGGAAAGAAAGGGAAGGGGGGAGGGAGGAAGAGGAAGGAAGAGGGAAGAAAGAAAGGGGGAAGGAAGAGGGAGGGAAAAAAGGGAGAAGGAAGAGGGAGGGAAAGAAAGGGGGAAGGGGGTGGAGGGAGGAAGAGGAAGGAAGAGGGAGGGAAAGAAAGGGAGGGAGGATGGGAGGGAGGGAGAGGGTGAGAAAGGAGGGAAGACGACGGGGGGGGGGGGAGAATTAGAGGGAAAGAAATTATATTCATATTACATACATATAAATATATATATATATATATATATATATATAATATATATATATATATATTATATATTATATATATATATATATAGTGCGTGTGTGTGTAAACGATTGACATAAAAGTAACCAAAACATCACTGAAATAAATCCACAAATGGAGAGACGCTATATGATTTTTGTACTGGGTAAGCATGAAAAAAGTTTTGAATTCTCTGTATATACCCACGTAAAAAAAAAAAAAAAAAAAAAAAAATACAAACAAAAACACATAAAAAAAAGATAAAAATATATAGATACACAACTTCATATCAAAATGAAATAAACAACATCAAACCATTATAAAGAAAGACAAACACACAAAAAAAGAAAAAGAAAATACCACCACAAAAGGAGCATATATATTTCAACACATACTTTTTTGCCTTTTTTTTCTCTCTTTTTTTACCTTTTACATCGACCTCCTTAAGTAACATCGTTAACTGTCGCATTACCAAGAAGCTCGTAATATGGAGGTCTTGTTTACTGAACCTTAGAAGCGAGAACTTAAGTGCGCGAGGGTTAAAGGGGAGAGGGAGTTAGGGAGGGAGGGGAGGGGGAAGGAGAGGAAAGAAGGGAGGGGAGGGAGGGAGGAAAGGAAGGGGTGAGTTAGGGAGGGAGGGAGGAAAGAAGGGAGGGAGTTGGGGAGGGGAGAGGGAGTTGGGGAGGAAAGAAAGGAGGGGAAAAGGAGTTGGGAGAAAGGAAGGGAAAGGGAGTTAGGGAGGGAGGGGAGAGGGAGTTAGGGAGGAAAGAATGGAGGGAGTGGGAATTAGGGAGTTAGGTGAGGGAGTTGGGGAGGAAAGAAAGGAGAGGAAATCAGGGAAGAAAGAAGGGAGTGGGAATTAGGAAGAAAAGAAAGGAGGGGAGAGGGAGGGAAAGGAAGCTAGAGAGTTAGCGGTGAGAGGGAACAAAGAACGGCCACTTTCCCCTTGCCATAACGAGAGCATCAGACGTTCCTCCTTGCAATGAAATAACAATAAACTTTAATTGCAATGACGAGAAGCAGCTTCACCACTTTGCAATGATGGAACAACCTCCCCCACCCCTTCCCCCTTGTAACAACCCTATCAAAGAGTAACAGACTCTCTCCCCTTCTTGCACCAGAAGCACCAACCCATTGCAATCACACTAACAAAAACACAACCAAAATTCCCCCCCTTTGCATTAAAACAACATACCTCCCTCCCCTTGCAACAAGCCTAACAAGGACAAAACCTTCCTCAGCCAAACGACCATTATCACTTCTGTTTGTGGCCTCGCTACGTCGTTTGCAGCGATGGACTTTCCTCCCGTCACAACAGCGCCGCATAAGCCCGGTCTTAGCGGAGTCGGGTCTGTTGTCTCTCGAGGCTAACAAGAGGGTAACGAAGGGCGGTCCATCACATCCGGGTCCTTGGAGGATGAGGCAGCGGCGGGAGTGGAAGCGCCAACAACAGTGTTAATTGCGACATTGCAGACGTCTGAGGCTCTCGCGTTCTATCTTCGTCTTAAAGTGGGTGTTGTGTTGGATTCTTTGGGAGGATTTAGTTTTTTTGTTTTTTGGTCTTCAGCTTTCTGTGGCTGTGGCGGTGGCTTTGTATGTTTTGATTGTGTTTTGGTTGGAGTGTTTGGGTCTCTGGGTGGTATGTGAATTTCTTTTGCTGGTGTGTTTGTGTCTTTGGCCGGCGTGTTTGTGTCTTTGGCTGGCGTGTTTGTGTCTTTTCCCAGTGTTTGTGTCTTTTCTCAGTGTTTGTGTCTTTTGCTGGTGTGTTTGTATCACTGGTATTTTTATTTTCAGGATTCCGAGTTTACATCTTCTATCTTCGTTCCCATCCCTCACCGTGACTTCTAGACACTTTGTTTACATCTTCTATCTTCGTTCCCATCCCTCACCGTGACTTCTAGACACTTTGTTTACATCTTCTATCTTCGTTCCCATCCCTCACCGTGACTTCAAGACACTTTGACTTCAATCTCCACACTCTTAACACCGTGGCTTCTAAAGTGCTTTCTCTCGATACCACAGTTATTTCTTAGAAAAGATACCGTATCCATGCCTAAGAACGGCTTATCTATGTTGTTTTGGGGGTACAGTGACCACGCATTTCGGCACCATGTCATTATCTATAAGCAGCGCCTTTGAAAATGATGCTGTTATGCCGGTGTTAATGCCAGATAGTGCGAGCTACTTGTCAATAATGATTAGCATAACCTGTCCTGGAATACCATTTTGGACATTATGCTAACGGTCAGATTAAATACACGGAAGAAGGTGGCGATGAATATGTAAGTCCGTATCACGCTCTCTGTATCGGGAAGGAATCTGGTTATACATATTCATTTTGGGTGTTCTGAGGTGATTTTCTCTCGTTCTATCTACCCTCTCTCTATCTCTGTGTTCTCTTTGTCTCCTTTGCCCTCTCTCTGTCTCTCCCATTTTCTCTTTCTTTTCCAATTCCTCTTCACCCTCTCCCCACTCCCTTTCCCCTCCTTCTCTCCGGAAAAAGAACCACCACCACCACCACCACAACAACAACTGCAACGATGACAACGACAACTTAGACAATAACAACAATAACGACAACAACAATAACAACGATAAGACAACAAACACCACCACCAACAACAAACAAATGACAGACACATCCCCTGCCCAACGCCGCCCCCCCTCCCGCCTCCCCCCTCCGCGCCACCCGATCAGATACGATAGCGGAAGCCCGGCGGTGGATGCGGAGTGCTCGCCTGCCTCGCACAGATGGAGAAAACTGCCCGATTATTTATTATTCATCTCCGCCACCGTTAATTAGGTTTCGCGATGCCCGCCCGTCGTCTCTCCTCTCTCTCTCTCTCTCTCTCTCTCTCTCTCTCTCTTTCCTTCTGCAGGAGGGTCTCTCGTTCCGACCACCGTTAGAGTGAAGTCGAGCGTCGAGAGAGGTGCATGTGTTCTGTGTGTGTGGTGTGGTGTGTGTGTGTGTGTGTGTGTGTGTGTGTGTGTGTGTGTGTGTGTGTGTGTGTGTGTGTGTGTGGTGTGTGTGTGTGTGAGAGAGAGAGAGAGAGAGAGAGAGAGAGAGAGAGAGAGAGAGAGAGAGGAGAGAGAGAGAGAGAGAGAGAGAGAAGGGAGGAGGGAGAGAGGGAGGGAGGAGGGAGGGAGGGAGGAGGGAGAGAGGGAGGAGGGAGAGAGGGAGAGAGGGAGAGAGGGAAGAGGGAGAGAGAGAAGAGAAGAGAAGAGAGAGGGAGAGAGAGAGAGAGGGAGAGAGAGAGAAGAGAGAGAGAGAGAGAGAGAGAGAGAGAGAGAGAGAGAAGAGAGAAAGAGAGAGAGAGAGATTTTGACTTTTTTGTGTGTTTACGAGTGTTTGTATGTCAATAAGTGCATGTGTCTGTATTTCCACAGGTGTGTTTATATGCATTTGTGTGTATTACGTGTATGCTTGTTTGTTTCCACGTGTTCGCGTATATTTGCATGCATTTATTTGCGTATTTCTTACATGTATGAGTCTCAATATCTACATGAATTTATACTTCCCCGTTTAGACACGTTTATGTACGTATTTCTTCACGTACACAACTGTTTGTACATGTACGTATATAAACGTGTACGGAAATTCTCATCGCTTCACTTCTGTACTCTCATTAGTCGCTCCGTACGGGGTAATTAAGGACTAAGTGGCTGTACGTGAAAAGGTGATTACCCTTCCCTCATTATGCGATTGTGTTTCCAGTCATCAGGTGAAGTCAATTCCGTTTTTTTTTTTTTTTTTTTTTTTAATGAAAATTGAATTGGTGTGAGAGGATTTTCCATAATGGCACGTGACTAATATATATATATATATATATATATATATATATATATATATATATATATATATATATATATATATATATAAAATGGGAATTGGTGAGAGAGGATTTTTCCATAATGACACGTGACTAGATTTTTTTATATTCTTTTTATTATTATTATTATTATTATTATTATTTTTTTTTTTTTTTATAAAGGTGGGTATAGATTAATTTTTCGAAATATGAAGGAAATGGGGGTGTATGAGATTTTTATTTATTTTTTTTTTTTTTGAATCCGCACAAAAATACGTTAGCTAAGATTACTATTTAGGAATGGCGCGAAAATTATCAGTTTCCTTCCTTCTCTTCTTCTCTCTCCTATTCTTCCTCTTCTCTTCTTCCTGTCTCTTTTTCCCTTCCACAAACTCATAAAGGCATTTTCTTTTTTCTATTTTTCCTCCCCTCTTCTTCCCTGAAAAAGAAATAAAAAACAAAGGCAAAATCCTAAATCAAATTTCTTCCTCTAGGGCTAAAAAAAGAAAAAATGAGAGAAAGAATAAAAGGAAAAAATAAAAATTCAATAAAAAAATAGAAAATAAAAATATAAAAAAAATTAGAAAAAGAAAAAAAAAAGAAAAAAGAAAGGCAGAGGAAAAAGAATAAAAAAAGACAAAACAGTCTAAAAGAAAAAAGAGAGAAAATAGTATAAAAGAAAAAGAAAAAGAAAGAAGAAAAAAAAAAAAAAAAAAAACTACCGCAGATAGATTCACCCTCCTGAAACTTTTTCAATTATCCTGAGCCTAAAAAGAATAATAATTCAGTCTATGTTGCCAGAGATTTTTATAAAAGGAGAGGGTATCCGGAGAGAGGAAGCAGGAAAGGAAAGAGAAAGTGTGTGAAAGCGCGTATGGACGTGGGTGTATGTGTGTGTCTGTCTGTCAATATATCTAGTTAATTGTTTGTCTGTCTATCTGTATGTTTTTATCTTTATGTATGTATATATATGTGTGTGTGTGTGTGTGTAAGAAAGGAAACACACCTCACATGTATACATACACGTGCCGTTTGATACGGCCGTTTGTAGAGAGAGAGGGGAGAAAAGGCAAGAGAAAGAGCAAGGTAAAGAGAAAGAGAAAGAAAGAAGAGGGAGGGAGGGAGGGAGGGAGGGAGGGAGAGAAAGAAGAAAGAAAGAAGAGAGAAGAGAGAGAGAGAGAGAGAGAGAGAGAGAGAGAGAGAGAGGAGAGAGAGAGAGAGAGAGAGAGAGAGAGAGGAGAGAGAGAACAAGAGAAAGAGAAGAGAGAGAGCAAGGGAAAGAGAGAGAGCAAGAGAAGAGAGAGAGAGCAAGGAGAAAAGAGAAAGAGAGAAACTCAAAAGAAGAAATGATGTTTGTCGCGTTCCCAAAGATCCTCAAAGGGGAAGAACTGAATAA
>NW_020868695.1:770645-799334 GCF_003789085.1 Penaeus vannamei
GGCTCGCAGCTTCCCAACGGGTCCTGGACAGGTTTGATGGGCCTGATAACGCGTAGGGTGAGGCTGTCATACATTAGAGAAATATTTCTTCATAAATTGCTATATAATTTTTATTAAGCATGACAAACCGTTGTGAATATGAAATGAGGAGTAAATAAAAAAAGTATACCATAATTAACGATTAAGATCTCCAGTAATAGAATTAACTTTCCAGGAGGTGGATATGACGGCTGTAGTCCTATCGGTAGACTACCTGCGAGATCGAGCGGTTGACTTCAGCGTCCCCCTCTACGTAGACCAACAGGCGGTGGGCTACAAACGACCCGTCTTCGAAGCCGATATGCTCGGATTCGTGAAACCTTATTCATACGAGGTAAAGAAACAATTTTTTTTTTCGGTGGACAGCTGGATAACCTGTATTTGTTTAATCTGGCATACTTATGGATTAGTGTCTTTGTTCTGTGACTTTTATTGACGACAGTGTTTTATCGCCAGCTGTGGTTTTCGCTGTTGGCAACTGTGGTGCTGGTGTTCGGCTGCACTTTCACGATCCAGCTGTTTCAGATCAGGTGGTAATTTGGCGTTGGGCATTGTATAAAGCAAAACCCTCATGGAGGTGCTGCTGAAACACAAATGTTTTAAAAAAATTAGGTAATAACAATGGATATTCATCATGATAAGTAAATCTATAGACTTGCCTGATTCACGAACCCCCTTTTAATCAGGATGCTCCGTGGAAAACCTGCTGATGACAGGAAATGACTGAAAAGGAAACGGTGAAGAGCATGTGGGCTTCCTACATGTGGATCCTCGGCGCTCTCCTCGCCCAGTGTAGGTTCCTTGCTATTCACGTTTATCTTTCGTAATTATAACATTGCTATAGAGTCGTTCCTTTGAAAGAAAAGAGGAACGAATGGAACCCGACAATCGGTTAATCTTTCGTAATCTAACATTGCTACAGAGCCGTTCCTTTGAAAGAAAAAAAAGGGACGAATGGAACCCGACAATCAGTTAATCTCCTGGATTTCCCTCTTCCCCTCTTCAGCGGTCCCGTCGGAGTGTAAAGGAAACTCGGTGAGGTTCATCCGAGGTCTGTGGCTCCTCTCCGCTCTCATCATCGGCTCAGTGTACCGCTCGAACCTCAAGGCCATGCTGATTCTGCCCAAACTGCGCCTGCCGTTTGATAGCATGGAGGAGCTCGTGGAAACCGGCATCCCGACCTACGTGTACCAGGACAGCATGATTCACCAGGCATCATGGTATGTACGTCGACCTGAAAACACGTCTAGTATATCTGTAGTAAACCAATCTTTGCTCCATCTTCGTAATTAGTTAACCGAGATGGCGCATTTAGAGGAAGATCTATTTTTTCACTTTCTTGACTGGGGTTCCTTCTCGGGGGGGGGGGGGGGGGGCAGCCTAAACCAATTTAAAACACAAGTTCAAAATCTGTCCAGGATCAACATTGGCAAAGATTTGTTTCCGTGCAAATGGAAAAAATGCCTGTACAAAATTAGAAAGATAATGTGTATTTCTCTTGTTTCATTTTTGGCAAAAGTTTATGTAAAAGATGTTGAACGGTACAGGCAAGATCATCCTTTTTATTCGCTTTTGTATCTGAAAACTTTGTCTAAAATACACAGTATTAATACATTCAAATATAACGAATGTTAAAACCCCCATGCATGTTTGCGTGCAATCGGTTGAAAATTGTGCACATTTATTGCTTTTAAGTAGGCCTACATATTGCATAAAGTTCTATTTTTTTCCATCGAGGTTAAGAAATCTACATCTACAGGGGAATTTCCGTATGGGCTATCAAACATACATGATTATAATTTATACACGATGCAAAAAAGAAAGAACAAAAATTGCACCTACGACCGAAGAAATAATCCAGCTGTCTTCTCAACCAGACTTATAAAAGCAGATGTTCGTGTTATTATGCTCAGAATGCAATTGCTACATGTTGCTCACTTTATTTCCCACGATGCCATTGTTCGTTTAATCATATATTTGTGTTTGTCAGTAAATATGTCAGGAGAAACCGGTAAAGCAGAATTCGGAAGCAAAACGTACATACTTCTGCCGACGATTGTTTTGACGCCTATTAACGTTCCCCAGGGATTAAAGGAGTAATCGCCGGCTTCTCGAATTGCAGACGGCGGCACCAGGGACGTCCCTCTACAAGCTGAGGAAGCAGGCCCTTGTGCGCAGGGATGTGTTGACGATGGTGGACGAGGTCTCCGAGGGCGCCTACGCTGCGTTCTTCGGGAAGAAGGCATTTGAGTCATCATCCATCATATCTACGGCACGGTAGGAGTTTTTTTGGGGGGTTGAATATCAGACTCTTGGCCCAAATGTTGATTGGTTTTGTGTGTAGTTTTGTAGACGTTTGGAGATGATTGGTTGTCAGGATGAGTGACGTACTCATTTGAAATGAAAAGTAATTTCAAACCAGTCCAGGTTTAGTCATTTATACAAGCACACCTTGGATACACACACCACATAAAATACATGTATATGCACATGCCATGGGGGGGGGAAACAACAGGACACAGGCAGGCAGGCAGGCAGGCAGAGGCAGGCAGGCAGGCAGACAGACAGACAGACAGACAGACAGACAGACAGACAGACAGACAGACAGACAGACAGACAGACAGACAGACAGACAGACAGACAGACAGACAGAAGACAGACAGACAGACAGACAGACAGACAGACAGACAGACAGACAGACGCACGCTTAATACATGAACGCGTACACATACATACAAGTACATGCATTTCACATATCCACACATGCCCCTCCCCACCACCACCACATCTCATATTGAATATATTTTCCAGCTCCTAACCACTGCAAATACTTCCCATGTGCTTTAGGGAGAACCTGTTAACCACACGTCAGTCAAGGACAAGCAGCCTAATCTTCCATATGCTTTAGGGAGAACCTGACAACCAACAAGCAGCCTAATCCCAACCTGTCTCGTATTGCAGCGGGGGACATGCCCTTTGTACATGGCCAAGGGGACAATCTTCACCACGAGCCTCTGCCTTGCGTTTCCCAAAGGATCGCCGCTCGTCAAGAAAGTGAACCCTCTGTAAGGACTTGATGCTGGCAAGGGGGATTCTCTCGATGAGTTCTGTAGGAGCATGACCTCTAGGGATGTTTTCTTTTCAACTGGAGTATGTGTGTGTTTGTGTGTGTGTTAGAAATGAAAGGGATCCTTAGCATCATGAAGCGTGTGATGTTTTAATTTGAGGTACTGATTAAACTTTTTTTTTTCGATGAAAGATTTTGTTGTTTGTTTTGTTTGTTTGTTTGTTTGTGTGTGTGTGTGTGTGTGTGTGAGTATGCCTATAAGCCAAGTCCATTTTATTTTAATAAGTTGACACTTAATACTTATTTTATATATGCCTTGTGGTTTTAAAAAATGTTATACAATACTTTATATTTATAACTATGATTTGGTGCCTTCAGTACCACTATTATCTATCCTCCAGAGATTTTGCGAGTCGGAGTAATCTAGAGCCTGGGGTGAATGCATGTTTTTTTCTAAAATTAAGCGGAGTTTGAAAACAATTTAAAGTCAGTTATTTGAACTACGGCGACGAGGTAACGATGTTCAAGAAACGGTAGGACACAAATAAAATCTTAGATGTAGACTAGATTTATTTCTGTGTATGTCTGACTTTGTCTTTGCACACGTCTGACTATGCGTACGTCTGACTATGCGTACGTCTAAAGAATATGATAACACACACATGTTCACCAAAGGAAAATCAATAACAATCCTTTCCAGACTCTATAGGATGAAGGAATCTGGCATCCTGAACCGCATGTACCTCCATGGCTTGTCGAATTACACCAAGTGTGTTCAGCCGGGCTTGGTGTCGCCCTCGAAAAGCCTGAGACCCTTCGAGCTGGAGGACTACGGCGTCTTCTGTGTGTACTTCGGGGGTGAGGCTTTGGTTATCTTTTCCTATATTGGGAAATGTATTTGCATGAGTGTATGATGTGTATATGTATGTGTCTGTATATGTATGTATATGTATGTATGTATGTATTTATGTATGTACATGTATCATATGTACGAGTATGTATTTTTATGTATGTACATGTATCATATGTACGAGTATGTATTTTTATGTATATATATGGATGTATGAATATACATGCATGTATGAATATATATACATGTATGTATATACATATATGCATGAATGCATATGTATATATGCATGAATGTATATGCATATATGCATGAATGTATATGCATATATGCATGAATGTATATGCATATATGCATGAATGTATATGCATATATGCATGAATGTATATGCATATATGCATGAATGTATATGCATATATGCATGAATGTATATGCATATATGCATGAATGTATATGCATATATGTTTGCATATACATTTTTTCATCCGAATCTCTCCTCCTCCTCCTCCCCCGCAGGAGTGGTCTTTTCGGTGCTCGTGTTCCTCCTGGAGCTGGCGGTTCCTCTCAAGCACTTCAGCGCCAACGTCTGCAGAAGAGGAAAGGCGGATCGAGGTCACTCAGACTCCAGCCCACCCTCCCTCGCCAGTGCTTGAATCTCACGTAACCTAGCTTGACCTAGATTGACGTAGCTTGACCCTCGTACCTACATTTGATGACTTTTGGAATGAATACTGCACTGTGCTGCTGTAACCTCCGGGATAGTACAGTGATACATCTGATAGTACAGCCTCTCATCCGAGGTGTCGGCGGTTGCAATTGTCACCTGGAGGTTACCGCTGTTTCTGGGCACTGTGGTGGTAAGGACTAAGCTCTGTCGCGTCAGCACTACCTTATAGTTTAATTGTTGTAGTTAATATCTAATAATTATAGTTGATTATTATAGTTAATAATTATAGTTGATTATTATAGTTATAATTATATTTGATTATTATAGTTAATAATTATAGTTAATAATTACATTAGCATACGTTGATAGTCGACGTTAGTCATCACAGGCCGGGCTCCCCTCATAACCCTGGGCGAGGCTCAGCTTCGCATATCGGACTTTTCTTTATCCTTATGAGGTGTTGTACCGGTTGAAGATTAGATGCAAACTAAACGTACAGGTTGATTTTTTGTGATTATGCACAAACGTGAAAATACGTACATATGGATGGGACACCTTAAATAACGAATGTGGCTCGTTATACAGTTTAATTATAACGTGGTAGGAATAACATTAATGTGGCTAATTTAGCATAAAATAATCGATTAAGCATGTAATTGTGAACATATTAACAACGGTCATATAAAACAGCAGACATGAAAAAACGTACCAGCTAGGTGCCATAGGTAAGTTTTACTAAAGTGCAAAAAAGTAGAATTTATAATTATTGTTAGTTTCCTGTCCACCTACCTGTAACTTTGTAGGAAATAAACCTTTTGTTAAGGAATACATGGGTTTGGTAACTTCTGGAAATGCCAACAATTTTTTAAAGCACAATTGTATGTGTATTGAATAATAACGTAATAAATGTTGCATCAATGTTTGCCTGTTATTTGACCTGTTCTGAAGAAGTAGAGAACAACCACGTCTCCGAACACAAGATTTTCTCAAAACTTATGCCACCGGATACGAATTGCATTATCCTATTTCACTTCATTTTAGGATGCAGACGGAAACGGGAATTTTTTACTCGATTGAAAAGATATTGAATGCCACATCACGTATCATTAATATTTACCAACTAATAGTATGGGTAAAATAAAATCTATAAGATCGTAACGCTAAATAAAAACGGTTGCACATTTTCAATTAGTATTAACCTAAATTTCAAAAAAATTGCTGACCAGAGACCTATCTTTTCATTTCATTGGTCTAAGAATAATATATACATTTTTATGTTATTGCTCAACTGATGTATAACAGATTTTACTTTCATTGCCCACACTGTTAGTAAACCTGCTCTTAATCATTTTTAGAAGGAAAACAAGTGTCTAACTGCATCCAATTCTGCAAACGCCGGGGGCAAAATCCATGGAGAATAACATAGATTATTCTTGAAGTGTGTGTGTGGGTGGGTGGGGGGGGCGCTGGCATGTATCCATGTTTGCAGCCGATAACCATTTTTTCGCTTTGCTTGTGTTTGGGCCTTTGTGGCAGATTGAGCTTCAACCTTTGAAAGTTTGCAAGAGACCTTGAGTCTGGAAGCTCATCGGATAACCTTTTTCGCATTTGTCCAAAGTGACATGCGGGATTAGCGAGCTCAAATGTGCCCTTTGAAACAACATTTGATAAGCCTTCTTTATTCCGTACCTGGGATATATAAATAGGTTTTATAATAAATGGAGGTGCAGCCTTCCCCGATGGCGTTATTCTTCATGCTCAAGTAAGACTCGACGTTACAGTTCAAGGCGGACCATGGGTTTCATTGCAGAGGAGACACCGTGCCTCAAAGTCGGCATCGAGAAGGTAATTTGAAGGATAAGGTGTTGGCAAGAGGCTGGGAGAAAGCAGCTATTTTTGGCGTGAATTTCGAGATGTCTTGTTTAGATGACGTAAAAAGTAGAACGTTCTCAAGCCTGACAGTGTTTCAGATTTTTATGCTTTTCTAATTACAGTGAAGAATGTGATCATGATTTCGCTTTATCGTGAGTACATTGATATCTCTCTCTCTCTCCCCTCCCCTCCTCCTCCCCTCTCCCTTCCTTCCCTTCCCTCCTCCTCTCCCCTCCTTCCTTCCCTTCCCTCCTCCTCTCCCCCTCTCCCTTCCTTCCCTTCCTCCCCTCTCCCCCTCTCCCTTCCTTCCCTCCCCTCCTCCTATCCCCTCTCCCTTCCTTCCCTCCCCTCCTATCCCCCTCTCCCTTCCTTCCTCCCCTCCTCTCTTCTCCCCCTCTCTCTCTCCTTCCTTCCCTCCCCTCCTCTCTTCTCCCCCTCTCTCTCTCCCTTCCTTCCCTCCCCTCCTCTCCTCTCCCCCTCTCTCTCTCCTTTCCTTCCTCCCCTCCTCCTCTCCCTTCCTTCCCTCCCCTTCCCCTCCCCTCTAATCTCCTCCCTCCCTTCCCTCTCACCTCCTCATCCCCCTCCCTTCCCCCCCCATCCCCCTCTCCTCTCCCATATGTGTATATATATGTATGAAGTTTATCAATGTTCTTTTTGATTTTTCCTCAGTGGGGTCCATATGTCACTTACATATCTGACGAGACACCCCGTAAAGCCCTTGGTACTGCGATAAATATGATGGAAATACTTGCCAAACATCTGAATATCTGGTGAGAATCTCTTCTGGTGTTTCCCTTGGCTCTACACTTATCAGAAATCTATGAATGCTGTATTTTTTGAGGTAATTTTGTCACATCAGCAGCTTATTAAGTCTCTTCAAATATTTCTTTTAGCTCTACAGTTATCAGAAATCTATGAATGCTGTATTTTTATGAGGTAATTTTATCACATCATCAGCTTATTAAATCCTTCGGAATTTCTCTTGGCTCTACACTTATCAGACATCTATGAATGCTGTATTTTTATGAGGCAATTTTGTCACATTATCATCATTTTATTAAATCCCTTCAGATATTTCTCTTGGCTCTACACTTATCAGAAATCTATGAATGCTGTATTTTTGAGGTAATTTTGTCACATCAGCAGCTTATTCAAATCCCTTCAGATATTTTCCTTAGCTCTACACTTATCAGAAATCTATGAATGCTGTATTTTATGAGGTAATTTTGTCACATCAGCAGCTTATTCAATCCTTCAGATATTTTCCTTAGCTCTACACTTATCAGAAATCTATGAATGCTGTATTTTATGAGGTAATTTTGTCACATCAGCAGCTTATTCAATCCCTTCAGATATTTTCCTTAGCTCTACACTTATCAGAAATCTATGAATGCTGTATTTTTATGAGGTAATTTTGTCACATCAGCAGCTTATTTAAATCCCTTCAAATATTTCTCTTGGCTCTACAGTTATCAGAAATCTATGAAAGCTGTATTTTTATGAGGTAATTTTGTCACATCATCAGCTTATTAAATCTCTTCAAATATTTCTCTTGGCTCTACAGTTATCAGAAATCTATGAATGCTGTATTTTTATGAGGCAATTTTGTCACATTATCATCATTTTATTAAATCCCTTCAGATATTTCTCTTGGCTCTACAGTTATCAGAAATCTATGAATGCTGTATTTTATGAGGTAATTTTTGTCACATCATCAGCTTATTAAATCCCTTCAAATATTTCTCTTGGTTCTGCAGTTATCAAACATCTATGAATGCTGTATTTTATGAGGTAATTTTGTCACATCAGCTTATTAAATCTCTTCAAATATTTTCCCTTAGCTCTACAGTTATCAGAAATCTATGAATGTTGTATTTTTATGAGGTAATTTTGTCACATTATCATCAGTTTATTAACTTGTTGCCATATTGCCAGCTACGAATATGTCATCGCTAAGGACCGCGTGTTTGGGTCGCAGCTCCCAACGGGACTTGGACCGGCTTGATGGGGCTCCTAACGCGAGGGGTAAGACTGCAGTCATGGTTTGGGAATTTTGTCATGGTTTGGGCATTTTGTGATGGTTTGGGAATTTTGTGATGGTTTGGGAATTTTGTGATGGTTTGGGAATTTTGTGATGGTTTGGGAATTTTGTCATGGTTTGGGAATTTATGGTTTGGAATTTTGTCATGGTTTGGGAATTTTGTCTTCTACCATGCTTTGCCTTGTTGCATGGAGTAGCTCCCTTTCAGTATACTATTGTGATAAGGACAGACTCAACAAGAATTATCTTCTAGGAGGCGGATATGACAGCTGTCGTCTTGTCAATGGATAGCCTCCGAGTTCGAGCGGTTGACTTCAGCGTGCCTCTGTACGTGGACCAACAGGTGGTGGGTTATAAAACGGCCTGTGTACGAAGCGGATATGCTGGGATTCGTGAAGCCGTATAAATATGAGGTAAGTGTGCGGACGAATCCTTTCTCGACACGCCATTTCAGTGATTTTCACCCCGTTTTCGAACTCGGGTAGGTTTAACGACAGGAAATGAAATGCAGGTGTACCATAAGCTTTTGTTGTATATGGACAAGTGTGGTATAATAATTGGGTATGTTTAACGACAGGAAATAAAATGCAAGTGTACAATAAGCTTTTGTTGTATGTGACAAGTGTGATATACTAATTGGGTATATTTAACGACAGGAAATAAAATACAGGTGTACCATAAGCTTTTTGTTGTATATGAACAAGTGTGGTATAATAATTGGGTATGTTAATGAGCAAATAAAATGCAAGTGTACCATAAAGCTTTTTGTTGTATGTTGACAAGTGTGATATTCTAACTGGGGTATATTTAACGACAGGAAATAAAATAGATTACAATAAGCTTTTATTTTTATGTTGACAAGTGTGATATACTAATTGGGTATATTTAACGACAGGAAATAAAATACAGATTTACAATAAGCTTTTTGTTGTATATTGACAAATGTGATATTCTAATTGGGTATGTTTAACGACAGGAAATAAAATACAGGTGTACAATAAGCTTTTTGTTCTATATTGACAAATGTGATATACTAATTAGGTATGTTTAACGACAGGGAATAAAATACAGGCGTACAATAGCTTTTTGTTGTATGTTGACAAATGTGATATACTAATTATGCTAATTATTACCAGATGTGGCTTTTGTTGTTAACGACTATGGCTTTGGTGTTCGGCTGCACTTTCTTGATCCAACTCTTCCAGTTCAGGTAAATATTCAGCTTAAAGTAGAGGTAATTGTGAAAGCTGGATGTTGTAATAAGAACGACAGTGATAAGGGTATTATGATAATGATAGTGATAAGGGTATTATGAATTTATTATAATGATAGTGATAAGGGTATTATGATAATTATGATAATGATAGTGATAAGAGGTATTATGATAATGATAGTGATAAGGTATTATGATATTTATTATAATGATACGTGATAAGGGTATTATGATAATTATGATAATGATAGTGATAAGGGTATTATGATAATATGATAATGATAGTGATAAGGGTATTATGATAATCATAAGGGTATTATGATAATTATGATAATGATAGTGATAAGGGGTATTATGATAATTATGATAATGATAGTGATAAGGGTATTATGATAATGATAAGGTATTATGATAATGATAAGGGTATTATGATAATGATAAAGGGGTATTATGATAATGATAAAGGTATTATGATAATGATAAGGGTATTATGATAATGATAAGGGTATTATGATAATGATAAGGGTATTATGATAATGATAAGGGTATTATGATAATGATAAGGGTATTATGATAATGATAAGGGTATTATGATAATGATAAGGGTATTATGATAATGATTAAGGGTATTATGATAATGATAGTGATAAGGGTATTATGATAATTATGATAATGATGGTGATAAGGGTATTATGATAATCATAAGGGTATTATGATAATTATGATAATGATAGTGATAAGGGTATTATGATAATGATAGTGATAAGGTATTATGATAATTATGATAATGATAGTATAAGGGTATATATGATAATTATGATAATGATAGTGATAAGGGATTATTGATAATTATGATAATGATAGTGATAAGGGTATTATGATAATTATGATAATGATAGTGATAAGGTATTATGATAATATGATATGATATGATAAGGGTATTATGATAATTATGATAATGATAGTGATAAGGGTATTATGATAATGATGGTGATAAGGGTATTATGATAATTATGATAATGATGGTGATAAGGGTATTATGATAATGATAGTGATAAGGGTATTATGATAATGATGATAATGATAGTGATAAGGATATTATGATAATGATGATAATGATAGTGATAAGGGTATTATGATAATGATGATAATGATAGTGATAAGGGTATTATGATAATTATGATAATGATGGTGATAAGGTATTATGATAATGATTGATAAGGGTATATAAGTATGATAATATATGATAATTGATAGTGATTGTGATGAATAAAAGAATGATAATGATGATAATGACTGTGAATAATTAATGATAATTTTAGTGATCGTGAAAAATTATACTGTTAATAATGATAATGATTGTGATAAATGATGATAATAGTAACTGTATATATTGTCTTCCTGATGTCTGTTCAAATATGTCGACTTTTAGCAGGCCTTTCAGAGGAGAATCCGACGACGAAACTGAACGGACAGGAAAGGAAAAAGCAAAGAGCGTGTGGAGTGTTTTCTATTGGACTCTCGGCGCTCTTCTAGCCCAGTGTAGGTCGTGTACAGGTGTTTGAAGATAGATCATCATTGTTCTAGTTTTTTTGTCGTTGGAATTGCTACCGTAAGATAGCGAAACGAGATAATCATAGGCCTATTTTCGAAATAGCGAGCGTGCAAAAAACACCTCTCTCCAAAGCTTTGTTTCTCAGTCCTCTTCATCCAACTCCCCCACCCCTCCCCCCAGGAACCCTTGAAGACATCCAAAACTTCCTAGAGATGACCCAAGGGAACACTCCACCCCCCCTACCCCACCCAAACCCTCTGTTCCTAGTCCTGCATTTAAAGTATTTGCAGATATCCATCTTCCTCCTCCTCCTCCTCCTCAAGTTCCCTCTACCCCCTTTTCTCTTATACCCTCCAACATACCCCACCCTTTCTATCACTCCCACTTGAATACTCATACGATCCTCCTCTATCACTACAGTGTCCTCCTCCATACCCCTCTTCTCCAGTATATTAGATTATTAGATTAGCTAATTAGAGGAAGATGTTTTGGTCACGCTCGTTCTTTCGAGCGTGACCAAACATCTTCCTCCAGACCGTCCATGATTTTGCTCTCTCTCCTTCTCACTTCCCTTGAAGCAATCCCGTGGATGCCAAAGGGAAACTCCGGGAGGTTTATCGTGGTCTGTGGCTCCTCTCCGCCCTCATCATCGGCTCCGTGTACCGCTCGAACCTCAAGGCCATGCTGATCCTGCCCAAACTCCGGTTACCCTTTCGACAGCATAGAGGAACTCGTTGTGAGACCGACATCCCGACCTTCGTGTATGAGGACAGCATGCTCCACCAAGCCATTTTGTGAGAAATGGCCGACGAAAGAAGCATAACGTCGTGATCATGTATGCGTTTTCTTCGTTTTTTCTTTCTTTGTTTTCCCCTTCTACCCACCTCTTCCTCGCATTGCTTTCCTTTCTCCTCTTCTCGCCCTCTCCTTGCTCTCCTCCTCCCTCCTCCCTTGCCTCCTGCTCCTCTGCTGCCCCCCTCCCCCTCTGCTCCCTCCTGCTCCTCTCCTCTTCCTCCTCTTGCTCCTGCTCCTGCTCCCTCTCTTGCTGCTCCTGCTCCTGCCTCTGCTGCTCTGCTCCTGCTCCTCTTGCTGCTCCTGCTCCTGCTCCTCTGCTCCTGCTCCTGCTCTCTTGCTGCTCCTGCTCCTGCTCCTCTTGCTGCTCCTGCCTCCTGCTCCTCTTGCTGCTCTGCTCCTGCTCCTCTTGCTGCTCCTGCTCCTCTTGCTGCTCCTGCTCCTGCTCCTGCTCCTCTCTTGCTGCTCCTGCCCTGCTCCTGCTCCTCTTGCTGCTCCTGCTCCTGCTCCTGCTCCTCTTGCTGCTCCTGCTCCTGCTCCTCTTGCTGCTCCTGCTCCTGCCTCTTGCTGCTCCTCCCTGCTCCTGCTGCTCCTGCTCCTGCTCCTGCTCCTTTTGCTGCTCCTGCTCCTGCTCCTCTTGCTTGCCCTGCTCCTGCTCCTCTTGCTGCCCTGCCTGCTCCTGCTCCTCTTGCTGCTCCTGCTCCTCTTGCTGCTCCTGCTCCTGCTCCTGCTCTCTGCTGCTCCTGCTCCTGCTCCTGCTCCTCTTGCTGCTCCTGCCCCCTGCCCTCTTGCTGCTCCTGCCTCCTGCTCCTGCTCCTCTTGCTGCTCCTGCTCCTGCTCCTGCTCCTCTTGCTGCTCCTGCTCCTGCTCCTCTTGCTGCTGCTGCTCCTGCTCCTCTTTGCTGCTGCCTGCTCCTGCTCTGCTCCTGCTGCTGCTCCGCTGCTGCTGCTGCTCCTGCTGCCTGCTGCTGCTCCTGCCTGCTGCTGCCCTCTTGCTGCTGCCTGCTGCTGCTCCTGCTGCCTGCTCCTGCTGCTGCTGCTGCTGCTGCTGCTGCTGCTCCTCCTGCTCCTGCTCCTCCTGCTCCTCCTGCTCCTCCTGCTCCTTTCCTCCTCCTGCCTCCTCCTGCTCCCTCCTCCTCCTGCTCCTCCTCCTCCTCCTCCTCCTCCTCCTCCTCCTCCTCCCCCTTTTTCTTCTTTTGCGTCCTATCTCAACCATACAGGGTTTTCCCCGCGGCCAAACACGTCACCAAAGTTTCCCGATCGCCAGACTGCAGCGCCGGGGACGTCCCTCTACAAGCTGAGGAAGCAGGCCCTTGTGCGCAGGGGATGTGATGACGATGGTGGACGAGGTCTCCGAGGGCGCCTACGCTGCGTTCTTCGGAAGAAGGGACTCGAGTCGATTATCAATCATATCTACAACACGGTAGGAGTTTTTTTCTTCTGGGACGGATATCTCGCTCGCGGCCCGAATGTTGATTGTTTTTTTGTGTGTAGTTTTGTAGACGTTTGGAGATGATTGGTTTTCAGGATGAGTGACGTGCTCATTTGAAATGAAAAGTAATTTCAAACCAGTCCTAGTTTAGTAATTTATAGAAGCACACTTTGCTAACACGCACACACAACATAATATGCATGTATATGCATATGTACATGTAGAGAGTACACACACGTACACACACGTACACACCGTACACACACGTATAACCACACGTACATACACGTACACACACACCACACACACACACACACCACACATACACAGACCACACACACACACACACACACACACACAACACACACACACACACACACTTACAACACACACACACACACACACACACACCACACAACACAACACACACACACACTTACACACACTTACACACACTAACACAACACACACACNTGTGCCTGTTCTATTGTTTCTATTTTTCCTCTCTCGTCATAGACTGCCTGGTTCTCCTTATCCTCGTCATTTGGTTTCCTCTGGTGCTTCACCGCGATTACCTCGTATGACACCTAGGGGTCGAAGATTAACGGATCAGTTTCCTCTCGCTCCATCGTGGTGCACCCTCGGGGCGGGGTTTCTCCCTACCTTTCCAATTCCTTTCTTCCGCTTCCGCGGGTGCCTGTTCAGATATTCTTGCGCTTGTCCTTTTCCTCTCCTTCTTCTCCATTTCCTTCTTCCATCGCCTCCATGACCATATTATCCTATGTCCCTTTGCTTTCTAACCTTGTGGAGAAGTGGATTCTCCCCTGCCTCTGTTGCTATGCCCTTCCTTTCTCCTGTCTTTCACGTCACTCTTATCTCCCTTGCTGGTGATGGGAGGACATCATGTCAATCTCTCGTAGTGAAGGATGGGGAGAGGAAGAGCGAGAGAAGAGAAGACGAAGGAGAAGAAGAAGAAGAAAGAAGAGAAGAAGAAGAAGAGAGGGAGAGGAGAGGAGAGGAGAGCGGAGAATGGAGATGGAGATGGAGATGGAGATGGAGATGGAGATGGAGATGAGAGATGGAGATGGAGATGGAGATAGGAAGGACGAGCGAGAGGGAGAGGGGAGGGAGAGGAGAGAGGGAGAGAGAGAGAGAGAGAGAGAGAGAAGAGAGAGAGAGAGACGAGAGAGAGAGAGAGGAGAGGGACGAGGGAGAGGAGAGGAGGGAAGAGGAACGAGAGGGAGAGGGAGAGGAGAGGAGAGAGGGAGAGGAGAGAAAAGAAGAGAGACCTGAAACAGAGGGAGAGAGAGAGAAAGATGAGAAGAGAAACAGTGGGAGAGAGAAGAGACGAAACACGAGAGATGAGAGAGAGAAACAGAAGGAGAGAGAGAGGAGAAAGAGATGAACCAGAGAGATGGAGATGAGAGAACAGAGAGAGAGAGAGAAAGACAGCAGGAGAGAGAGAGGATAGGGGGGGGAAGGAAGGGGAAGAGGAGAGAGATGGAGAGAGAGAGAGAGCAGATGAGAGAGAGAGAGAAGAGACGGTAGAGAGAGATGAGAAATTCGAGAGAGAGAGAGGAAGAGAGGAGAGAGAGAGCAGCGAGGATGAGCGAGAGAGCGAAGATGAGCGAGAGAGCGACTGGGGAGCCGAGAGCTGCGACAAAGAGCAGAGCCTCGAGAGCGAGAGCCGGAGAGCGAGAGCGGAGGAGAGAGAGAGAGAGACAGAGAAATCGACGAGAGAGGGAAAGAAGGAGAGAGAGAGAGAGAGAGCGCGGGCCATCGCGTAACATGTCGTTGTTATTTCCCTGGCCTCGTGACGCAGTGTTGCCAACGGCGTCGGTGGGTCGTTTCAGCTTGATTGCAAAGGATCGTTTCTCGTTGTTCTGCAAGGAATGCAACTGGCGAGGAAGCTTTGCGTTTTATTTTTGTTTTTGTTTATTTGTATATCTTTTTTTTATGACGCAAAAATTAACCAGTTGTTGTGGTCGGGGATGCGCAAAGATCTATTTTTTTTTTTCTTTCTTTCTTTCTTTTTTTTTTCTTTTACTTCTTTTCTTGTCCTCATTTTTTCTTTCTATTTTCTTGTTTTTGTTTTTGGTTTTTTGCTGCGGTGCGAAAATGCGAGATGCAAGCACGTCGCCACATTTTGGTAATGCTCTTGATTGGATTGTTGTGGAAAGTTGAGTACAGCGAGGAGAGAGAGAGGAGGGGGGGAAGGGAGAAAGAGATGGAGGGGGGAAGGTAAGAAAGGGAGAGGGGAGGGAGGTTGTGCACGGGTAAGAAGGCCACCGAGAGAGAGGGGGGGAAAGGGAGCGAGAAGGAGAATTGAGGAGGTAATTAAGAAAAGAGGGGGGAAAAGATAGGGAGAGGAGAGGGAGAGTGGGTAAAAAGAGGATGAGAGGGAAAGAAGAAGGAGGAGGTATAGGGGTGGAGAGAAGAGAGATGAGACGGAGAAGGAGAGGGAGAGAGAGATAATAGAAGTACAGAGGACAGAGACAGAGCTAGAGACAGAGACAGAGACGACAGAGACACCCGCACGACAGAGACAGGGACCAGAGTCAGAGAAAAAGAGAACAGAGTACAGAGACAGCCGGAGAGAGAGAGACAGAAGATGAGAGAGAGACAGGAGAGACGAGAGACAGAGAGAAGACGACACGAGAGAGAGAGACAAGAGAGAAAGAGAGAGGAGAGAGAGAGAGAAGAAGAGGAGGAGAGAGAGAGAGAGAGAGAGAGTGAGAGAGAGAGAGAGAAGGAGAGAGAGAGAGAGAGGAGAGAGAGACCGAGAGAGAGTACCCACCGCGTGACGGCGAAGGCCTCGTCGCAGTTGCTATAACGCCTCATTCTATCGATTTTGCAGTAGCACTTGGCAAAAGGGGAAGATCTCGCCGAGGGAAAGGAGGGGGGTGGGGGCGGGGGAAGGAGGGGAGGCGCGAGAGGGGACGAGTGGGGTTGAGAGGCCTAGTTTAGGGACCGCCAAGCCACCTGACACCAGGGTGAGGAGAGGGAGAGAGTGAGGGAAGAGAGAAGGAGAGAGGAGAGAGGGAAATGCGGAGGAGAGGGGAGAGGGAAGAAGAGGGAGAGAGGAGGGAGAGAGGAAGAAACACGAGGAGGAGAGAGAGAGAGGAGAGAGAAGAGAGAGAGAGAGAGAGAGAGAGAGAGAGAGAGAGAGAGAGAGAGAGAGAGAGAGAGAGAGAGAGAGAGAGAGAGAAGAGAGGGGAGAGAGCAAGGGTTACAAGAAGGCGTGAGGGGAGGTTGTGAAGGGGTTAAGTGAAGAGGTTGACTTTGCCGTTTGTGTTGGGAAGGGTTTCAATGTTATTTGTGGTTGGGTATGGGAGGGGGGAATGGGGGGGGGAGGAGAAGGAGGGGAGGGTGAGAGAGTCATGTCTCTCTAGCTTTCTCTTTTTCTCTCTTTCTCTCTCTTTTTCTTCTCTCTCTCTCTTTCTCTCTTCTCTTTTCTCTCTCTTCTCTTTCTCTTCTCTCTCTTCTCTCTTCTCTCTCTCTCTCTCTCTCTCTCTCTCTCTCTCTCTCCTCTCTCTTCTCTCTCTCTCTCTATCTATCTCTCTATCTCTCTCCCTCTCTCCCTCTCTCTCTCTCTCTCCCTCTCCTCCCTCCCTCCCTCTCCCTCTCTCCCTCCCTCCCCCTCCCCCAGCTCTCTCTACCATGATGAAACCTCTCTCTCCTTGCCCCCCCCCCCTTCCTTCCCCCGCCCAGGGTAACATACCCAACCCCCCCCCCCCCCCGTGAGTCATAGGCTGTGATTCATCCTGCTCATTTTGTGTCACAAGTTCGATTCAAAAACCATGTGTCCCCCCCCCCCCGCCCCACCTTTTGCCCTTGCCCCCTTCCCTTCTCTTCCTCCGTGTCTCTTCTCTTTTTTTTTTTTTTTTTTTTACTACCCCCATTCCCTTGCGTATTTTCTATTTCTCTTTCGTTTTTCTCTCCCTTTCCTTTTTTTCTCTCTCTCTCTTCCGCTTCCTTTTCCCATTTTCTCTCCTTTTCCTCCTTTTCTCCCCCTCTTCCTCTCTCCTTTTCATTCCCTCCTCCCTTTTCTCATTTTCTCTCCCCTTCCCCTTTTCTCCCCTTCCCCCCCCTTTCCTCCTTCCCTCTTTTCTCTCCCCTCCCCACTACCCTCTTTTTCACCCCCTCCCTTTCTCTCCCCTTCCTCCCTTTCTCTCCCCTTCCTCCACTTCCTCCTCTTCCCCCCTTTCTCTCCCCTTCCTCCTCTTCCCCCTCTCTATCCTCTTCCCCTTTCCCCCTTCTCCTCTTCCTCCTTTCCCCCTTTCTCTCCCCCTCCTCCTCTTCCCCCTTCCTCCTTTCCCCTCTTTTTTCCTCCAGCCTTGACCCCATTTGCCGTCCCCTTCCTTCTCTCTTTTCGCGTATGAGTCAGTTTTTGCAGTCTTGAGTCAGGGTGAGTCACTGGTGTTCAGTCCGAAGTGAGTCATTGTAAGTCTTCAGTTTCTCTTCTGATCTCTTGTTTAATTTTGTTATTTGCTGTTGTCTTTTATCGTCTTTTATCTTATATAGATAGATAGATAGATATTTTTTCCTTGTTTTTGTTGTTGTTGTTGTTCTTCTCTTTTTCTTCATGCGGTCTTCGGTTCCTTGAATTTTTGTTATTTTGTGTTGTATTTTATCGTCTTTTTATGTTATAGATAGATAGGTAGATGGATATAGATTTTTTTTACCTTCTTCTTCTTTTTCTTCATGTAGTCTTCGGTTCTTTGAATTTCTGTTATTATTTTGTGTTGTATTTTATTGTCTTTTATGTTATATAGATAGGTAGATAGATATAGATTTTTTTCCTTCTTGTTGTTGTTGTTCTTCGGTTCTTTGAATTTCTGTTATTATTTTATGTTGTATTTTATTGTCTTTTATGTTATATACATAGGTAGATAGATAGATAGATAGATTTTTTTCCTTCTTGTTGTTCTTCTTCTTCATGTGGTCTTCGGTTCTTTGAATTTCTGTTATGATCTTTTGATTTCTGTTGAGACACTCGTTCGAATTCTCCGGCGTTGTATAGGGGCAGTTATTAGAAATAGATTAATAAGTAAGTGAAATAGCCTAATTTTAGCAGAAAAGAACATGGAAATGCACCGAAATATGTCTTTTCTTTTCTTTTCTTTTCTTCTTCAAAAAATGGACAGCTATGAATGTCTGTAAGTTCCATGGCAACAAGGTCATAAAAAAATACAACAGAAACAAAAGAAAAAAAAAGAGAAGAAGAAGAAAAAAGTTACTGTCATACTTGACGTCAGTTCGGATATGACGTCATCCCCCCAAAAAAAAAAAAAATAAAAAATAAAAAATAAATAATGATAACAAAACGTCACTAGAGTAAATGTCTTCGTATTTTGGCTTCGCGTTTTTCATTCAGGAAGTTGATGTCATTCGTTCATTGATTCGACATCGTGTTTGTATTTAAATCTTTAAAAAAAAAAAAAAAAAAAAAAAAAACGTATAATTGAGATTGTGTTATTGGGGATAATTCATTATGAGACGTGATTTGTGGTTTTGTTAATGTGATGAGTCATTTTTATCCTTCCCCCCCCTTTTTTTTCTTTTCTTTCTTGTCTAGGTAGGCCTAATCCTTTTTGTATTAAATGCACCCATAGGAATTTATTTTGGTTTTTATTCGTTCCTCGGATATTCTTTTTTTTTTCCTCTTTTCTCTTGTTCATTATATGTTTTCATTTCTTTTGGGTTTTCATTACCGTATATATTTTTTTCCTTTACATTACCGTATTTTTTAATCCTTCTTTTTTCCATTATTTTTATCCTTCCTTTATCATTATCTATTTTCCTTCATTTCCCCTCTTTATTGGCTATTTCGCCATCTCTCCTTCTTTGCCTTGAGGTTGTCTGTAGCGTAGCCATGACCGAGGTGTAGGGGGGGGGTTGGGGGGGTAGGTGGCCGGGGTCACAGTGGCGCCTTGTTGTGGGGTGGGGAGGGGAGGGAGGGGAGAGGGATGAGGGGGGGATGGGAGATTGGCATCGGTCCGTGGTCTCGACCTGGCTCTCTCGCCTCGGGGTTTTAGGGGTTTTGGAGGTTGGGAGGTTTAGAGGGGGTTTGGTTCTTGGTTCGGGGTTTGTTCTTTTTTTGGGTTCGTGGTTTTTTGGGGGGTTTTTTTTGGGTTTGTTTTTTTGGGTTCGTTGTTCATGGTTTGGGTTTTTGGGTTCGTGATTTGGTGTTTAGGGTTTGTGGTTTGAGATTTTGGCTCATGGTTTGGGGTTAGGGTTCGTATTTTGGGGTTTGTGGTTTGGTCTCATGGTTTGGGGTTTGGGGTTTAGGTTTAGGTTCATGGTTTGGGTTTAGGGTCAGTGAATTGGGTTCAGGGTTTTTTTTTTTTTTTTGGTTCGGGGTTGATTTTGGTTCATGGTTCGGGGTTTGTAGTTTTGGGCTCGTGGTTCTCGGCTTAGGGTTTATGGTTGAGGTTTGTGGATCATCCCTCATGACTCGCGGCCTAAGGGTCACACCTCATGGTTCTTGGGTAACTCATTCCTCATACTCATGGGTGACGTATCTCTCGTAACTCATACCTCATGGCTCTAGTGCTCCACGTTTGAGTCTTACCACATGACTCATGATCCAATTTTCGCGACTCACGGGTCATGAGGAGTTATGAGGAAGGGCGAGGTCGTGACACGGTGTCATGAGGAGTTATGAGGAAGGGATGGTGAGAGGTCGTGACTCATGAGGTTATGAGGAAGGATGGGAGAGGATTTCAAGGATTGGGAGTGGGTTGTATGAGGAGGTTATGAGGGAGGGGTTTGTAAGGGGTCGAGAGGGTAGGGGTAGGGGTAGGGGGTTAAAAAGTGGTTCACATAGCCAGGGGGTTATGAGGAAGCTCTCAGGGTTTTGGGATTGGTATGAGGTCAAGGGATTCGGGGTTCGGGGAATGGAACTTTGGGTGATGTAGGGTTCAGGAAGATGATAGGGAGAGGGAGGGTGGAAGGGGGGGAGTGGGGGGGGTGGGGAGGAGAAGGGGAAGGGGGATGGAAGATGATAAGGAATGGGAGGTGAAAGGGGAGGAGAAGGGGAAGGGAGGGGAAAGGGGGGCAGGGAAGGGGGGGTGTGGAAAGAGGGGTGAAAGAAGAGGGGAAGGTGAAACGTTAGGGGAAAGAGAAGAAGGAGAAAGAGAGAAAGAGAAGGGGAGAGGGAAAGATAAGAAAGAGTAAATGAAAAGAGAGAGGGTCATGCAAAAAAAAAAAAAAAAAAAAAAAAATAGACACAGCAACAACACCCAAAACAAACAAAACAACCAACACAAACAAGACACAAACAAACCCACACAAACCAACAACCACACACAAACAAAACACAGCTACAAACCCACAACAACAAACAACCACACAAACAAGACACAGCTACAACCCACACAAACAAACAACAAAACACACAAACAAGACAGACCGCTACAACCCACACAAACAAACCAACCACACACCAAGACATAGCTACAACCCACACACAAACAACCAACCACCACAAACAAAGACACGCTACAACCCACACCAACAAACAACACACAAACAAGACCATAACACCCACACAAACAACCAACCACACAAACAAAGACACCGCTACAACCCACACAAACAAACAACCACACACACACAGAGACAGAGGTCGAAGCCGAGGCGCAGTGACCAAGGAGCAAGACCCGAAAGTAATGGTCCCTAACCACACGGACGAGGTCGATGCAAGCCCTTCATTTCGGAAGATCTTGCAGCGAGATAAACACACGAGGTCCAGCCCGAACACGTGGTTGCAGGCTAGTTGCTGTTGCGTCGAGTTGCACGGGCGGTATGGGCTTGATACGTAGGATTAGGATCAGTATTTTATATATTTTTTGGTTGATGGGTATATATATGTATTTTGGGGGGGGATTGTTATTTGGGGATTTATATTTTTTATATTTTTATTTATTTTTTATATTTTTATATATTTTTTATTTTTTTTTTTTTTTTTTTTTTTTTTATTTGTATTATTTATTATTATTTTATTATTATATATTATTATTTTATTATTATTATTATTATTATTATTATTATTATTATTATTATTATTATTATTATTTTGTAACCGATAAGATAGAGGCCTTTCTATCGGTCGGTCTGTTAAGCATATTTATTATACGGACGTGTAAATAAACAGAAAAAAAATACAAATAAATACATATCTAACAGTCTAGACACGCATATCTGTTGGATAGATAAATGCGTATCTATCAGACAGATAGACGATTTTAAACAAAATGGCGTTACGTAACCTAAAAAACGAACTCGGATGGCCTGTACTGTGCGCATTCCCAAGGTCGTTTTATCGGCGCCAGGTGGATTGATAAGCTTTTGACTTTCACGTTATCTGATAATTAGTTCGAGATTGCTGTGGCAGAAATCGAATAAGTAGAACAATTTGATTGCCTATGTCTTTTTTTTTCATTGTTGCTGAAATAGTCTGTTGGTCAAATTGCCTGGCGCTGCTTTCATCGGGTTGACAAGGTTGGTTAATTATGATGAAATTCTTATTGTTTTTTTTATTCTTCAAGATCATTCCCGGGGGAGTAAGACCAGCTGAGGGAGACAAGAGAAACCGATTGAGAAATCTCGCATATATTGGCAGCCATTGCGGGCGGGACCCATACGTCAGTGTCCCGGATGAGGGATGACCGAGCGGGAAATTTGAATTTTGAAATGTTTGCAGGAGACACGCACCTTCCTTTTCGCCGTTGGGTGAGGCTGGCGGGGTGGTACCTGCTTATTTGTCTTTTTCGTCTTTTTTCTTTCTTGTTCCTTTTTCATATTTTCTTTTTTTTCGCTCGTTGCTCTTTCCTCTCTCTCTTTTCGTATATTGGTTCTCTTCTATTTTCTCTCTTCTCACTCCTCTTTCATCTCCTTCTTTCCTCTCCTCCTCTCTCCTCTCCTCTCCTCCCCTCTCTTCTTCTCTCCTCTCCACTCTTCCCCTCTCCTTTCCTCCCCTCTCTTCTTCTTTGCTTTGCACTCCTCTCCTATCCTCTCCTCTCCTCTTCTTTGCTTTGCACTCCTTTCCTCTCCTCCCCTCTCCGCTCTTCTGCCACATTCAGTGTGCGTGCGTATACATCTTTGTTTACATTCCAAAAAGCTTTCTCAATAATGTGCATCTGCTATATACTGTATGTAGGCCGACGTACAGCGAGAGAGAAGGGAAGGGAAGAGAATAGAAGAGAAAAAGAGGGAAGAGAGTAGAAGAACGGGGAAGAGAAGAGAGGGGAAGAGAATAGAATAGAAGAGAAAAGAGAAGAAAAGTGAAGAGAAGAGAAAGGAAGACGAGAGGAGAAGAGAAGGGAAGAGAAGAAAAGAGAACAGAAAAGAAGAGAAAAGAGAGAGAGAAGGACGCACGGCGGCGCACAGCAAAACCCGATTATTTTATTTCTGTTTGCCGAAGCTGCCACGCAGATCCGGAATGGTGCCGGATGTGGGAAGCAGCGTCGCATAAAACGGGGTTTTTATCACCTACTGTCGCTTCCGCCTCTCGTGATCAATTGCATATTTTCGTTCGCGTACAAATGTAGCACAGCCTGTCGCTTACCACGGAATGTAGGGCTTATATAAGTGTGTGTGTGTGTGTGTGTGTGTGTGTGTGTGGTTTGTGTGGTGTGTGTGGGTGTGGTGTGTGGTGTGTGGTGGGTTGTGTGTGTGTGTGTGTGTGTGTGTGTGTGTGTGTGTGATGTGTGTGTGTGTGTGTGTGTGTGTGTGTGTGTGTGTGTGTGTTGTGTGTGTGTGTGTGTGTGTGTGTGTGTGTGAGTGTGTTTGTTTGTTTGTTTATGAATATAAGTATATACTGACACACAAACAAACAAACACAATCACATATACACGCACGCACAATTATCATATCAGTTTTGACATCTTTGCATAACAAAGTGATAATTATAGCCACATACGAGTAAAACTTGAGTTATTTGCATATAATTTTTTTAAGCACAACTTAATTTTATTTGCTCTCCTTCTTCGTCTTCTCTTCCGCGCCTTCTTCTTCTCCTCCTCCTCCTCCTCCTCCCCCTTTCCCCTCCTTCTCCCCTCTTCCCCTCCTTCCCTCTTCCTCTCTTCCCCCTCCTCTTCCCTCTCTCCCCTCCTCTTCCCTTCCTCCCCTCCTCTTCCCTCTCCTCCCCTCCTCTTCCCCCTCCTCTTCCCTCTCCTCCCTTCCTCATCTTTTCCTTCTCCTCCTCCTTTTCCCTCTCATTATCACCTTATTCTTCCTCATTATATACACTAACAACCAATCACTCGAGATCAGGGTTGCCAATCCTCACGTCTTGTTGTTTTTTTTTGGCGGGAATGATAAGACAGATGTAAACATGGCGATATTTTCGTCTCTGTTGCTACCGTCACGTGTTTTCTTCCGTCCTGATCTGTCCTAGGATTTTGTCAAGATACGTGGGATTATCAGGGGATTTATCTGTAATTTGTTTTAAAATCTTATTGATCTCCATTTTTTAAGGACGGTTGGTAACCTTGATTTAAATAAATTTTATGAAGAAAGCTGAAAGTGTTCGAAAGTTATCATCGACTGTTCGGGTTTACGTATTCTGTTTATCATTATATAAAAATATGTTGGTTGAACACGAATATAATATTTTTGTGTATTATTTTTGTGTTAATTGGATTATTAAAAACGCGTTTTAGGAATATGTTAAAGATGCTACACCTTCATGAGTGGGGAGTACATTTTTTTTTTTTTTTCCAAAGCCTGTTTTCATTATTTAAACTGACCTTATATGTCAGATTATTTACATATACTTGTTTTATTGTTTCTCTTGCATAAACAACTTGCTTCGTATTTTTTATATATATATAGCCTTAGCGGTAATCAGCTTGAAGTTATGTAATTAAGTAAATAAGTTTTTTTTCTGTCAGTTAAGACGCTGTTTCCTTACGTGTAAGTGAGCGAAATTATTATTATTGTTAGTTTTTTCATATTTCTATATTTTTATTTGGATTATCTCTGTTATTGTTTGGTGTTTATTTGTTGTTTTTGGGGATGGGTGAATGTTTTGATTTTTTCTATCCACTTCGAAATTATATTCGCCAATTTTCTTCATATTTTCCATCAATTTTTCAAATTAAAAACAAACACACACAGTAAAACACTCACGCAATCACGTACTCACACACACACACACACACACACACACACACACACACACACACACACACACACACACACACACACACACACACACACACACTACATACACATACATCATATACACTCACACTCACACTTACTCATTCACTCATTTACTCACACTCACACCTACTCACCCACTCACTCACTCACTTCACCCACCTACCAACCTAATCACACACACACACACACACACACACACACACACACACACACACACACACACACACACACACACACACACACACACACAACACACACACACACACACACACACCACACACTCACTCACTCACTCACTCTTTCATTCACGTCATTGACTTTCCTCCTTTCGAAAGAAAACTCCTCATGGCGGGCAACTTTTAAAACCACGAACGGAAAAGTGAAGCGGTTTTAGCTCAATATCTATTATATGTGTTATCAGTCAGGGGAGAGTGTTGTAATTTTCTGATAATATTTGTTGTTTATTTCGATTTCATTTCTCTGGAGGCGTTAGGTAAGGCAGGGAATGGGAGGGGGTCGTGTGGGTGTGTGGGTGGGGGGGGGGTTGTAGTGGGTGAGGGGGTATGTGTATGTGGATGTAGGCGTATGTTATTGTGTTTAGGTGTGTGGGAGGATTTTGTGTTGAGTGTGTGTGTGTTTTCTTTTTTTTTCTTTCTGTCTTGGTTTATTTTGATTCTCTGTCTCTTCTCTTGTCTTTTCTTCTCTTCATTTTTCTCTGTTTCTCTTCTCTCTCTCCCTGCTTCCCTCCCTCTCTCTCCCTGCCTCCCTCCCTCCCTCCCTCCCCTGTCTTCAAAAAAGTCCGAATTTTTAATTACCTTTTACTGCTTGATTCGTTTAAATCGAGGTCGATGTTATGATTACCGGTCAGTGAATGGTGATTTTGCAGTAAAGTTTTTTTTGGCCGCATCACCGATTGGTCATTTGTTAATCGTATATATTTTTTTTCTTCTTTTGTAATGAGGAGAAAGGCTACACAATGTGCGCAGTCGGGAACATTAAGTCTCGGGAACAGGTGCGGTGACTCCCAAGCGCGTGGGATGACGAAAGTCTTCAGATTTAGCGATGTAATGTAATCGTTTGTTGCGTTATTAGGTGATCGTTCTCCCGTCCTTTGAAAGCTTTAAACACGGGAGAAGTGTAGGAGAGAGAATAAAGAAAATGAAGAAAAGGAGAGAGAAGAAAAAAAAGGAAAAAGAGGATAACTAGAAAGAAAGATGGAAGAAATAGATAAAGGGGGAGAGAGTAAGAGATGAAAGAAAGAAGAGGAGAGAGACAGACAGTAGAAAATAGAGGTGGGAAAGATAGAGAGATAATGAACAGAAAAGAAGAGGGAAAAAAAGAAAAGAAGAAATTTCAAATCTCTCCGAAGCAACAACACTTTCCAAACCGCTTCGACACTTTCTTATCGTAACG
Source organism: Penaeus vannamei (assembly GCF_003789085.1). NCBI lineage: Eukaryota > Metazoa > Arthropoda > Malacostraca > Decapoda > Penaeidae > Penaeus > Penaeus vannamei. The sequence continues at coordinate 796,759 of NW_020868695.1, forward strand.
CTCCCTTGGTGTGTGTGTGTTTTGGGTCTTTCTCCCGTTTTCCCCCCTATTTTCCATTTTCTCTTCTTCCCTTCCTTTCTCCTTCCTCCCTTCTTCCCATTCTTTAACATGTTAAGGTAATAGCAGTCAACCGATTCTACTTGGGAGATAAACAGCGCGATAAATTTAAGTTTAACGAGTTCATTAAGTGGCTCGATCTCAGTGGCGGGGGTCGGAGCTTCGAAGCAGCGGGGGGGGATTCGAAGCAGGGTGGGGGAGGTAGGATTCGAAACAGGGTGGGGGAGGAGGATTCGCAGGGGCATTCGAAGATTCGAAGCAGGGGGAAGGGGGGATTCGAAGCAGGGCGGAAGGGGGGGGGATTCGAAGCAGGCGGGGGGGGGGGATTCGAAGCAGGGCGGGATTCGAAGCAGGGCGGGGGGGATTCGAAACCGCTGTCTTCGAGTTCATTTTCGTGGAACTTTTGTCATGCTGAGCTGGGTTATATGGTGCGTTTGTTGGTTTTATTGAGGTGGGAGTTTGTGTTTTGAGGTAGGGATGGGGTTTGAAGACTTTGATGGAATTTTGTTTTTGTTTGTTTGTTTTCCTGTCTCGCTTTGTCTCTGTGTTTCTCTTTTTTTTGTGTGTGTGTGTTTGGTCTCTCTCTCTCTCTCTCTCTCTCTCTCTCTCTCTCTCTCTCTCTCTCTCTCTCTCTCTCTCTCTCTCTCTCTCTCTCTCTCTCTCTCTCTCTCTCTCTCTCTCTCTCTCTCTCTCTCTCTCTCTCTCTCTCTCTCTCTCTCTCTCTCTCTCTCTCTCTCTCTCTCTCTCCCCTATTTTGCATATTCCTCACTGTTCTAGTCCCTCTTCTCCCTTTCTCCCTCCATTCTTTCTTCCCTTTCTCTACCACCCACCCCTTCCTTCCCTCCCTTCCTTCTTCCTTCCAAAAGGAATTAGAATAAAAAAGATAGACTTTTATGTCATTTCTTTCTCTTTCTATTTTTTTCGAAAGCGGGGGGGGAGGGGGGGGGGTAGGAAAAGAAGGTCCAGAGGAAATCCTAAATCCGGTCGAGTCCAATCAGCAATTTAAATCCCGGATCTAATCAGCAAGTTAAAATACTCCTTCTGCTCTCTCTCTCTCTCTCTCTCTCTCTCTCTCTCTCTCTCTCTCTCTCTCTCTCTCTCTCTCTCTCTCTCTCTCTCTCTCTCCTCTCTCTCTCTCTCCTCTCTCTCTCTCTCTCTCTCTCTCTCTCTCTTCTCTTCTTTCTTCTCTTTTTCCCCTTCTCCATTCCTTCCTTCCCTCCTTCCAAAAGGAATTAGAATAAAAAAGATAGACTTTTAGCGTCATTTTCTTTCTTCTTTCTATTTTTTCGAAAGCGGGGGAGGGGGGGGGGTAGGAAAAGAAGGTCCAGAGGAAATCCTAAATCCGGTCGAGTCCAATCAGCAATTTAAATCCCGGATCTAATCAGCAAGTTTCTTACTCCTTCTCTCTCTCTCTCTCTCTCTCTCTCTCTCTCTCTCTCTCTCTCTCTCTCTCTCTCTCTCTCTCCTCTCTCTCTCTCTCTCTCTCTCTCTCTCTCTCTCTCTCTCTCTCTCTCTCTTCTCTCTCTCCTCTCTCTCTCTCTCTCTCCTCTCTCTCGCTCTCTCTCCCTTCTCTCTCTCTCTCTCTTCTCTCTCTCTCCTCTCTCTCTTCGTCTCTCTCTCTTCTTCGTCTCTTTCCTTCCTTCACCTCCTTCCAAAAGGGATTAGAATAAAAAAAAATAGACTTTTAGCGTCATTTTCTTTCTTCTTTCTATTTTTTTCGAAAGCGGGTTGGGGAGAGGGGGGGGGGGTAGGAAAAGAAGTTCCAGAGGAAAATCCTAAATCGGGTCGGGTCAACCATCAGCAATTTAAATCCCGGATCTAATCAGCAAGTTAAAATACTCCTTCTGCCTCTCTCTCTCTCTCTCTCTCTCTCTCTCTCTCTCTCACTCTTCCCTATCCTCCCTTACTCTCTCCTCTCTCTCTCTCTCTCTTCTCTCTCATCATCTTCAATACATATTTTTTTTTTGTTTCTCTATTCTCTCTCCTCCCACTGCGTCCTCCACCTCACAATAGCGTAAAGACCACATATATGCTGCTATCGTTGCGATCATATCTTAACATTCTGATCTCCCTCTCTCCTCCATTAAGCTTGTCGTCGCTGCTCAAAATGCTGCCTTCTCTCTCTCTCTACTTTTCTCTTTCTGCTATCCTCCTATTCCTGGTCTCCTGTATTTCAGTGTCCTTATCTGCCTATCTCTACTCGCTCTTACTACTCTGTCTCTCCTAATCTCCACTGCGCTATCGTCTCTCTTCTTCGTCCTCCGCGATCTAGCCTTCTTCCCCTCTCTCTCCATCGTCTACTCCTCTATCTTCTTTCTTCATCTTCGCTATCGTCTTTATACTCTACATACTCTCTCTCTCATAATCTTACTCTCTGCTCTCCTTCCCTCCTCTCACTGCGCTCCCATCTTCCGTCTCGTCTCTCTCTCTCTCTCTCTCTTCTCCTCTCCTCTCTCCTCTCTCATGCTCTCCTCTCTACTTTCTTCTCTCTCAGGACCCTATTTGCTAGGATGTATGGT
>NW_020868696.1:4730-14918 GCF_003789085.1 Penaeus vannamei
GAGGTAGGGGAGAGGGATGAGAGGGGGGTAAGGGAGAAGGGAGGGAAGGGAGAGGGCGGAAGGGGGAAAGGCATAGTGGTAAAAAGAGAAGGGTGAGACAAGTGGAGGAAGGGAGGGGGTAGAGGGCCGGGGCGGGGTAGGGCACCGGAAGTTGATAAGGTCTGGCAGTGAAACAAACAGGTGAAATGAAGCAGCCTCCCTCCCTCCCTCCCTACCTCCTATCTCTCCTCCCTCCTCCCTTCCTTCCTACCTTCCATCCCTCCCTTCTCCCTTCCTTATAAATGGTGACGACCGTGATTGCTTTATAAGATCGTGATTCTCAGAACGCCGCCGTGGTAATGACACAAACCCCGGGGGAATCCACCTTCTTTCTCTCTCTCTCTCTCTCTCTCTCTCTCTCTCTCTCTCTCTCTCTCTCTCTCTCTCTCTCTCTCTCTCTCTCTCTCTCTCTCTCTCTCTCTCTCTCTCTCTCTCTCTCCGCGTCACCTTGAAACGTTTGGAGAGCAGAGTGTGGGAACGTTTGTTGGTGTCGACGACGGGGTGCCCGGGGTCGGCTCCTCGGGGTAGGGGTGGGTGGGGGTGGGGTTGTATGGCTTGGATTGGTTTGTCTTATGTAGGGTACGTCTTGTTGGGTGTTGGTTTATTTTTGGTTAGGGTGCGTTCGTTGGTGTTTTACTCTTTGGTGATATTATTTCCATATCGTTATCGTCGTCATAATCGTTCGTCATCATCATCATCCATCATCATCATCATCATCATCATCATCATCATCATCATCATCATCATCATCATCATTATTGTTATTATCATTAGATAATTATTAGTTTATGTCCTTATTAAAACTTTAATTTCCAAGTGATAATCTAGTAACGTCGTTAATGGTTCGCAAAGCAACCAAGAAAGTAAACAAGGAGGGCTTGAGCTGCAAAAGCCACAGGGTGATGAATGATAATAAAGAGCCAATCTAAAAGAATAGATAACAATCAGAGGAGAAGCAAGGCGATGCGAGTGCCGTAAGAGTGAATGAGGGAAGAAACGGCATTGCAAGATAAGATTGGTAATGCGACGAGGGCAATGAAAAGGCATTATGCTGAGGAAGCGACAGAATTACAATTGGGGGAAGTGCTGGTGACTTTGCGATCTTCTGCGCGTTGTTGGCAGATTTATCGTGTGCATGCGTGCGTGTGCGTGTTTTGTGTGTCTGTTTGTGTGTATATTTAATGTACGCATGTGTTTTTTTCTTTGTCGCATGTGTACCTTTGCGTGAGCAGGTATGTTCCCAGTGGCCACGCACACTCTGTGGGAGTAAGATGTTGACATGCGGGGGCCGAGTCGCCCTACGCACACACGCACGCACTCTCGCGCACACACCCGCACACAGGGCCCCGCACAGAGCTCCGTCAGTACCCGCCTTGCCGCGGCCTACACAACCTGGGCTCCGGTGCCTCGCGTGCCAGCCTACCCTGCCGCGTTGGCAAGGGCCCCTCGCTGTTGCAATCTTCCCCCCGCAACTTCTCCCCTGCAACATGTCTTCCGTCAACCCAACCCTCGCCCTCCTCGACGCCCAGGAGTGACCTTTGTTTACCCGGAGTATTTCTCGGTGTTTACAGGAGCAGGAGACTTACCTGTTGCCTCATTCGGCCTCGATTGTGTCATGCGCGCGAACCTTGGGTCTTATTTATAATGCGTCTGATGGTGATGGTGAAGTGAAAAGGAAGGGTATGGTGAGGCTGTGGTACTCTTGGGATCCGGGTACCTGCAACAGCGTTTCGTCCGTGGTACCTCCGTCTTCACTCGCTTTTCGACTCTTCGATGCTCGTCAAAGGTGAGAGTAACGCCATTTAATAGAGATAATTTCAGGCGAGTAAATGAGGACTTTGGCGTGAGTTGCGCTTGTGTGTGATCGCGGGGGCTTGGAGTGAATGGCAAGGGTGAGTAACCGTCGAGATCGCGCGTGGGGGCGAGTCGTAGCGAGGTCCAGAGTGAGTCAGGAGTCGTGAGTACCTCGGATGAGTAAGGGAGGAAGACTCGGCCGGATCAAGAGGCAGTGGCTGCGGCCAACCCAGGGGGCCAGGAACAAGTAGCCCCGGGGAGGAAGGAAGGGAGGGAGGGAGGGAACTGCAGTGAGTCACACGTGGGTGTGAACGCGCCCATACGTCGCCGTGACCCTTGAACCCTCCCACGGGCGGCGAGGCGGCGTCGAGGTGGCGGAGTCACGGGCTGGCATTCGACGGGGGCGGCTTTGGCTGGGTGGGGGAAGGGGAGTGGGGGGAATGCTGGTATGGGGGAGGGGGGGATCGGAGGTGATGACACGCATGGCCGCCGGAGCCTGCCATGCCCCGGACGGAGGCGGTTCCTCTCGCACACTCACGGCGGTTCCTGTGGGGGTTCCTTCAGTTCGGTTCCTACGCCGTCTGGTCCCTGTAGGTGCTGACTCGCCCCCGGAGGACGTTCGAGTGAGTGCTTCGGTTATTTTGCGAGCTGCCATTGGTATAGACCCCTTGGCATATCGGGGAACCTGGTTCTCCGTGACGTAAGTGGCTGGGCTGTCGTGAACGCCGATGAGGTGAGGCGTCAGAACATTCTGAAGTTAGTGGGGGTCCTCCTGGCTCCTCCCCGGCGATTACTCAACGTGAGGAACATCTTGAGTGAAAATGGTCAACTGGTTACGAGTGCGGAGAGGCTAATTACCTCTTGAGCGCTGTAATGCGTTACATAACCCCCTTGGTGTTTCGTCATGTGTGTGTCCCTCTTGACAGCGCTCTCTTGACACGCTCTGGCGGCGGCGAGGGCAGGGGCTTGACAGGTTCATTTGGACGGGCGTGAGAGTGCGGGCGCGTGAAGTGGTGCGTGGCTTCTTCGAGTGGCTTAGGGAGACGAGGTGTTTTCTGGCGGGTGGGTTCTCGGGATCTCTTTTTTAACTGTTTCTCATCTTTATTCCTCTTTCTTTTCTTCGTCCTCTTCTCTCTCGTCATCTTTCTCTTTCTCTTATTCGTCATCTTTCTTTCTCTTATTCGTCATCTTTCTCTTCGTCCTCTTTCTCTTTCTCTTTCTCTTCTTCGCCCTCTTTCTCTTTCTCCTCTTTCGCCCTGTTTTTCTCTCTTCATCTTATCTCCTAATTTACTTTTTCTGAGAAGGTATTTATGTCAAAGTGTCTGATACTTCGGAATTTATGACGAAAGGAGACTTTATTGACAATTCAGGATTAGCTATCCAACTTGCCTTGAATGTCGAGTTGCAGAGAGAGAGAGAAAAAGGATAATTAGAGAAGTTTTCATCCAGATTTCCTCATCCAGTTTATGAGAGAAGAAATAAAGGTTGAAGTAGAGTTGATCGTGGTGATATAGTTGTTTATTTATTTATTCGTGTATTTATTCATTTATTGATTATTGTTGATTTTTATTTTTATTTATTTTTATATTTTTTTTAGCTAATGGAGTCCTAATTATTATTTTTTTATTATTTTATTTTATTTATTTATTCATTTATTAGCAAATGGAGGCCTGATTTATTTATTTTTTATTTTGATTTTATTATTTTTAGCAAATGCAGACCTAAATAATTGACGTATTTCGCGAGGGCGTCGAGGGAGGAAGCGTGTGCCGCGGGTGCCCTGACCTTGGGCGCCCGTTTCTTGTGTGGTCCGAACGAGGCACCTTGGCGTTCCTCGGGGGCGTGGGGGCGGGGGGAGGGGGGGGCTTCTGGTATATTTTTGGGGGGGCACGTGAAGGGCGGCGGAGGGGGGGGGGCCAGGTCGAAGGGCTTTCTTGGGGAGGTTTTGAGGGGCTTTTCCTTTTTTTTTTTTTTTTTGAAGTCTTGGGTGGGTTATTGATGGGTTGGAGTGTTTATGTTTTGGGGGGGGGGGGGAGGGAGAGGGAGAGTGAGAGTGAGTGAGTGAGTGAAGACGTGAGTGTGTGTGTGTGTGTGTGTGTGTGTATGTGTGTGTGTGTGTGTGTGTGTGTTGTGTGTGTGTGTGTGTGTGTGTGTGTGTGTGTGTGTGGTGTGTGTGCGTGTGCGTGTGCGTGTGCGTGTGCGTGTGCGTGTTGCGTGTGCGTGTGTGTGTGTGTGTGTGTGTGTGTGTGTGTGTGTGTGTGTGTGTGTCTGTGTGTGTGTGTGTGTGTGTATGTGTGTGTGTGTGTGTGTGGTGTGTGTGTGTGTGTGTGTGTGTGTGTGTGTGTGGTGTTGTGGTGTCGTGTCGGTGTGCCACGTTCGATTCAATGGGTATATACTTCCTGCATTTTTTTTTTTTTTTTTTTTTTTTTTTTTTTTTTTTTTTTTTCAAAGCGATTTGCCGTATTTAGGTACTCTGGATAATTAGTGGATGTGTTTCTCCTCTTTTTGTCGTTACAGTTCCGCCAATTTTGGAAAATTTGAAAGTTGTCGGGACGGACCGAGTTCTCGAAGGAGGAAATAGTGCTGGGGGAGGTCAGCGTCTTTCGGGGGGGGGGGGAGAGGGAGAGGGAGGGAGGGGAGGAGAGGGAGGAAAAAAATAAAAAAGAAGATGAAAAAGAAGAAAAAGAAGATGATGAAAAAGATGGAAAAGAAGAAAAAAAAAAGACGACGACGAAGAAGAAAGAAAGAAGAAAAATAAAAAACAACGAAGAAGAGCAAGAGAAGGATGAGGAGGGAAGGGGGAGGGGAAGAGGAGGTTGACGATTGTTGTCAACCGAGATGGCGACAAGAATCTGGACGGGGAGACGGAGGAGGGAGGGGGGTCAAGGTCGTGTTTTTATAGGTCATCTCACGAGGAGATTTGGGTTCTTACGGTGGAACAATGGAGGGAAGGAGGAGGGAGGAGGGAAGGAGGGAAGGGAGGGAGGAAGGGGGAAGGGAAGGAGGGAGGGAAGGAGGAGGGAGGGAGGGAAGGAGGAGTGAGGAGAGGGAAGAGGAAGGAGTCGCTGCCTTCTTTTTTCTCTCGTTCATTGTCGTTTGTTTATAATCTTTTCGATCAACGGGACGGGGCGAAGAGCTGCTGGTCCTGCGGTGGCGAAGAGCTGCTGTGAAGCTGTATCGAAAGGAGGTCTCTGCGCAAGCCGGTTTTGGATTTCGTTGCGTGATTAGGCAAGGCTCTCTCTCTCTCTCTCTCTTCTCGCTCTTCTATCTCTTCTCTCTCTTTCTATCTCTTCTTCTCTCTCTTTTATTCACTTCTCTCTCTCTTTTTATCTCTCTTCTCTCTCTCTCTCTGTCTCTGTCTCTGTCTTTCTCTCTGTCTGTATCTCTCTCTCTGTCTGTCTGTCTGTCTCTCTCTGTCTGTCTGTCTCTGTCTGTCTGTCTGTCTGTCATTCTCTCTCTCTGTCATTCTCTCTCTCTCTCTCTCTCTCTCTCTCCTCTCTCTCCTCTCTCTCCTCTCTCTCTCTCTCTCTCTCTCTCTCTCTCTCTCTCTCTCTCTCTCTCTCTCTCTCTCTCTCTCTCTCTCTTCTCTCTCTCTCTGTATTTCAAATTTTCAAAATGATATTATGTAAAAGCAATTAAATTCATTCCATATGGTGTCTGATCCTCAATGAAAATACAATCATTATTGTTATTATTATTATTATTATTATTATTATTATTATTATTATTATTATTATTATTATTATTATTATTATTATTATTGTTGTTGTTGTTATTATTTATTGTTGTTGTTATTATTATTATTATTATTATTATTATTATTATTATTATTATTATTATTATTATTATTATTATTATTATTATTATTATTATTATTATTATTATTATTATTATTATTGTTGTTGTTGTTATGTACAGCTTGACATCTAAAGCATGGAGAGGCAAGTGATGTCACGATTGGGGCTTCCGACGTCTGCATGGAAGTCTCACGCCGGTCGACCAAGCGTGTGATGAAAGAAGGGAGGGAAGGAGAAGTGGATTTTTTTTTTTTCTTTTTTTTTCCTTTTTTTTGGATTTTTTTCCCCTTTTTTTAGAAGTGGATTAAAAAAATCCTTTGAGGCTCCTATTGAGATTGTGGGAAAAGGGCGGATGAGGGAAGTGTGGGAGAAATGTTAAATTAGAATTTTTGATTAAGACCAGGTTGGGATTTGATAGGACTTTGATAGGAAGAGAGAGAGAGAGAGAGAGAGAGAGAGAAGAGAGAGAGAGAGAGAGAGAGAGAGAGAGAGAGAGAGAGAGAGAGAGAGAGAGAGAGAGAGAGAGAGAGAGAGAGAGAGAGAGAGAGAGAGAGAGAGAGAGAGAGAGAGAGAGAGAGAGAGAGAGAGAGAGAGAGAGAGAGAGAGAGAGAAAGAGAGAAAGAGAGAGGAAAAGAGAGAAAGAGAGAAATAGATAGATAGAGAGATAGAAAGATAGATAGATAGATAGAGAGAAATAGATAGATAGAGAAAATAGATAGTAGAGAAAATAGAGAGAGAAATAGAGAGAGAGAAATAGAGAGAGAATAGAGAGAGAAAAGAGAGAGAGAGAGATAGAGAGAGAAATAGAGAGAGAAATAGAGAGAGAAATAGAGAGAGAAATAGAGAGAGAAATAGAGAGAGAGAGAGAGAGAGAAATAGAGAGAGAGAGAGAGAGAGAGAGAGAGAGAGGAGAGAAATAGAGAGAGAGAGAAATAGAGAGAAGAGAGAGAGAGAGAGAGAGAGAGAGAGAGAGAGAGAGAGAGAGAAGAGAGAGAGAGAGAGAGAGAGAGAGAGAGGAGAGAGAGAGAGAAGAAGAGAGAGAGAAGAGAGGAGAGAGAAGAGAGAAGAAAGAGAGAGAGAGAGATAGGAGAGAATAGAGAGAGAAATAGAGAGAGAAATAGAGAGAGAAATAGAGAGAGAAATAGGAGAGAGAAATAGAGAGAGAAATAGAGAGAGAAAATAGAGAGAGAAATAGAAGAGAGAATAAAGAGAGAAATAGAGAGAGAGAGAGAGAGAGAGAGAGAGAGAAGAGAGAGAGAGAGAGAGAGAGAGAGAGAGAAGAGAGAAGAGAGAGAGAGAGAGAGAGAGAGAGAGAGAGAGAGAGGAGAGAGAGAGAGAGAGAGAGAGAGAGAGAGAGATGCTAGCGTGAATGAATGGGCTAAACACAGTGTGACGGTTGAGTAGGAAGGAAGTCCAATCCCTGGGAAGAAGGTAAAGAAAGTGTGAAGGAAAATTGCTCGGTCCACTAGACGTTATCCCCCCTGTCCCCCGTCTGGTCTTTATCGAGGTGTCTGCGTGTGCCAGTAGCCCGGGGTTTTGGGTCGCCCTCCTCGTCCTCCTGTTCTCCTTCGCTTCTTCTGTCTTGTTCTATTTCTTTATTTCTTTTTATTTCTTGAGATTCGAATTATTATTTTTTGTCCTGGTACTTTCTCGTCTTTTTTGTCGTCGTCCCCTCCTCCTTTCCTCTTCTTCCTCCTCTTTCTTCCCCCTCTTATCTCCCCTCCTCTCCTCCCCTCCCTCCTACTTCCTCCTCTTCCTCCCTCCTCCTCCCCCTCCCCCCTCCTCCCCCTCCTCCTCCTCGTCCCCTATCCTCTCCTCCTCTTCCCCTCAGTCCTCTCCTCCCTCCTCCTCCTCCTACTCCTCTCCCTCCCCTCCTCCTCCTCCTCCTCCTCCTCCTCCTCCCTCCTCCTCCACCCTTCCTCCTCCTCCTCCTCCTCCTCCTCCTCCTCCTCCTCCTCCTCTCGCCCTCCTCACTCCTTCACTCTCCTCCTCCTCCTCCTCCTCCTCCTCCTACCTCCTCCCCCCTCTCCTCCTCTCTTCTCCTCCCTCCCTCCCTCCTCCTCCTCCCACTCCTCCTCTCCTTCCTCTCTCCCAGGCCAAATCGGAAGCGTTCAGACGAAATTCGTGCGGTTCAGAGAAAGTTCGTGTGGGTGTGACGGTCAGTCGCTGAGACGGCGCAGAGCTACCGGCTGACTGGCTACCTGGCTGACTGACTGACTGACTGCTTGACTGCCTGACCGCTGCTCCGCCTTGCAAGGAGAGAGAATCAGGTGACGCGAGCTTATATTTAGGACTGTCTCCCCCCCCCCCCCCTCCCCCTCCCAGCTCCCGAAGTGACCTGTGGCAGGGGAGTCGAAAGAAAGGCGATTGGTGCCGGATCGTTGACGGATATTAATGGAAGTCAACCACGTTTCGTACCATACTATTCGACCTCTTCGGATGTGAAAGCACCCAGCGTTGAGCTAGAAATCCCCCCCCTTTTCTTTTTCTTTGATGGTTCATTTATTGGATTGCGTATTCGTATATTCATTTATTTTTCCCACGGGCGTGCGGGCGTGTTCAGCGGCCATGCGGGGAAGTGCGACAGTCGAGGAATACGTAGGTTATTGGGAATATTCCGGACCCGTTGAGTATTAGTGATGACTGTGTAGGGCTTGGTGTTGCTCTTCTTTGCAAGAACGCTTGGGTGAGGGAGTGACGGGGTGGGTGATGGTTGTTGTGATGAGAGCAAAGGTAGAATTGTAAAGCTGTAATGATGGGGAGAGGAAGAAGGAGGGAGGGAGAGGGGGGGAGAGGATATGTGTATATGTGTATATAGTATGTATATATATATATGTATATATATGTATGATATATATATATATATATATGTATATATGTATATATGTATATATATATATATATATATATATAGTATTATATATATATGTATATATATATATATATATATATATATATATATATATATATATATATATATGGAGAGAGAGAGAGAGAGAGAGAGAAGAGAGAGAGAGAGAGAGAGAGAGAGAGAGAGAGAGAGAGAGAGAGAGAGAGAGAGAGAGAAGGGAAGAAGGAGAGAAGTGTAAGAGAGAGAGAGAGAGTAAAACGACAAAGAGAGTAAGAGAAAAAAAAAGAAGAGAGAAAGAGAGAGAGAGAGATTGAGACCTTGAGAAATTGAGAAACGGAGGCTGAGATTTCTCATCCAGATAAGAGGGCTTCCACCAGGCTTGTGTTGTGGCTGCCCGTGGTGCGTGGTTGACCTCAGGCTCATCTCGGCTGCTGGGAGAATTTGCATCCCCGGCGGTGTGTGTGGCGTTGCGTCATCGGCTTGGTGCAAGGGCTCTTCTGGAAGGTTCTCTCGGCCGCGTAGGACTTTTGTGTGTGTGTGTGTGTGACCCGAGTTTGACCTCGAATCCCGACGCGACGAGGAGAGACCGAAAAAAAAAAAAAAAAATCGGTGATGCTCTCCTTGTTTGTTCTGTTTTGTTTGTTTGTTTGTTTGGAGGGGAAACAACAACAACAAGCCGCGTCGAGGTGATTATATGAGTGATTAGTCCCATAATGAGGGCGTGTTGGGCGGCGTTCCTTATACGGCGCCTCATGAATATTCCGCGGCGACGGGGGCGGGGGGGGGGGGGGGTGGATGCGTAGCCACTCCGTCAGGGAAAGCACGTCGAAGAGAGGCTGGCTTGGCTTCCTGTATTAAAGCCCGGGGTGGTATGAGGGGGATGGGAGGGGGATGGGGGTGTTGGTGTTGGGGGATAGGAGGGGAGGGGGTTGGGGTGGTGGTGGCGGGGATAGCGAGGGGAGGGAGGGGAGGGGGCTGGGGTGGTGTGGGGTATAGGAGGGAGGTGGTGTGGGGATAGGTAGGGGTGGGTGCTGGGGGTGGTGGTGTGGGGGATAGGGAGGGGGAGTGTGAGGGTGGTGGTGGTGGCGGGGATAGGAGGAGGGTGGAGGGGGAGGGGTTTGGGGGTGGTGGTGTGGGGGGATAGGAGGGGGAGGGGGATGGAGGGTGAGAGGGTTAGGAGGTTGGGTGGTGGTGGCGGGGATTGGAGGTGGGTGGAGGGTGAGGGTGGTGGTGTGGGGAATAGGAGGGGCTGGAGGCTGGGGGGGCTAGGGTGGTGAGGGTGGTAGGAGGGGATGGGGGAAGTGGGGAAGAGGAGAGGGAGGTAGGTGCTTCGTCAGGTAGGTCCTCCACACAGGAAAGGAAAGGAGGAGGAGAAGGAGATAAAGAGGAGAAGGAAAGGTGGGGAAAGGGGAGATTGAGAGGGAGAAGAAGGAGAAGTGGGGGGGGGGCGGTTAGGGATGCGAGTGGAGGGTTGTCAACCTGTTTATTTATTTTTATTTTCGAGCGGGAGATGGTGGATTGATAATGGTATATGTCTGAAGACTTGTTGGGCGGTGAGAGGTAGATGAAGATATGAGATTGGAGTAGGTGCAGGTAGATGTAGATGGAGGTAGATGGAAATATAGATTGATTTACCCTGAATGCCGTGAGTAGATGTCGATGTCTTTATCTACTTTTTTCTTTCTTTCTTTCTCTTTCTTTCTTTCT
>NW_020868696.1:17410-19910 GCF_003789085.1 Penaeus vannamei
CAGGAGAGGGAGGAGGAGGGAAGGGGAGAGGGAGGAGGGAAGGAGGGGAAGGGGAGGGGAAGGGAGGGAGGGAGCGACGGCGGGGGAAGGGAGGGGCAAGGCAGCACTCACCTGGGCGGGTTGAGTGGTCACATTGCCCACCAGTCATGCGTGAGCCACGGTTGCTCCCATTGTGACTTCGCTGCGGGTGTGTTAGCCTCGCCTTGCACAGACACCCGTGAGGTAAAAACGGGAGAAAAAAGTAGTCTTCTTGCAAGTGTGTGTGCAAGTGGGTGTCTGTGTGTATCGGTGTCTGTCTGTCTGTTCCGGCAAGAGCTAAAAGACTGTGCAACATTGCGTGGCGGTGTTAACTTTGTGATTTCGTTATGGCGTGTTGCGCTAACCGTGCTTTGGTTACAAGTGTGTTATGACGTGATTTTGGTTTTGTTTTAGTCGTGGTGATGTCTGTTCCAGGCACTGATCGCTGCAAGTGAGATATCGATCAAGTACCGTGGTTAAAAGGATGACATTTTCGTTGTCGTTCCCGTAATGATTAAGAAGAAATACGTAAACACGCGCCGTTCTTTTAGTTTATAAGGAGAAATACGTCCACACATATCCTTCTTAGCGATAGAAAGGACCTCAACGCACGGCAGTTATTTTTCATAGATAGATAAGGCACGGAAAGAAATTTAAAAAGAAAATTCAGACGCAAATTAAACGAGCTAGCGGATGTGAACCAGACGTGGCCACCGTTAGGATATCGTGCGAGTTGATATTTCAAGTGTCACTGATCAGCTGTTCGCCTCCCGTGGGCTGAGGGGAAATTCTTGCTTTTTTGTTTTGGTTGTGGTATAGTTTATTTGTTTATTGTGGTATTTTTTATTTATTTTTTATTTATTTATTTATTGTTTTTTTATCTTTATTTTTTTATTTAATTTATTTATATATATTTTTTTATTTTGTGTGTGTGTGTGTGTGTGTGTGTGTGGTGTGGTGTGTGTGTATGGTGGTGTGTATGTGTGTGTGTGTGTGTGTGTGTGTGTTGTGTGTGTGGTGTGTGTGTTGGGTGTGTTGTGTGTGTGGTGTGGGGTGTCGCTGTGTGTGTGTGTGTGTGTGTGTGCCTGTTTGTGCATGGTGTAGTGAAGCACCTGAGCATGTCGAGTGGGCGTGTGTGGTGTGGGTGTGCGGTTTGTTGTGTGTGGTGTGTGTGGTGTGTGTGTTTTGCTCGTGGTGAGGACGAAAGACAAGATTAGCAGAAAGAAGAGAGGGAGAGGATTGAGGTGAAGAGGGATGTTAAAAGGAAGAAAAAGGGATAATATACAAACGAGCGAGAAGAAACTAGGGGAGGAGAGGAGAAGAGAAAGCGAAAGAAGAGTAAGAAGGAAGAAAGGGAAAAGGGAGAGAAAGAGGAAGGAGAAAGAAGAAGAAGAGGAGGAGGAGACAAAGGAGGAGGAAGAGAAGGTCAAAAAGAGGAGGGGAGGAGAAGACAAAGAAGGAGGAGGAAGAGGAAGGGAAAAAGAAGAACAGACAAGGTGAAAGAAAAGAAGTAGACGTAGAAATAGACGCAGAATTGGAAGGAGAAGAATATGGAAAACAGACAAACTAGAATGGAGAAGCATGAGAAGGACAGGGAGAGTAAAGACGTTCTCACAGGTCTCAAGGTTATGAAATCTCCTAAAGAGTGTGGAAGCAGTTTGGTCGCGTTCTCGGTCTCTTTGCTGAACATTGTTTTTTTCCTTCTCTTGAATAATATTTTTTTCCTTCTTGAACACTTTTTTCCCCTTCTTGGACACTTTTTTTTCCTTTCTTGGACATTTTTTTTTCTTCTTGGACACTTTTTTTCCCTTCTTGAACATTTTTTTCCCTTCTTTGAACATTTTTTCTATCTCGAACATTTTTCTTTCTCTTGAACACTCTTCATTCTTTTGAACGCCCTTTTCCCGTATTACTGTTGTTGTATTTGTTGTTGGTGGTGGTGATATTGATGACGTTTCGTGAGAACACTTGTTTTTGTTCTTGTTCATACGTGAAAGATGAAAGGTGAAAGGCTATAATTATTTTGATTGACTGTGCTTATGGATTAAAACTATCGCTTTTTTCTTTCCCCTTGCGTAAGTGCATAGTGTACGTGTTGATGATTAAATGCTGTGTTTGACATTCATTTGTAGGTACGTTTGTACGTTTGTATTTACTGGACTGGTTCTCCTCTCCCTTCCTGTCTATTCCTCTAATCATCATCCATCTCATCATATCATCATCTCATGCCTCCTACCATCCATCATTAATTCACATCTCATCATCATCATCATCCATATCGTCACATCACCACCAATATTATACATCAGCATCAGTATCAACCATCTTTATCATCCGTCTTATTATTATTTTATTCATATTCATTTTATTCTCATTCTTCTTGCAATTGGAATTGTTTTCGTTGTAGTTATGTTCCATACCATACCATCACCCCCCCCTCTCTTCTCTCTCTCTCTCTCTCTCTCTCTCTCTCTCCTCTCTC
>NW_020868696.1:22410-27410 GCF_003789085.1 Penaeus vannamei
ATTTATTATCTTTTTTTCTTGTGCTAATGTTATTGTTTACAACCGCCGAACTGAGCAAGAATATTTCGTTCGTGGTGATTTTCCCGTTTTCTTTCACGGTGATTTGGAAGTATCGATAGACAGAAAACGGTGTGTGAGAAGCTGGATATTTGAATTTAATTTTGACCTCGATCTCCCTTCGCTCACCTCTGAGGCGAAGACGGAAAAGGATGTATTGAAGTCGCCGCTGGAAAGGAGAAGCAACATAGAAAATGGCAACGGTAGCGAGAAAGGTAAAGTGGATCTTGTTCGTTTTCTTTGATTGTGTGAAGGAATGAAAGAAGGGGGGACTATACTATTCTCTTACAGGTGTGTTATTTATTTGTTGTTTTCTTTGTGGGAAGGAAGGAAAGAAGGGGGGACTACACTATTATCTTACAGGTGTGTTATTTATTTGTTGTTTTATTTCATTGTGTGAAGGAAGGAAAGAAGGGGGGACTATACTATTCTCTTACAGGTATGTTGTTTATTTGTTGTGCTGTTCTGGTTATTTCTGTCGTAAGTACGTGCCCGGCGAAATGGACAAGGATTCTTATAAAGTCCGTGATGTATAAATTGTTGGAAATCAGAGCAAATAAATCTGAAGTATATTTCACAAAGTACGTTGGTGGTAGAAACACGTAGAAGAGATTTATACATCCGGTGCACCCGCTGAAATAGGTGGTCTTGACCCGGTTTGGCTGGAATGGGTTATACGAGTCTCGAAAATAAAAGACTACTGTTTCAAGGATCCTCTGTTAAAGATTCTCTCTGTCTGTCTGTCTTTCTGTTTGTCTGTCTACCTATCTGTCTATCTATTCATTTATCTGTCTATCTTTATGTATCTTTGTTTGTTTATATTTATATGTGTATTTGTTTGTGCATTTGTTTGTTTATTTGCGATTTTTTCTGGCAATGCTTTTTCTTTCTCTTTATTTTCAGTTCTCTGTTTCCTTTTTTTTTGTATTGCAGCCCTCCTTCCCCCTCCCATGTTTTGAAAATAGCACCGCAGGTTGAAACGGAAAGGTATATTGCGACTGTTGGTCAAGACCCATTATTTGGGTAGTAATTTCGATTGCATGCCAACACCTCTCTCTCTCTCTCTCTCTCTCTCTCTCTCTCCTCTCTCTCTCTCTCTCTCTCTCTCTCTCTCTCTCTCTCTCTCTCTCTCTCTCTCTCTCTCTCTCTCTCTCAGTAAGACCACCTTGCTGTCGTGAATGACAGGGTACACTTTAAAAGTTATTTTAGAAATGGTTTGTGTCTTTTTTTTTTTAGATTTTGAATCGGTGTAATGAAGTGTCCTTTGATAGGTTTGTTAGGCTGTTATATGAGCATTCTTGTAGATGATCCATATTATGTAATCCCCCGATACCTGAATCAGATGAAAAGGTATCAGCTCTCTAGGAGTCTACGGAGATCATATATAGAGTGCAGAAAAATGAGAAAGATATAGATAAGGTATTATGGAGTGCAGAAGATAAGGAAATGGGTATGTTATTATGAAGTACGTGGAATTATGAAGAAAATGGGTGTGGTATTATGAACTATTTGACATGATGAGAAAATGGGTAAGGCATTATGGGGTACAGAAAACAATAAGAAAAGAGGCATGCCATTATGGAATACAGATCAGAAGTTTCGTCATAGCATTATTGAGATAAGTGGCGATGGAGGCTGTGAAACGTAGGTATAGGCCTAGGTGCCCGTCCCATTGTTTTCAAACTCCTTCACTCATTTCTTGTTATGGGGATCTTATTATTCTTTTGTCTCGAGCCCCTTCAGGAATATCGGTAGAAAGCATCATCTGATATTCTCCCTATAGGCCTATTAATCACGATCAGCCAGCAGGATCCCGAATGTGTTATGGTATTCATGGAATGGATGGCACTGATTACTTTTTTTTCGTCAGCTGGTCGATTTGAGGTTGAGTGAGGCTAGAGATAGGCTAGTTCTCATCTCGTGTCTGGGCTTTCAGCATCCGGTCGGTCTCGGGTTTTGACTCGTGATGCGAAGGCAGGTAGACTAAACCAGATTCATGTAGATTGGTTGTGGGATAAGGTAGGAGGATTCAGGGTGAGGTTTCACTTGGTTTTGGGAGCAGTGTGTCTTTTCGCGGAGCATCAGAACAGTGCTTGTCGTGATTTGGTGTCGCCCCTTTCAAGTCTCTCTCTCTCTCTCTCTCTCTCTCTCTCTCTCTCTCTCTCTCTCTCTCTCTCTCTCTCTCTCTCTCTCTCTCTCTCTCTCCTCTTCTCTCTCTTCTCTCTCTCTCCTCTCTCCCTCCCCTCCCCTCTCTCCCTCTCTCCCTCTCTCCCTCTCTCCTCTCCCTCTCCCTCTCCCTCTCTTCCCTCCCTCCTTCCCTCCTTCCCTCCTTCCTCCTTCCTCCTTCCTCTCTCTCTCTCCTCCCTTTCCTCCTCTCCTCTCTTGTCTTCCTTTATCCCCTTCATTGTCTCGCACTCTCCCCTCCCTCCTCCTCAGGAGTGTATGTATTTATGGATGTCTTTGTGCTTGCTTGCTTTCGACATCTCGCTCCACGGTTTCTTTTCCTTCTCGAGAAAGTGTTGGCGAAGTTGGGAAATAACAGCACCCTTTCTTCCCCCTCCTTCTCCCCCCCCTCATTTCTTTCTTCATCCTCCCCCCTTCTTCCCCTCCACCTTCTTTTCCTCCTCCTCCTCCTCCTCCTCCTCATCATCATCATCATCATCATCATCATCATCCTTCTTCTCTTCTTCCTTCTCGTCACCTCCCCTGTCCTCTCTTCTCCATCCCCTCCCTCTTTCTACTTCCCCTCCTTCACCTTTCTTCCTCTCATTCCTCTCCTCCTCCTCCACCCTTCTTTTCCTCCACCTTCCGTCTCCCTTTCCCCCTCTCCCCTTCTTCCTCCTTCACCTCCCCCCACTCCCTCTTCACCTCCCTCTCCTCTCCTTTCCTCCCTCCCCTTCCCCCTTCCCCCTTCCCCTCTCTTCCCCCCTTCCCTCTCTTCCCCCTTCTTCCTCCCCCCTTCACCTCCCTCTCCTCTCCTCCCCCCCTTCCTTCCTTCCCTCTTCTCTTCTTCTCTTCTCCTCTCCTCTTCTCTTCTCCCTCCTCTCTCTTTCTTCTCCTCCTCTGCCTTCCCCCTCCTTTCATCCTCTGATCACAGCTGTCATTGGTGGACCGACGGGGAGGGTCGTTGCACAACTTGATGCTCTGTCACTCAGATCGTGGGAAACCCTTAGTGTGGGAGGGGAGGGTAAGAGAGGACGGGGGCAAGGGGAGGCGAACAGCTGACCACCCCATGTGGGAGGGGAGGGGAGGGGGTAGACAGGTGGTACAGGTAGTTGTATTTTTTTTTAATACAGTATCATCTGAATGCTGACTTGCATCTCGGGAAAACTGTAGGTTGCAGCCGGGAAAGGGAGAGGGAGAGGGAGATGGAAGGGGGAGGGAAAATTGAGGAGGAGGAAGAGGAGAAGAAAAGAAAAGAATGGAAGGAGAGGAGATGAAAGAAGGAGACGGGAGTGAAGATGACGTAAACACAATATTGGAAGACAATGGGAGACAGAGAGGTGGGGGGGGGGGGGACTTCAGGAGGAAGAGGAGGAGGATAAAAAGAAAGAAAAAGGAGAAGAGACGAAAGAAGGGAGGCGAGAGTGAACAAGACATAACGCAGACACGGCGTAGACACAATATGAGAAGACAGTGGGAGACGGAGAGGAGGCAGGTGGTAGGTGATGTCACAGAAGGGGGGGGGGGAGGGGGAGAAGCGGATAAACTCGGATATTTTGGGGCAATTAAAAAAAGTAAAAGCATGAGCCCGCGCGTGACTGCGGGTAACCTCTTTACGTGTGCATAGGCTCGGCATAATAATGTGGTCATGAGGCTGTATTACGAGCCAGGTTTACAAGGTTTTAAAAAACTCTTATTTTCCTTCTATGGACAGCACGCTCCTTCTTTCTGGTCTTATCCGTGATGCTTTAAATTGTTATAGTTTTCAAGAAAGGTGAATAGGGTACGTAAGAGGAGGAGGAAGGGAAGAAAGACGAGGAAAGCTTAAGTGGCACCAAGATGAAACCAATCTGGGAGTCTGTGCACGTGGACGGGGTAGAAATAGTGATGAGAATACAATGAGCCTACTGTATTTTGAATGTGTGTAGGCAGATTTTGCGTATATCTGCCTCTGTATGTATGTTTGTGCAGTTGTTTATGTATGTAGGCCTATGTATGTTTGTATCTATCGATGTAGGCCTATGTATGTATGCATGTACCTATGTAATTATCTTTATGAATGGTATACGGTGCGGTACCAGAATACATTTCTTTAACATTATGAATAGCTGTTGAGATGTATATAAGTATATGCGCGTGCACACACGCACACGCACACGCACACGCACACTCACACTCACATGCGCGCACACACACACACAACACACACACACACACACACACACAAACACACAACACACACACACAAACACCACACACACACAACACACACAACACACACACACACACACACACACACACACATCACACACACACACACACACTACACACACACACACACACACACACACACACACACACACACACACACACACACACACACACACACACAACACACCACACCACACACCCAGACACACACCTATGTACATTGTATGCGTCTTGGTTATACATCTTGCGAAAAAAAAAGAAGAAAAGAAAAAAAGCAATTGTGCTTTATTGTACAGCAAAGTATGGGATTTAAGACCCAGGGACGTCTTGCATAAGGGCGTGTTATCGGTGCCGGTGGAGTGACGGGCGGGTGACGAAGGTAATGAGCGCAGCGACGGCACCGTGACGATGGGGAAGGGGGGGGGGTAGATGGGTGGGGAGGGGGGAAGGGATAGACGAAGGGAGGAGGAGAGGGGGAAGGGATGGGGGTACATTACGGCAGGGGGAGGGGTAGACGGAGAGGGGAGGGGGTGGGGGGGCATTGGCAAGGGAGAGAGAGGGTAGACGAG
>NW_020868696.1:30503-35503 GCF_003789085.1 Penaeus vannamei
CGAAGAGGAGGGAAAAGAAGGGAGGGAGAAGGGGCGAGAGAGGAAGAGAGAGGAAGGAAAGAGAGAAGAAGGAGAGAGAGAGGGACGAAAAGAGGAGAGAAGAAGAGGGGCGGGAAGATAGGAGAGAGAGAGGGGCAAGAGAGGAGAGAGAGAGGGGCGAAGAGAGGAGAGAGAGAGGGGCGAGAGAGGAGAGAGAGAGAGAGAGCGAGAGAGAGGGAGAGAGAGAGAGAGAGAGGAGAGGAGAGAGAGAGGGGCGAGAGGAGGAGAGAGAGAAGGGGCGAGAGAGCGCGAGAGAGGAGCGAGAGAGGGGCGAGAGAGGAGAGAGGAGAGGGGGAGAGAGAGGAGCGAGAGAGGGGCGAGAAGAGAGGCGAGAGAGAGGGGAGAGAGAGAGGGGCGAGAGAAGGGCGAGAGAGGAGAGAGAGGAGGAGGAGAGAGGAGCGAGAGAAGGAGAGAGAGAGAGAGAGAGAGGAGCGAGAGAAAAAGAGAGAGAGAGAGAGAGAATGAGAATCTGCTGTGCAATTGCCTGCGATGTTTGGCCGTGCGTGCTGCCTGTGCTGCGGCGTGACAGGTCAGTCACAGCCAGGTCGGGGCGCACGTGTTTGGAAGTGTTTGGCTTAAGGATGGATGGATGGATTGGATGGGTGAGTGGGTGGATGGATGGATGGATTGGATGGGTTTAGTGGGTGGATGGATTGGTGGGTAAGTAGGTGGATGGATGGATGGATTGGATGGGTGAGTGGGGTGGATGGATTTGTTGGGTAGGTGGTGGATGGATGGGTGGGTGGGTGTGTGTGGATGGATTGGTGGGTAGGTGGGTTGAATGGATTTGGTGGTAGGTGGGTGGATGGATTGGTGGGTAGGTGGGTGATGGATTGGTGGGTAGGTGGGTGGATGGATTGGTGGGGTAGGTGGTGGATGGATTGTGGGTGGATGGATTGGTGGGTAGGTGGGGTGATGGATTGGTGGGTAGGTGGGTGGATGGATTGGTGGGTGGATTGGATTGGTGGGTAGGTGGGTGGATGGATGGATGGATGGATTGGATGGGTGAGTGTGTGGATGGATGGATGGATGGATTGGTGGGTAGGTGGGTGATGGATGGATGGATGGGATGGGTGAGTGGGTGGATGGATTGGTGGATAGGTGGGTGGGTGGATGGATGGATGGGATTGATTGATTGGATGGGTGGATGGATGGATGGATCGGCGGGTGGGTGGATGATGGATTGGTGGGTAGGTGGATGGGTGGGTGGGTGTGTGGATGGATTGGTGGGTAAGTAGGTGGATGGATGGATGGATTGGATGGATAGATGGATGGATTGGATGGGTGGATGGATGGTTGGATCGGCGGGTGGGTTGATGGATGGATCGGCGGGTGGGTTGATGGATGGATCGGCGGGTGGATGGATGGATGGATTGGTGGGTGGGTGGATGGATGGGTTTGTGGGTGGTGGATGGGTGTGTAGATGGATAGATGGGTGTGCGGATGGATGGGTGATTGTGTGTGGATGGATGGATGGATAGATGGGTGATTTGTACAATGTGGGTTTAGATAGATGGATAGAAGTAGATTTTTTTGCATATATGTGGGTAGATGAGAGTATAATAAAATCAGATTTATTTAGAAAATACACATATAGATGGAAGACTATAGATAGATAGATACGGATAGATGAATAGGAGTAAAAAAAATAGGTTAGTAGATAAATTTGTTACACACGCACACACGCACACACACACACACACACACACACACACACACACACACACACACACACACACACACACACACACACACACACACACACACACACACACACACACACACACAACACACACACACACACACACACACACACACACCACACACACACACACACACACACACACACACACACACACACACACACACAGACACGCACACATACGCACACGTACAACACACACGCATCACGTACACACACACACACAAAACAAACACACACACACTCTCTCACTAACTCACACCCAAACAAACAAACAAACACACGCACGACTCTCCCGGCTCTGTGCCCGCTCTACATTTCCCGGAGCGATTACAGTGCGACGCTTAAACGAGCAGGCGAGACGGCGGCCGAGACACGTGATCGGGGAAAGGCATCTCTCACGGACATCCTGTTGTGCCGGAAGGGAGGCCGAGGAGGAGGGGAGGGATGGGGGGGAGGGGTTGGGGGTAAGGAGAGTGGAGGGAGCAGGGGGGAGGGGAGGGAGAGTGGGAAGGGAAGGGATGGGGAGGGGGAGGGGGGAGGGAGGGGGGCAGGGGAGGGAGAGTGGGATATGGGGGAGGGGGGGGAATGGGAGAGGGAGGGGAATGAGGAGGGATAGGGGAGGGGAGGGGAAGTAGGGGAATGAGAAGGGATAGGGGAAGGAGAATGGAAGGGATAGGGGAAGGAGAATGGGAAAGGGATAGGGGAAGAAGAATGGGAAGGGATAGGGGAGGGGTGGGAAGGGATGGGGAGGGGGAAGGAGGGAATGAGAAGGGAGGGAGGAGAAGGAGAAAGGAGAATAGGAAGGGGAGGGGGAAGAAGAAGGAAGGAAATTAGGGGGGGGGTAAAGTGGACTGGGGTGGGGGATTGGCAAAGGGCAAGGAAGTAGGGACTGGGAAGTGGGTGGGAGTGGGGAGGTGTGGTAAGGGAGAGTGGGAAGGGAACGGAAGGGCAGAGTGGGAGGGGGCAAGGGGAAGGGGAGGGGGTGGGTCAGGGAAGTGGTGGGAAGGGGTTGTTAAGGGTGTTATGGGCCGGATGGTGAGGTTGGTGTTTGATCGTGACTATGGTGACACTATTGGTGGTATTGGGAGTGGTGTCAGTGTGTGAGTTTGACGTTGGAATAGGAGTTGGAGTGTCTTCTATCAGAGGTATTGATGTATTGACGTTCTCTTTTTTGTGTGATGTTATTATTGTTGTTGTTATTTATTATTATCATCATCATCATCATCATCATTATTATTATTATTATTATTATTATTATTATTATTATTATTATTATAATGATTGTGTGTGTGTGTGTGTGTGTGTGGGTGTGTGTGTGTGTGTGTGTGTGTGTGTGTGTGTCTGTGTCTGTGTCTGTGTGTCTGTCTGTGTCTGTGTCTGTGTCTGTGTTTGTTTGTCTATCTGTATGATTATGCATGCAGGCTGTGCGTGTATGCATGCATGTGAGACGGCAGCTTCAAAGCACGTAGGGATGGAAGGCAGGTTGCGGCAGGGGCTGAGGAGGTGGCAGGGGAGGAGGTGGAGGGGAAGGTGGAGCTGGGGCGCAGGTGGATGGTAGTGTGGAGTGAGTCGGCGATGTAGAGGTGGAGGAGGGCCAGATAGAGGGAGGGAGGGAAGGAGGGGGTGGTAGGGAGGGAAGGAGGGAGGAGGTGGTAAGGAGGGAAGGAGTAAGGGGGGTAGGGAGGGAAGGAGGGGGTGTTGGGAGGGAAGGAGGGAGGGAGGGGGTGGTAAGGAGGAAGGAGGGAGGGAGGGTAGTAGGGAGGGAGAGGAAGGGAGGAAGGGAGGGGGCTAGGGAAGGAGGGAGGGGTGGTAGGGAGGGAAGGAGGGAGGGAGGCAGGCAGCGAGTGGCGGTGTCGGCAGTCAGCGGTGCGAGAGTGTAGCGCGCGGAGGTTCCAGCTGTGTGTAGCGAGAGTGTGGCGCCGACGGTGTTTCGAGTGTTGTGATCCCACTTCCTCGTGTGGTGTGTTTTGTGTTTGTATACATAGTGGCTGTGTGCATCTCTCGATTCCTTACTGACGGTGTTTCAGTGTAGTGCCGTGATGTGGTGATGTGTTTGTTGTGGTGTAGTGCATAGTGCCTGACGGGAGTGACACTGGAAGAGCAGCACACGCGGCAAGGAGAGCACTGGGCTGCGGTCGGTCCAGGGCCGTGTGTGACGGAGCGAAGGAGACAGCGTGACTCACACATGGCAGGCTCGTGACAGTGCCTTTCGCCTCCGGGGCAGCTGTGGCACTGGCGCCAGGGAGGTTGGGCACGGGGCACTCTGCTGTGAAGGTGGGGGTGGGGGGGAGGTGTATTTAATCGGGGGAAGTGCGGGGGGGGGGTAAGGGTTAGGGAAGGAAAGGGAAAAGCAAAAACTCGCGGTGACTATTTACTTTTTTTTTCCTATTTGCTTCGTCCTTTTTTTCTCACCTGTCCTCTCCGTCGCCCTTTACCTCTTGCTGTTTCTACTTATTTCATTGTTCCCCTCCCTGCTCCCTATATTCTCTTTTCTTTCCTCTCTTTTTCTGGTTCCTACTCCACGCACTCTCCCCTCCAACCTCTCTACTTCTTCCTTACTTGCAATCTTCCATTTATCTGCTTTTTATTCTTATTCTTGTTCTTATTCTTTTTCTCAGTCTTGTTCTCTTCTTCCTCCTCCTCCTCCTCCTCCTCCTCTTCTTCTTCTTCTTCTTCTTCTTTCTTCTTCTTCTTCTTTCTTCTTTTCTTCTTCTTTTCTTCTTCTTCTTCTTCTTCTTCTTCTTCTCTTCTTCTTCTTCCTTCATCTTCTTCTTCTTTTTCTTCTCCTTCCCCCTCCTCCTCCTCTCCTCTCTCCTCCCTCTTCTCTCCTCTCCTCCTCCTCCTCCCTCCTCTCTCCTCCTCTCCCCTCCTCCTCCTCCTCCTCCTTCCCCTCCTCCTCTCCTCCTCCGTCCTCCTCCTCCTCCTCCTCCTCCTCTTCCTCCTCCTGCCCCCCTCTCCTCCTCCCTCCTCCTCCTCCTCTCCCCTCCTCCTCCTCCTTCCTCCTCCTCCTCCTCCTCTTCTCCTCCTCCTTCTTCTCCTTCTCCTTCTTCTTCTCCTTCTCCTTCTTCTCCTCCTCCTGTTCCTCTTCCTCTTCTAACACTATTCGCTAGCCTCCTTTTGAGGAACGCATCGAGTTGTATCTTGGGCTGTCTCGAAGTAGCCTCTCGTGTGGAGAGTCTGATGTTGAATTCTTCCTTGATTTGTTGATTTGTTTTATTGTTATTATTATTATTATTGTTGTTATTGTTATTGTTGT
>NW_020868696.1:38003-43003 GCF_003789085.1 Penaeus vannamei
CCCTCCCTCCCTCCTTCCCTCCGCTTTCCCACCCTTTCCCTCTCTCCCCTCGCTGTCTTCCTTTCCTCTCCCCCCTCTCTCCTCCCTCCCTCTCTCCACCTTAGTGTGAAGTGAGAGAGTTTGTAAGTGTATGCAAGTATATAACAGAAAATCTTTGCAATGGGAAGAACGCTACGCCACTCTTCCCATATTTTATATTTTTGTTGTGACTTGTGGACCGCAGTCGCTCCCTCCCTCCCCCCTCCCTCCTCTCTCTCTCCTCCCTCCCTCCCTCCCGCCCTCTCTTATTCACGCACGAACTTGCCTTAACATTCACTCACTTACTCGGTATCTTCCTCTCTGCTTCCCTCTTTCCTCCCTTCCTTTCTCCTCCCCTCCTCTCCTCCTCCCTTCCTTCCTTCCCTTCTCTTCCTCCTTCCTTCCTTCCTTCCCCCACCCCTTCACACCCTCCTTGTATTTTTTCCTTCTCTTCCTCCTCCCTTCCCTACCTCTTTCACCCATTCTCCCCTTCTTCTCTCTTTGCCATCCCCCCCCCCTGTCTGCCCCCCCTCCCCCCTCCTCCTCCTCGTGCTCTTGAACCAGCTAGGCAAGAGTTCAAGTAACTCCCCCCCTCCCCCCCCCACTCCCTCCCCTCCCCCTCCCCCTGTTTGTCAACGTTTCCGTGCGGGCCAGCTGTTCTTGCGGCGGCGAGAGTGACCCTGTTCTGTTCCCACTGTTATGTTATGGGGACGTTATTACGGGCGCGTTGGATTCCCAGCCTTCCCTTTGGCGTGGTGTAATGCTGGGCTTTTGTGCTGTCTTTGGCGGCGGGTTTTTAGATTTTTTTTCTGTTTTTTTCATTTATTTTTATATTTTATTTTTATTTTATTTTATTTTTATTTTTTTGTTTTTGTTTTTTGTTTGGGGGGTTAGTTATTTTTTTCGTTTTTTTTTTTGTTGGGGGGAAGGGGTTGTTTTTCCTTTTGTTATAGATTATTTGTAGAATGGTTATGCAATATTTTTTGGTTTGTTCTGCTTAGCGTCGGTGTTTGTGTTCTCGAATCCGTTTGGAAGCGAAGTTCTGGGAAGCTGAACATAAAACGTATTTTGTAATTCGCTCTTAAGAAAAAAAAAGATCATATGTCAGTTTAAAAAGAATACGAAAAAAAGAATTGTTATCATATTCTATGTCTTTGCTATTACTCCTTTTTTTCGAAATCTAGAATGTCACGAAATTGCTGTTATTTGTAGTGAGACATTTCTTGACTTCCCTCCTCCTGCCAAGGTCGAGACGGACGGTGTGAAGACTTAAGACTTTCTCGGCGCGCGTGCAGTTTCTTTCCGCTTGCATTTCCTAAGATTTTTTTTTTTTCTTCTTCTCCTCCTCCTCCTCCTCCTCCTCCTCCTCCTCCTCCTCCTCTTCTTTTTCTTCTTCTTTCCTCCTCTCCTTCTTCTTCTTCTTCTTCTTCTTCTTCTCCTCCTCCTCCTCCTCCTCCTTCTTCTTCTTCTTCTTCTTCTTCTTCTTCTTCTTTCTTCTTCTTCTTCTTCTTCTTCTTCTTCTTCTTCTTCTTCAACCTTCTTCTCCTACCTCCTCCTCCTCCTCCTCCTCCTCCTCCTCCTCCTCTCCTTCTCCTTCTCCTCTTCTTGTTCTTGTTCTTCTTCTTCTTTTTCCTTTTGTTCTTTCTCTCTCTCTTCTTTGTAGATTGTTTTAGCTAAAGAACTGTAATTTGTTTTCATTTATTGGACTATCGGTGGTGCAAGAATGTTTGTCGTTTTTATTATTTATTTAATTATTGTTGTTATTTATTATTTATCTTTAAATGAATTAAACTTTCTTGTCATAACGCACACTGAGAAAGAAACTATTTAGATACCCCCCCCCATACTGTACTGTAAATTCACATATATCTGGATTTTTTTTTTTTTTTTTTTTTTTTTTTTTTTACTATATTTAAAAATTTAATTTTGCCATAATCCGCTCTCCAACGCCGGGACACACACTGCGGGAAATCACTCTGCGGCGTCCGTTAGGAGAACGGCGTCCGTTATAAAGAAGCACAAGAAGCGCCGGATGTCGTTTGCGCGAATCTGAATCTGGGAAAGGGGCGGCCGGATTTCTCACCGAAGATTCGCGCGAGGGGAGGGAGTAGGGGGGGAGGGAGGGGGGGGTGAGGGAGATTGGCGCGGGAGGGGCGGGATTTGGGGGATTGGGTGTGATAGGGTGGGGGGGATTTTGGGGGCCTCATCAGTTTGTTTTGCTTTTCCTTTCTTTCTTTCTCTTTCTTTCTTTTTCTTTTTCTTTCTTTTTCTTTTTTCACGAATAATAGTGGAAATCAATGAGCTGGGTTGGTGGGGTGGTGTGCTGTTTTTTTTTTTTTTTTTTTTTTTTTACTATAGTTAAAACTTATCATTTTTGCCATAATCCGCTCTCCACGCCGGACAACACTGCGGGAATCACTCTGCGGCGTCCGTTAGGGAGAACGGCGTCGTTTATAAGAAGCACAAGAAGCGCGGGGATGTCGTTTTGCGCGAATCTGAATCTGGGAAAGGGGCGGCCGGATTCTCACCGAAGATTCGCGCGAGGGGAGTAGGGAGGGGGGGGGGGGGGGAGGGAAGGGGTGATTTGGTGTGGGGGATTGATTGGCGTTGGTTCTTTTTGGTGGGGGATTTGGTGGGGGGGGGGATGGTGGAGTGGTGGGGGGATATGGATGGTTGGGGCATTGGGTGGTGGGGGATGGGAATGGAATGTGGGGCATGGGGTGGGGTTGGGTGGGGGGTTGGGTGGTGCTGGGTTAGGTGATAGGACAGGGATGGGGTTTTTTTTGCTCTTTCTTTCTTTCTTTTCTTTCTTTCTTTCCCTTTCTTTCTTTCTTTTTCTTTCTTTTCTTTCCTTTTCTTTTTTTCACGAATAAGGAAATGGAAATAATAAGCTGGGTTGGGTGGGTGAATCTTATTTTATTTATTTATTTATTTTTTTGTAGGGAATGGAGGAATGGAATTAATGGGTCATTTTATTATGTCACTGTTGCTGTCTTGTTTGATTTTGTTTGTTTACTTCTAGGGAATGGGTGTGGGGGACAGGCGAAGGTATAGGAAGGTGGGATTTTTATGTACGGATTTTTTTCTTCTTTCTCTTTTTGTATGGGAAAAGATTCAGTGTGATGTATTTTTAAACATTTTTTTAGGGAGTGGAGGAGCGAAGGAGGTCGAATGCTATATTCATGAATGAGCGCTCTGAATTAATTAATGGCATCAATTATAATAAAGAGTTAATTATAATAAAGATTGAATATAATAAAGAGTGAGTTGGCCCGCCCGCTGTGGTGGTGGTGGCGTGTGGCGACCGTAACGCAACGTGACATGATTGGCGCGGTGAGTCGTGAATGCGCGGGCGTGACACGGGCGTCCCCCCCCCCTCCCCTCCTCCAGCGCGGGCGTGAGTCACCGCGGGTTGACACACGCCCACGCGGGTGAAAGCGATAACGACAATAGCAAGAGCCTCCTCCCCCCCCCCCCCCCTCCCTCTTGTCCGTGGTCATGCCGTGAGAGTAATGACAGTTTGCTTGGCATGGAACCGGTTCTGGGTCAGCGGTGGGGGGGGGTGTGGTGTTTATTTTTCTGGTGTATTTCCTTTTTCTCTTCTTTAAGGTTTCTTTGTTAAAGTGTTATTGGCTTTGGTTTTTCGTTGTGTGTATTTTTTTCGTTTTTTCTAATTTCTTTGATTTTTCTTGCTTATTTTCTCGTTTTTCCTTTTTCATTATTTTGTTTATTTTATTTTCTCTTTTCATTACTTTTTTCTCGTTTCATTACGATTTTTCTCTTTTAACTTCCATTTCTTATTTAATTTCCTTTTCCCCTTTTCTTTTCCTCTTTATGTCTATTTTCATATCTTACACGTGTCTGATTTTTCTTCATTTTCGTCTCTCCTCTCTTCTTCTCTTTCATCTTTTCCGTTTTGCATATGTTTTCATATCTGCCCCCTGTCTTTGGCTTTTCTGCATTTTCTCTCTCTCTCTCTCTCTCTCTCTCTCTCTCTCTCTCTCTCTCTCTCTCTCTCTCTCTCTCTCTCTCTCTCTCTCTCTCTCTCTCTCTCTCTCTCTCTCTCTCTCTCCTCTCTCTCCTCTCCCTCTCTCTCTCTCTCTCCTCTCTCTCTCTCTCTCTCTCTCTCTCTCTCTCTCTCTCTCTCCTCTCTCCCTCTCTCTCCCTCTCTCTCTCTCTCTCTCTCTCTCTCTCTCTCTCTTCTCTCTCTCCTCTCTCTCTCTCTCTCTCTCTCTCTCTCTCTCTCTCTCTCTCTCTCTCTCTCTCTCTCTCTCTCTCCCCTTCTTCTCTCTCCCTTTTCTCTCTTCTTCCTTCTCTCTTTCTCTTTCTCTCTCCCTCCCTCCTTTCCTTTCTTGAGGTTAGCGAAGACGGTCAAGGTCGCTGCTGGAACTCCTAGTAATACACGCGTCTTGGCCGGCAGTCAGGAAGAAAAAGCTTTCTTTGAGTTTTTGTCATTTGTTTGTTTTGTTGCTTTCTTTGAGTTTTTGTCATTTGTTAGTTTGTTGTGTGGAGTTTCCTTCCTTTTTTTTGAGGTGTTATTTGTTTGTGTGGAGTTTCTGTTATTTATTTTATTTGTTTGTTGTTTATGTTTATGGATGTTGTGGTTTTGTTTGTATTGGGTGTTGTTTGGTTCTTGTATATTTTTATATAGATATATATTTTTTATTTTTATTTGTTGTTGTTTTACGATTTTCTTTCATGTTCCTACGAGATTGTGTTATCTTTTCTTTGCGTTTCGTCATCTCGATAAAAAAGTGGTTGGAATGTACTTGTACCACATACCATTTTTACCGTGATATAGAAAATAACATTTTTTATCACGTAGATTCTTTCTCGGTGGATGAACACGTGGTTAGAGAGTGTAATGTAGTAATACAGCGAACAACGAATTAGGGAACAAACAACAATAATAGTACACATCGTAGTAATACAGCTGACACCATGACAAAGCTTATAAGTAATACAACAAGCAACGGATGAGG
>NW_020868696.1:48003-63003 GCF_003789085.1 Penaeus vannamei
GGGACGGAGAGCCAAGGGTGGGGGAAGGGGGATGGAGAGCCAAGGGTGGGGGGGGCTGGAGCCAAGGGGGGGGGGTGCCGCGGTGAGCCAATGAGGGGGAGGGGGGGGAGAGCCAAGGGGGGGGGCACGGAGAGCTACATGAAGGACATTTTGCGATAGCTGGCCGCGCGAGAACCAGATTCGTCTAACCTACAAGGACACCGGGAGCGAACTGGGGTAGGATTAAAGGGGTGGTGGGGGTGGGGGGTTCGGTTGAGTGGGGTGAGGGAGGAGGAGGAGGAGGAGGAGGAGGGAGCGCGTTGGGGTAGATCACTTTTTTCTTTTCTTTTATTTTATTCTATTTTTTTCTTCTGTTTTATTTCGCGGTTGGGTAGATTAGTGTTTTTCTTTTTATTTTATTCTATTTTTTTCTTTTGTTTTTTTCTCTCCTCTATTGTGTGGGGGGTTGTTAAGTTTCTTTGTGTTTTGGTTTCGGAAACGGGGCGGTGTGGAGGGGGAACAAAACGAAAATGGAAGATTAATTTTTTACTTTCCTCCTTCCCTCCCTCCCTCCCGTCCTCTTCCCCTCCCTCCCTCCCTCCTCTTCTTCCCTCCCTCCCTCTTTTCTCCTTCCTTCCTTCCTTCCTCCCTTCTTCCCTTCCCCCCGTCCTTTCTCCCTTTCTCACTTCCTCCCTTACTCCCTTCCACCATACCTCCGTTTCTTCGTTTCTCCCTTTCTCCCTCTCATTCCCACTGGTTGTAAGATAAGCAAAAAATAAAGTTAAAGAAACTACAGCTGGCTGGTAATTACTGTAGTTGATAATAAAGAATGCACCGTGTGAAGGGAATTCCGACCGTAATGTGGTTGACTAAGCCGTGTTGATGGTGATGATGATGATGATAGTGATGAGATGATGGTGATGATGATGGTGATGATGATGATGGTGGTGGTTGTGATAGTGATGGTAATTATGAAGAGACTGATAGCGGGGTTTGGTGAAGAGAATAGTAATGGTGGTGATGATAATGACGATGGTGACGTAATCGACGAGCGTCCGAGGGAAGCGTGGCGGAACGCGCCGTCGCCGCCGAGAGACGAGGAGAGGGCGCACCATAATCCGAGACAAGGGACGACCTCATCCGCAATTCCGATGTCCTGAGTGATTAATGGCCGATGATCGCGTTCGAGTTCGTGCCGAGTTCCCGACCGCGTTCGAGTTCGTGAATTCCCGACCTCGTTCGAGTTCGTGAGTTCCCGACCGCGTTCAGAGGAATCGGAGGTGCGTCAGGGGACTTTTCGGGCGAGGGGGGCGTGCGGGCGTGCGGGCGGCGGGCGGGCGGCGTGACTGTCGCGGGGCGAACGAGTCCGGCGTGTGGAGAGGGCGAGTAGCAGGGCCACCGACGCTGCCTCCCTGCGCTGAGGGGGACGAGGGACGTTGGCAGCGGCGGCGGTGGTGGCAGTGTCGTGGAAGGGGGGTCGGGAGGGGGGGGTTGGTGCCACTGGGGAGGTGGCACTGCACTCCGTCGTCCTCCTTGTTGTCTCTTGCTTTTTCGTCTTTATCAGCCTTCTCTGTTATGTCCTTTCTCCTCTCTCATTATCTTTTACTGCTCTCTCCATTATCTCATGTCATTCCTCCCTGTTATCTCCCGTATTTTCTTATTATCTCTCTCTTTTCCCATTATCCATTACCTCCTTCCCACCCTTTCCTAGTACCCCCTCCCCCTGCCCCCCATCCCCTCCCCCTTATTATACAAACTCCCCTTCCCCTACTCCCCCTCCCCCACTCCTCCCCCTCCCCCACGGCATGCATAAATCGCTTCCTTTTCATTATGTCTTTTATTATACCTTGTTATGCGGTGTTTCGCGAGATAAGTGACGGGAAGTCTGCTCTGCGCTCCATGTGGGTTATTTAGCCTGTCCTGATTATGTGGGTCTTTATGTGGCGAGGCCGAACCTTGCATGTTGCATGTTGAGGAAAGCTTTTTTGTTTTGCGTGT
The DNA here is from genome assembly GCF_003789085.1 of Penaeus vannamei. Lineage (NCBI taxonomy): Eukaryota > Metazoa > Arthropoda > Malacostraca > Decapoda > Penaeidae > Penaeus > Penaeus vannamei. Next base: position 49,981 of record NW_020868696.1, read on the forward strand.
GTTTGTGTGTGTGTGTGTGTGTTTTGTGCTGTGTGTTGTGTGTGTGTGTGTGTGTGTGTGTGTGTGTGTGTGTGTGTGTGTGTGTGTGTGTGTGTGTGTGTGTGTGTGTGTGTGTGTGTGTGTGTGTGTGTGTGTGTGTGTAAAAAATGGAGGTCACCTTATCTCAGTTTCGCAATTAGCAAGTAAATCTCTCGCGTAGGCCTATTTAAAAAATATTTTAGGAATTCTCTTTTCGAGGATGGAAGGATCGTGGGAGGGGAGGGGGGAAAGGGGGAGATGTGTGTAAAGAGTGCAATTGAGGAAGGAGGAAGGAAGAGGGAGATTAAGAAAGACAATGAAGAGATTGGCCGAGGTTGGAGAGAGAGTGTTTTTCGCAAGATTTCTCGGATAGATTTTATTTTTGAATGTATTGTTTTGAAAATATATTCTCGGGGGGGGGGGGGGTAAGAATTTTAGTGATCATGGGCCTCGGGATGAGATATAACTTTGAATATAGTTTATATTTTTTTTTTTTAGATGAAATACTTTGAGGGGGGAAATTTGTAGGGCATAGAAAGTGTTTAGAACATAAAAGGTATTGTTACATCTCTAGTGGTTCGCCTAAAGGTATTTTAAGAGTAAGGTGCTTTTTAATACCATGTTTATATCTCATTGATAATCTTTATATATCATTACGGGACACGAGAAAGCTAGCGATTTTGTACAGTTAATTTGTTTATTTTTTTTAATTATTTACTTATCATAATTTGATCAATTATTCCTATTTTTATTATTTTATTGTTTTTTTTCTTTCGTCCTTACGAAAACCTTTCCAAACCCTCGGCGAGGAGCACGTGGCGGGGCACAGGACGCCCGAGATGCAGAGAGGAGGAGGGCGGCCTGTAATCTTAGGAAGGTCGAGAGGGTAAGAGGATCCACTCGGGGAGGGGACCTGGTGGGGTGCGCTCGGCCGGCGTTCTTCGGGGCAGTTTAGGGAGTGGAGGAGGAGGGGGAGGGAGAGGGGAGGGGAAGGGGTAGGGGAGGTGGAGGGAGGGAAGGGGGGGAGGTGGAGGTGGAGGAGATGAGGGAGAAGGAGGGAGAGGGAGAGGAGGAAACAGAGGGAGAGGGAGGGAGATAACAGAGGAGAGGGAGGGAGAGAGAGGAGGGAGATACAGAGGGAGAGGTAGGGAGATAAGAAGGGGAAGAGAAGAGAGAAAAGAAAGAGAGAGAGAGAGAGCAATACCCTTGGTTATTAACATATCTAAAAAAGAGAGGCGGAATGTGTCCTCACATGAGAATTCTTACGAAAGAGGGATGAAGCATAAGGGAAAAAATCTCTAAAGGCAAAATTTCTGTGTTTGATGTAAAGGGGGGGTGGAGGGAATTACACGTCCTTCGCTATGCATCCGCGTTTCGTACGTGTCCAGGGCGAAGAACACGCACGGATGCACAGTGTTTACGCCACGCACGCACCTGGCAGAGATAGGAGGTTTCCTTTTTCTTCGTCCTTGCCTTTGTCTGTCCCTCTCAGTTCGTCTCTGTCTGTTCTCCCTCTCTTCTCTTCTCCTCTCTCTCTCTCTCTCTCTCTCTCTCTCTCTCTCTCTCTCTCTCTCTCTCTCTCTCTCTCTCTCTCTCTCTCTCTCTCTCTCTCTCTCTCTCTCTCTCTCTCTCTCTCTCTCTCTCTCTCTCTCTCTCTCTCTCTCTCTCTCTCTCTCTCTCTTCTTTTAGTTCTTCTTCTCCCCTCTTCTCTCCTTCCTCTTGTCTCTCTCTTCCTTCATTCCTCTTCCTCTTTTTTCATGTCTTCTTATCTCCATTGCCCCTCCTTCCTTCTATCCCTCGTCTCTTCCTCTCTTCTCCATACACATCTCTTCCTTCCATTCCCCTCATTCCTTCTATCCCTCGTCTTCTCTCCTCTTCTCATCATCCATCTCTTCCTTCCATTCCCCTCTTCCTTCTATCCCTCGTCTCTCTCTCCTCTCCTTACACTTCACATCTCCTCCTTCCTCCCTTCCCCTCTTTCTTCCCTTTCTCCCTCCTTCCTCTCCCTCTCCCCTCTTTCCTTCCCCTTCCCCTCTTCCTTCCCCTCTCCCCTTCCCCCTCCCTTCCTTCCCCTCTCCCCTCACTGTCCTGCAACCGTTCGAGCAGCAGCGCCTTATTACGCAGTTGTCCCCAGGAGTTTCGTAACCAGTCTCTACAGGTGTGGCATGTTACCTGGACAGGGTGGGGTACGAGGGATGAGGGGAGGGAGGGGGGGGGAGAGGAGAGGGAGAGGGGAGAGGGGTAAGGGGTAAGGGAGGGTATGGTAGTAGGGCGTGTTGTTCGATGTCAGCTGTTTAACCCAGTTATTAAATTTCGTTTCGAGGTATCGTGTATTGGTTTTGTGTCTTCCGAGTTAGTTATTTGTTTTATTTCTTTTCTGCGACAGTTTTTTTTTTATTTTTTTATTTATTTTATTTTATTTATTTATTTATTTATTATTTTTTTTTGGCGTGGACTGGCCTGCTGTATTGGAAGTACAATGCATTTATTTTAAAAATTAGGATTATACTACGTTGGCCTTGGATAATACCTTCTCGTGGGTGACGTCTCGGATACCTTCTTGGGGTACGGTTGAAGTTACTGGAAATTCGTTTTGGTTCGTGGCGTAGTACCTAGGTGGTCCCTCAGAAATCGGCGGGCGCTGATTAGTATCCTTTCGAGAAATCCTAGACCGGGAGTGGTTTGTCACTTGTTTATAAGAGGCCGATTTGTTGATTTGATTGGTTGATTTCGTGTTTGTCTTTCTTAGAGTAAAAAGGGGGATTCCAGATTGCCGAGCTGCTTAGGAGCCCCAGAGGTTGTGAATAGAAGTGGGGAATCTAAGTTGCCTGCTGGATTATAACGATTCAGATGCGTTCATGTTCTGGATTTTTTGGATTTATTTCCTCCACTGCGATTAAGACTTTCACTCGGACACGATTTCCGTCGATTGGTATCCAGAGTTTGCTCCTGCGCGGGTCGGGAGGCGACGGGCGAGCGGCGCGGGGGAGCCAAGGAGGCGAGACGAGGGTTCAAGGGCCGGCTCGCTCGCTCGCTCGCTCGCTCCAGCTGCTTCTTGGTCGCTGTGTTCGGGCGCGGCTGGGGCTCCGGGAGGGAGGGAGGGAGGGAGGGAGGGGGATGCGTCCCTTTGGGTTTGCAGTTCGTTTACACTTCCATTTGGCCGGGTGGGGGGGGAGCTAGAGGGGGGGGGGGGGCGGAAGTGGATAAAACAGATACATACAGTATGCTTACGCTTGCACGCACTCGGAAACACTTGCATGCACTTGCACATACATGCGTACGCGTACACACAATACGTTACATGAACAGAGAAGAGAGAGAGAGAGAGAGAGAAGAGAGAGAGAGAGAGAGAGGAGAGAGAGAAAGAGAGAGAGAGAGAGAGAGAGAGAGAGAGAGAGAGAGAGAGAGAGAGAGAGAGAACGGAAACGAGAGAAAAGAAAGAAGAGAGTTAGTGCTTTCGTCACGGCTCACTCACACAACTTTTACTTCAGGCCGATGTGTGCTGTGGGCGGGGTGGGGGGGTTTTGGAGAGCGAGAGTAAGAGCTGCAGTGAAGGTACGAGAATGACACGTGGAGGTCCCCCTCTCACTCCCCCCCACCATTACTCTCCGTCCCTTTTCCCCTCTCTTCCCCATTCCTCATCTTTCCCTTCACTTCCTCTCCCTTGGCCCCTCCCATTCCCCCTCCCTCCGCCTCTTCCCCAACACTTCCCTTCCCCTTCTCCTTCTCCTACCTTTTTTCCCATTCCCTACCCCCATCCCTCCCCATAGGAAAGCTGGACTCCAACTCACTCCATAAAAATGAAAGTAAAAGAAAGTTGTGATAAATGCCGGTGTAATATTACGTTTTTTCCCCTCGTTTTTTTTACGCTTGAAAGAAAATCCGCTGAAATGTGTTTTAAACTTTTCCTTGGAGGCAATACACTGCACGTTATTCCGGTGTTTCCGAGTGAGGCATTTCACTTCGACTTGGCACCTGAATGGACTCCCAAGTGCCGTCGATGGTGCCACACGGAACTGGCTCCTTGTTTTCGAAATTCATCTTTTTTTTCTTATCTTTTCTTTTATCCTTTGTTTTCTTTTTTCTTTTCTTTACTTTTTTTGGCGTCGGTAATTTCAAACTCTTTGGCGTTTTGTTGGGAGTATATACGCGAACCAGAAATCCCATGCTAACAGGAGTACTGTGTTTTGTTTACGTTTTGTGGTTTGTGTGATGAGGGGCAAGGGTGTGTGACGTATGTGTGTAACGTATTAGTGTAGGCCTATAAATGCGTTTTGGTTAGAGAAGTTGTAGTAAGAATGGTAATTCATGAAGTATTTACAACTTCGGAAGCGCTAGTCGTTTTTAAGAAAGGTTGAGTGTATAGTGAAGGGTAGAAAGGAAACAGCCACAATAAGAAAATTATATTATTTCAGTGGCTGTTTCTTTTTTTTAATACTGTGTACGTGTTACTGTGTTTGTAAGATGGAGGAGTTTGCACACGGCTCGCGGCGAGGGTTTCAGGGATGGACGCGGTGCCGTGTGCAACTCCCGCGTGCCGTGAGTGGCGTCCTTCGGGAATAACAGGTGATGGATGGGCGCCGAGCAGGAACCTTTTCCTTTTATGCCGGGACGCGAGCCGGGTAGGAAAAGGGTTAGGAGAGAGGGAGGGAGATAGGCAAGCGAGGGAAGGAGGGAAATAACGAGGGGATGATTGGAAGAAAGGAAAAAGAGAGTAAAAGAATGTTTAAGGCAAGGATATAGGCCTACAATACACATAGGACCATTCATAGCAACATACAGAAAGGGAGAAATGAATGGGCAGCGACATGCGCTTTCACACATACACTCATACATAAATAGATGGAACATGGGGAAGAGAGAAGACAACTGAGCGAAAGAGAGAGAAAAGAGCGAATGATTGAAAAAAGTGAGCGAATGTGTGGGGCAAGGACACACATACATACGAACATAAACATCAGCATTCACAGAGAAAGAGATGACGGATTGAACGCGACAATAACATACATGCACGCATACACACCAGACAGAGAAAAATAAACACACACACACACACACACACACACACACACACGCACACACGCACACACGCACACACACACCACACACACACACACACACACACACACACACACACACACACACACACACACACACACACACACACACACACACACACACAACACACACACAACACACACACACACACACACACATATGTCTATGGAACGCGACGCAAACTGGAAATAAGGCGCGACGGTCCGAGGAGACAACAACCCGCGAGGCTTGAACGAGTGGCTCGGTTCCCTCGCTGGCGTTTCGCGCGTGGGGGACCGCGAGTGGCCACGGTGCGTAGGCGGGGAAATGGGGGGAGCGTGGGCGTCAGGTGTTTGTGCGTTTGCTAGGTGGGGTGGGGGTGGGGGGGCGTAGGTGGAGGGAGGTGTGGCGTGGTGGTGAAAGGAGAGATGAGGGGAGAGGTTGGTAGAGTGGTAAGAGTCAGAGAGTCTGATTCAGTCGGTCGCTCTATTTATCTGTACGTGTCTGTCTGTCTCCCTTTCTTTCCTTCTCCTTTCTCTATCTCTCTCTCTGCTCTTTTCTCCTTCTCTCGCTCTTTTTCCCTTTTCTCTCTCTATCTCTCTCTCTCTCTCTCTCTCTCTCTCTCTCTCTCTCTCTCTCGCTCTCTCTCTCTCTCTCTCTCTCTCTCTCTCTCTCTCTCTCTCTCCCCTCTCCCCTCTCCCTCTCCCTCTCCCTCTCCCTCTCCCTCTCCCCTCTCCCTCCCCCTCCCTCTCCCTCTCTCTCTCTCTCTCTCTCTCTCTCTCTCTCTCTCTCTCTCTCTCTCTCTCTCTCTCTCTCTCTCTCTCTCTCTCTCTCTCTCTCTCTCTCCTCTCTCTCTCCCTCTCCCTCTCCCTCTCCTCTCTCCCCTCGCCTCCTCCCTCCCTCCCTCTCTCAGTCTGTCGCATTGCAGTGTTATTTGCCCTTTAAGAAAACCAAGGAGAGAAATACTGGCGGGGAAAATAATTGCAAAAGCCAACAAAATACCGATTTTACGAGGGGTCTCAGCCGAGGGAGGGAGAGGGGTGAGAGTGACAAGGACGCCAGACGCAGAAGGCGGGGCGGGGGAGGGCGGGGAGGGGGAGGGGGAGAGGGAGAGGGCGGACGGAGGAGAGGGACGGGTCGAGAAGTGTAGCATGACGTCCCCGGGGTTTTGCCTGGTGTGGGGAGGGGGCGAAGGGGGGAAGGGGGCGAAGGGAGAGAGGGGGAGGGGAAGGGGAAGCATGTCGGTCGCGCTGTCTCGATCTCGACCTTCATCTTCTCACCCTTTCTTGTCATTTTCGGTGTCATTTGTATTTATGTCCCGATTCATGTTCTCGTTTTCGTAATCTGTTTGATTTTATCGCCATCACTTTCACCCTCGTTCTCCTTCTCGTCCTCATTTTCTCCTCATTTTCATTCCTATCCTCATCTCACACTCGCGCTTATTTTTTTAAATCCTTATCTAATCCTCATTCTTGAACTCACTCACGTCCTCCCCCCCCCCTTTCCGTGAAGACTGCTGCACTTGTAGAGAAACCCATCTTTCACCTTCCTCTTTTTCCTCCTTTTTCTTCCATTTTCCTTGTTCCGCTTTTCCATGTGTGTTCCCTTCCCCTTCCTAGTTACCTCTTCTAAGATCCTTCTTGGGTCACTTTCCCTCTTTCTTAATCTCTTTTCACATTTTTCCGGAATGCTCGCTCTCTTCATTTCTTTTTCCTTTCTCTCACTTCATTTCTTTTTCCTCTCTCGCTCATCTCGTTTCCATACCTTCTTTCCCCTCCTCGTTTCTTCCCCCTTCTTTTTCTCTGCCATTCTCTTCCACCTTTCCTCTCTCTGCATTTTTCCTTTCCCCTCTCCTCCCTCTTCCCCTTTCTCTCCCTTCGCTCCTTTTCCCCTTTCCTCGCTCCTTTCCTCCTGTCCCTCTCCTACCCTTTCCTCACTTCCTCTCCCTTCCCCTCTCCCCTCCTTTCCCCCCTCTTCCCTATTCTACGCTTTTCTCTCTCTCCCACTTCTTTCTTCACTTTCTTCTTCCCCTTCCTCTCTCCTTCCCTTCCCCTTCCTCTCTCCTTCCCCATTTTCCCCCCTTCTTCTCTCCTTCCCCCCTTCCTTCCTCCTTCCCCCCTTCTTCCTCCTTCCTCCTTCCTCTCTCCTCCCCCCTTCCTCTCTCCTTCCCCGTTCCGTTCCCCGACCGTCACTTCCGCACCCAAGTCTCGAGGAGCAGCTGTTTTCGGCCGCCCCGACGCCCGACCAGCAGCGAGTACCGACGAGCGAGCGAGTGGGACCGACCGACCGTTAGCCCGACGTCGACGCGTTGGGGAAAACTTATTCCAAAAAAAAGAGGTTGTGTGATTGGGTTGGCGGGATTCACAAGATTGGGTTGAGATTGGATTAGTAAGATTGAGAGAGAGGGATTTGGTGATTGGGTTTTCAAGATTGGATTATAAGATCGGTTTTTTTTTCCGTAAGGTAATGGTGGGAGAGTCGGAGCAGCTGTTCGGAAGGTGTGTGTGTGTGCGTGTGTGTGTGTGGGGGGGGGGGGATTGCAGAATTCGTCTGCGATTAGCGTAAATTTGCGACTGGCTAATCCGTAACTCAAGAAGGCTTTTCCTGCCATATGCAGTGCTTGGTTTACGAGTGGTTTGTTTACAATTTACGAGCGATTGCTTTTGTGAATGAGTTGTTTACACTTTGCCAGTTTGTTCCGGTTTGCGAGTGATTGATCTTGAGGTTTACGAGTGATTGGGCTTATTGTTTGCAAGCAATCGGTCTTGCTGTTTGCGATTCCTGCCTCGTGCAGTGGCTTTCTTATTCGGGGGTGACGCAATATGTATCCACCTATGCAACTTCTGCAACTTGGCAAGCCTCATCTCTCGAGGATTACTGTTTTTATTGTTTTAGGTCTTCTCTTTTCCTCTTTCACTTTTTCTTCGATCTTTGTTCTCGTCTTTTTGTTTTTGTTCCTGTTTCTCCTTCTTTTCTCGTCTCTCAGTTTTTTCCTTTTTCTCACTCATTGTTTCTCTCTCTCTCTTTCCTCTCTCCTTTCCTCTCCCCTCACCCTTTTTCATTTCTCCTCTCCCTTTCCCTCATTCCTTTCTCCTCCCTTTTCCCTTTCCTTTCCCCTTTTCCTCTTTCATTTTATCATCCTCTTCTCCCATCCGCTCTTTTCCTTTCTTCTTATCCCCTACTCTCATTCTCTCCTCTCCTCCTCCTCTCCTCCTCCTCCTTTTCCTCCTCCTTCCTCCTCCTCCTCCTGGTCTGGCTCTCCGTGGCTGCAGCTGCTCCTCGAAGGCTCTGTCGGCCTCGTGCGCTGCAGCTCCTCCTCCTGGCCGCGACGCCTTAGTCTCGAGGTCGAGCGTCGAGCGTCGCTTGTCCTTCGCTTGTTTTCCTTCTTTTTTTTTTTTGTTTTTGTTTGTTCTTGTATTTTTTAATGTTTGTTTTGTTTGTTCTTTCTTCTTTTTTTGTTTTTGTCTTTTTTTGTTTCTTTTTCATTTTTGTTTTGTGTTTGTTTGTTCTTGTCTTTGTTATTTTTTTTGTTTTGTTTTCTTTGTTCTTGTCTTTTTATTTTCTTTTTCTTTCTTTTTGTTTCGGTTGTTTGGTTTATGGTTTTATGTTTGTGCGCTTTTTTAAGTTGTTTTTTGAATAGATCTATTTTTGTTGTTGTCGGGAGGTATTTTGTAGGGTTAATTTTGCGTGTCGTTGGGGTTTTAAATTTCGGGAATGGCGGGGACGGCTGATGAGGTTTCGTATTATTTGGTGATTTGTAATGGGGAAAAAAGGCAGTAATTATAGTGTATTGCACGCTGCGAAAAGGGACGGAGTTATTAGTTCTGATGAGTCACGGTGAATCACCCTCATTACTCATTATCCTCATCTCACAACTCATGTCTATTTGCCTGTGTAAGACAACGAAAATTGTTATTTATTTCAAGATTTTTCATAATATTTCATGATTTTTTAATAATTTTGTATTTGTATATTTTACGATGACCATTGTATTATATATTTATATATTTTATATATATATTATTTTCTATTTGTATATTTTACGATGATCATTATATTCTACTTCATGATTTTTTTAATTATTATATATATATTATTATATATATATATATATAATATTTATATATTATATATTATATATTATATATATATATATATATATATATATATATATATATATATATACATATACATATATACGATGAACATTTTTAAAATCCACGTTGACAAAAGGAACGAAAATATTTTCATAATGTGCATATGTGTACACATTTTTTCCACGCTGTCGTTAGTGTAGCGCGACGGACGGAAGCACCAAACGACGGACAGCAAGATAGGATAGGAAAGGATTTTTTCCTTTGTCGAGTAGAAGGATTTTTTTTTTTGTCGAGAAAATATTTTTTTTCTATTGTCGATTAAAGGATTTTTTTTTTCATTTTTCGAGTAAAGGATTTTTTTCTATTGTTGAGTAAAGGATTTTTTTCTATTGTTGAATAAGGATTTTTTTTTATTGTTGAGTAAAGGATTTTTTTCTTTTGTCGAGTAAAGTTTTTTTTTTTTTTTTTTTTTTTTTTTTTTTTTTTTTTTTTGTCGAGTATCAAAGGACTGTGGAGAGGAGGGGGCGTGTGGTTGATGCGAAGGACGTGCAGGTGTAATAGATATTCTCGTGGGTTACTTTTTTGGATTTAAAAGTGACTTGATAGATTGTTACTTCTTCGATAGACAGTTATTGCTTTTGTGGGATTTCTTTTTTTGGTGGGTTTGTAGTTGCTTTTAAATTATTTTGGAAAGTGGAGGGGTTTATGGAGGGGAGTGGATTCCGTGTTTTTTTTTTTTTTACTATGCACTATTTATTTATTTTTTGTTTTTCCCTTGTTTCATCAGGAAGGTAATCCCTCTTTCCTACATCTTAACACAGTGTAAGTCTCGTAGTGAAACAGCAAGACCGTGCCTCGAAAGATCCCTCGTGGGCACCCGCAAGAACAAAAGAGATGCCACGTGGACTGTGAGCGCCCCCTTTCCCCTCTCTCTCTCTCTCTCTCTCTCCTCTCTCTCTCTCCTCCCTCGTTCGACCTGGAACAAGAGTGGCGTCTCGTTCGACCTCCCGTCCGCCCATCTAGGCCTACGCATTTCTTCTTGCGATAAAGGAGAGAAAGGAAAAGAGGAAGAGAGAGAATGCATCCGACGGGGCCACACGACGTCTAGCCAGCGGACGTCCCCTCGACTTTGGCCTCCCTCCCTCCCCTCTCCCGCCGTCTCCCCTCTTTCCCCTTCCTCCTCGGGTGAGGGGAAAGTCCACAGAGGGGAGTACCGCGCCCCACGCCCGCATTCTCGCGTCGTGGAGCGCGCGAAGAGGGCGAGACGTTCCAGGACGCCCGCCCACGCCCGCATTCCCGCGTCGTGGAGCGCGTGAAGAGGGCGAGACCTTCAGGACGCCCGCCCGTCCTCATTCCTCGCCCCCCGCGCCCTCGGCACCGTCACCATAGGGAACGGCCAGCGAAAGATCAAGATGCTGGAGGCGCGCTTCCAGTTCCGATACGTGCTGGTGAGTATTTGGTCGGATGTGGGGGGGAGGGGGTAAAGGGAGTGAGAGGGAGAGGGCGGTGGGGGGGGAGGGGTGGATGGGGTTGGGTAAAGGGAGTGAGAATGAGGGAGGGAGAGGGCGAGGGCGGGTGGGGATAGGGTGGATGGGGTTGGGTAAAGGGAGTGAGAGGGAGAGGGAGAGGGCGGGTGGGGGGGGGGGTGGATGGGGTTGGGGTAAAGGGAGAGGGAGAGGGAGAGGGGAGGGGGAGGGGTGGATGGGGGTTGGGTAAAGGGAGTGAGAGGGAGAGGGGTGAAGAGGGGATGGGTGGGCGGAGGTGAAGGGGTTGAGAGGGGAAAGAGGGGATGGATGGAAGGAAGGGAGGGTGGAAAGAGGGGATAAGGAGAAGGGGATGGGTGGGAAGAGGGGAAAGGTGTTGGGAGGGTTAGGAGAAGGTGGGTAGGTTAGGAGGAGGAGGGGGACCCGGGACGTTAAGGAGGGGGGGGGAAGAAGGTGGGATGGAGAGGCCAAGGAGGGTGATGGGGAGAGGGATGGGGTGGGGAGAAGGGGGAAGAGGGAATAAAAGGGGAAAAGTGAGGAAAGAAGTGGTAGTAATTTAAGGGAAGGTTGAGGAAAAGAAGGGAAGGAAGGAAGGAGGGTAAAGGGGAAGTTGTGGTAATGGCCGAGGTGGGGAAGATATGGGAAGAGGAAGAGAAAGATATGGGGGAGAGAAAGAGGAAGATAGAATGGAGAGGAAGAGGAAGAGGAAGGATAGGAGAGACAGACAGACAGACAGACAGACAGACAGACAGAGACAGAGACGAAAGTGGGAGAGTGAGGGAGAACGGATGGACGCGGGGGCTAGGGGGGGGGGCTAGAGTTGGAGGATGGGAAGCGTGGAGGTGGGAGGGGGGGGGGGTTGATGGGAAGTGCGTGCGGGGGGGGGGTGAGGTAGCCGCCGTTACGTCCGCCCGAGTAATGATGCCAGTCTTGGACGTGGCCGGAAGTGCTCGTTACCCAGGTAGCGCAGGTAACCTTCCTCACCTGCAAGTAACGGGTATTTGGAAGGTAGAAGGCGATTAGGGGAAGAGAAAGAGGGGTAGGGGAGAAGAGAGGAAGAGGAGGAGGAAGAAGAGAAGGAAGAGGAGGAGGAAGAAGAAAAGAGAAGGAAGGAGGGGAAAGAAAGGGTGGAGGAGGAGGGGTGGGTGGTGGCGGAGGTAGAGGAAGGGAAGAAATGATGAAAAAAGAAAAAATAGGTGGTGGAGACAAGAGGTGAAGGTGTAGAAGAGGGAGATGATGAAAAGGAAGGAAAGGGAAGTGGTGAAGGTGGATTGCGGGACGAACGATGATGAAATCGAAGAAGAGGGAGGAAGTGGTGAAGGAGGGCGGTCGAGAACCATGGTATAGGTGGTAGAATGGCTACGAATGGATATGAATGAGAATGGATAAAAAAGCACGAAGACATAAGTGTGGGAGAATAGATACGAAAAACACAGACATAGGTGGGTGAGAATGAATAGGAAAAGCACGAAGGCATAGGTGGGTGAGAATGGATAGTTAAAGCACAAAAGCATAAGTGGATAAGAAGAGAAATGTGCATGTGAGTAGAGGTGGGGGGGGGGCAATTGGGAGGTAATAGGGAATTTAGAATTTTCTTAAAGGATGTATTCGAGTCCATAAAATTGGATTTTTTTATGGAAATTGATCGATAGAACTTTTTTGAGTTTTGAGTTGTTTTGCAAGAGGAATGGAGGCCTAAGGGTTGATTTTAAAAAGTCGAGGGGAAGAGGGGGGTTTCGGTGGGGAGGAGTTGAGTGAGGACTTTGAGGTTGATTCTCGAAAGGAAGGGAAGGAGAAGGGGAATAATTTGAGGAAGTGGAAATAGGGACGGAGAAGGAGTGTGGGAATAGGGACGGAGGAGCCCCCAGCAGCAGAAAGGCGTGCAACGAACGGTGGACTGAACTGCTTGATATGGGTACGAGATGGGACAGCGCGTCTCTGCACTCGCTGCCGATGGTTTGTTCGCTTGCGGTGTCGGGGGAGCTGGCGTACGTTTGAGTCCCGAAATAATAGCCTTTTATAATCAATAAATAAAAGGTCTTCGTTTTAGACGTTGTCTTCTGTCTCTGGTTGTGTGTCGGTCTATGTCTTTCTCTGTCTCTCTCTGCTCTGTCTCCTGTCTGTCTCTGTCTCTGTTCTCTGTCTCGTCTATGGTCTCTGCCTCTCTCCTCTCTCTCTCTATGCCTCTCTCTTCTCTCTCTCTCTCTCCTCTCTCTCTCTCTCTCTCTCTCTCTCTCTCTCTCTCTCTCTCTCTCTCTCTCTCTCTTCTCTTCTCTCTCTCTCTTTCTCTCTTCTCTTTCTCTGTCTCTTTCTCTTCTCTTTCTCTTTCTCTTTCTCTTTCTCTTTTCTCTTCTTCCTTCCTTCCTTCCTTCCTCTCCTCCCTCCCT
>NW_020868696.1:65503-75503 GCF_003789085.1 Penaeus vannamei
ATCATTATTATTATTATTATTATTCATCTCTTTTCTCCTCCTTTTCAACCTTATCTCTTGTTCACCTTGTTATTATATATTATTATTCTTTTCTCCTTTTCTTCTTGTATCCTTTCCTTTTATTTGCATAATTATCGAACACCCCGGAGTATGCGTGGCATTTCCTGTTATTATTCCAGTGGCTTTTATGACGGCCTACATTATTTACGGTGTATGGATCGCCGTTCCGGAGAGCAGGGCCGGGTGTGGGTTGGAGGGGGCGGGGTGGGGTGGGGTGAAAATGCTGTTTGTTTTGTTTTTTGTTCTTGTTGTTTCTTTGTGTATTTTTTTGGGGGGGGGGGGGGAGGTGTAGGGTGAAAATGCTGCTTGTTTGTTTTGTTTTTTGTTATTTGTGGTTTGTTTCCTTGTGCCTTGTTTTGTTTGTGGAGGAAAAAGTGTGGGATGAAACATGCTGTATTGTTATTTTGTATTTTGCTTGTTTTTTATGTTATTGGTTTGTTTTGGAGGAAAAGGTGTGGGTAGAAAAAAAACATTTATTTTACTTTTTGTGGGAATGCTTTTTATTTTACTTTTATTGATTCATTTGTTTACTTATTGACGTGTTTGTTCTTTTGTTTATTTATTTAATAGATATATTTTGTTTTGTTTTTATTTGTTTATTTGCTTATTTACCAGTTTATTCTTTGGTTTATTGGTATTGGTTATTCTTGTTTGTTTGTTTTGTTTATTGGTATTTTGTTTTGTTTTTGTTGCTTTGTTTATGTTGGTAGGCCTACTTTATTTTTGAATGTGAAAGTGATTAAAGTGAAGGTAGAATCGTTATGCTTTGCGTGCTTTCTTTCTCGTCACGGAACTGCAGTGCCGAAGGCTTATGTTTTACCCGTTTTATTTGATTCCCTTGACGATTTGCTTGGATATAGAGAATGACATGTTATTGCATTGTTAGTGACGTCGGTGGACCGGAGATGGAGAATCGCATCTTCTCTCTCTCTCTCTCTCTCCTCTCTCTCTCTCTCTCTCTCTCTCTCTCTCTCTCTCTCTCTCTCTCTCTCTCTCTCTCCTCTCTCTCTCTCTCTCTCTCTCTCTCCTCTCTCTCTCTCTCTCTCCCCCCTCTCTCTCTCCTCTCTCTCTCCTCTCCTCTCTCTCTCTCCCCTCTCTCTCTCTTCTCTCCTCTCTCTCTCTCTCTCTCTCCCCTCCTCTCTCTCTCCCCCCCTCTCTCTCTCTTCCCCCTCTCTCTCTCTCTCCCCTCTCTCTCTCTCCTCCCTCTCTCTCTCTCTCTCTCCCTCTCTGATGTTATGAAGCATCAGTTTTTTATCGAATTTTATTACTCTTATCCTTCGCGAGAGGAAGCTAGGGAAAGGGAGAATATGTAGCCTACAAATGGTAGATACTCGCACGGACATGAATTTATTTTATTTGTTAATTATTTTGATTTTATTTGTTAATTTATTTTATTTTATTTGTTATTAATTTTATTTTAGTTGTTATTTAATTTTTTTTATTGTTGATTATTTTATTGTTATTTTATCTGTTATTATTAGTTTGTGTGTGTGTGTGTTTGTGTTCGTGTGTGCTTGTGTCTGTCTGCCTGTAATAATTACACGGAAATTGTGTTTAGGTGATTAATTAGATTTGTTGACCGAGATCTTGGTCGATATTATTTTTTTGATAATAATTGCAGATTATTAAAAGTAATTATCTTCATAATATTGCAATTTTCAGTTGTATGATAATGATGATATTTAAGAATATGGAGGAAATTTTAGCACTGATTACTTAGAGGAGAATGATAATTATGGTAATGATGATGATGAAATGATGATAATGTCAAGTGATGATAATGCTAATAGTGATGATAACGTTAATAGTAATGATGTTGATTCCGATAGTGATGATGGTGATGATGATGATGATGATGATGATGATGATGATGATGATGATGATGACGACGCGACGAGAACGAAGAGGATGATAGCGGGGTCAGGAACAAGAGGGGGAGAGGAAGGAGGAAGGAGGAGGGAGGAGGGGGAGGGGGAGGTGAAGAGTGTTTTTTTTTTATCCGATGTTCATAAACGGGAACCAAGTGCGTGACGCGAGCGTGGTCTGCGGCTGCCCTTCGCTGCGCATCCAGGCCGCCGACACCCGCGCCCGCCTCTAACCCTTTCCTTTCCTCGCCGCCCGCGCTTCCCCTGGGGTGGGCTTCCTTGGGGGCTTCCGTTTTTTTCGCATTTTTAATGTATTTTTTTAGGTTCTATTTTCTCTTTTTTTTTTTTTTTCCTTTTTCCTTTTCTTTTTTCTTTTCTTTTTCTTTTCTTTCTTTTCTTTATTTTTTCTCTTTTTCTTTTTCTTTCTTTTTACTCTCTCTCTTTCCTCTCTTTCCTCTCCTTATTTCCATCTTTCCCCCCTCCTTCTCCCCCCTTCTCCCCCCCTCCCCTCCTCCCTCTCCCCCCTCCACTCTCCTTCCCGCCACGTGTTGCGATGACGCTAATGTTTATTTTTGTTTCTTTCAGGTACGTTGTTACTGTCAGGAGTTGGTGTCGTTAGCGAGCAGCTGGTGGCGAGGTAATGTGTGGGTGTTTGTAGGTTGCGTCAGGCATTTTATCGTTATATATAGTGTGTTTTTTGGATTTGTTATTTTTTATTTTATTTTTAAGTAGCTTTGAGTTTGGAGGTTTGATGAATGTGTTGTGTATCCTTTGTTTATTTGTTCGTTTATTCATTTACTCATTAGTTTGATTATTTATTTGTATATCTTTTTATTTATCTATCTATTTTCTTATCTACTTATAGTCTATATATCAATTGTTTGTCTTGATTATTACTAAGATTTTTTGAAGCTTTCTCAAGAATGTGTTTTGCTCGGCCTTATGAACTGGGCCGCGCGCGCTCTTCTTATACGTTGGTCCGCTCCGGTTAATTCACATCCACCACAGATGACTCTTCCGGATGATTTTTATGTTCAGATCTTTTGTCGTGTTATTATGAAACGTTTTTCGTGTAATACGTTTTTTTAAGGTACTTATATTCGTGGAACTGCGAGGGTCATCTCTGTCTCACGTTCTCGCAGTCCGTTCCCCGTAACTGTGTTCATGTGCAATTTGATGCGTTGCATATTGCCGCAATATGTTCATCATTGTGGTGACGTCAGGTTCTTGGTTTTGTTCTTTTGTGATTTATTTCTGTATTTCTTTGGTCTAGTTTTTTCTAGTATTATTATTAAGCAGCAAAGTAGCAGAATACTAAAGAGATTCCAAGAACACCCATTTTCTCTGATGAATTGGAGGTATCGTTTGCCAAGCTAAAATATAAGAGTTACCCCCAGAGAGATCTGTGTTGTGGTTCGTTTTCTATGATGGATAGTGTTTATAGACAAGGGGATACTGCATAGTATTCATGGCGCGCGACTTTTACTTCAAAGTTACTGGTCGTCTGAGTAATTTCTTCTGTTTTTGATATTAGAGAAATAGAAATATATGTTACCAGTTAAAGCTCTTAAAAGGAATCGTCGTAATAAAATGCAGATGTTATTTTTAAGATGAAAAGTTGATAACAATAGCTATGTTTATGTGTTTTTTTATGTCCGTAGAAGAGTTCGCCAAAGTGAGCTTATATTCACTTGGGCTTATGATATATGTGATCGAGAAAGAGGAAGAGGATAGATGAAGGGTTGGGGGAGAGGGAGAGAAGGAGAAAGGTAGGGGGAAGGTGGGAGTGAAAGCGAGAAAGAGAGAAAGAGGGGGAGATAGAGAGAGAGAGAGAAGAGAGAAAGAAAGAAAGAGAAAGAAAGAAAAAGAAACAAACAAACAAACAAAGAGAAAGAAAGAGAAATAAATAAATAAAGAAAAAGAGAGAGAGAAGTCGAAAGCCTCGTTAGGCCCCAACAGTACGACTTTGTACTTCGAAACTCGTTTGACTCGAGCAATGAACATGTGATATGGCGAAACCCGAGATGCCGAAGGGCCCGAGAAGCGGCGGCGGTTCGGCAGGTATGCGCGTGCCCGCCTTTCCCTTTGTTGATTGCTGTCACGATCTGCATTAACTATTTTCAACATCATCATCATCATCATCATCATCATCATCATCATCATCATCATCATTATCATTATCATTTATCATCATCATCAATCATCATCATCATCATCATCATCATCATCATCATCATCATCATCATTATTATGCTGTCATGATCTGCATTAACTATTTTTTAACTACGCCTTTTTTTTTTTTTTTTTTTTTTTTTTTTTTTTGGCGAAGCGATGTTGATGTTATTATCGTCCCTTTATTGTTATTTTGTTGTTGTTGTTGTTTGTTTTGTTGTTTTTATTGTTATTTATCAATCATCATCATCATCATCATCATCATCATCATTCTGTCATTGTCATCTTCAATAATCATTGCCATTGCTATCATCATCTTTATGATCTCATCATTTGGCGTCGATAGTGATATGGTGTTGATGACATGATGACGAAGATAGTGATGATGATTGACAATTGATGATGATTTTTGTTGATTGAGGATGATGAATGGATGTGATTATAATTGATGATGGTGGTGGTGATGATGCTGATATGATGATGACTACGAATAACAACGACGACTATGATTATGGTGAGAAAGGGTGTCGAAGTATGCGTATATCATTACAAACGAAAAAAAGAGACGAAATGGAGTATTCGCGAGTGATTATTCAGACTAAAATAGTGTGTCGTGTTTTCCGTGTTTCCGTTCAGTCCCTCGAGGGAGGTGTTGCTTATTGTTAGTATTGTTTTTTTTTATCAGTAGGGTTGTATTATTGATATTAATGTTAGTCGTAGTCGTAGGAACATTATTAGTGGTAGTACCAGTACCAGTAGTAGTAGTAGCAGCAGTAGTAGTAGTAGTAGTAGTAGTAGTTAGTAGTAGTAGTAGTTGTTGTTGTTGTTGTGTTGTTGTTGTTGTTGTTGTTGTTGTTTTGTTATTGTTTTTGTTTTTGTTGTTAGTTGTTTTTGCTACTATAGTAGTAGTAATAGAGTAGTAGTAGTAGTAGTAGTAATAGTAGTAGCAGTAATAGTAATAGGAGTATTCTTTTTCATGCTTTATTTTCAGGGAGATTTGTCTGTCATCCAAAGCCAGGGATTAGTCTGAGTAACTCGTCTGTATTGTATATCCGTCAGGAAGACCTTGTTCTTTCATTCTCTCTCTCTCTCTCTCTCTCTCTCTCTCTCTCTCTCTCTCTCTCTCTCTCTCTCTCTCTCTCTCTCTCTCTCTCTCTCTCTCTCTCTCTCTAACAATTTATCTCCCTGTAATGTATTTCTTATTATTTGTTTTTGTTTCTTCCTTTCCGTGTCTGTCTTATTACTATTTTTTTCCCTTTAAAACCGTCGCCAGCTGCGTCAGGAGGTAGACATCTTGAGCTTCGGATGACTCATGCCGGGTGACATAGCAGATTTAGTACATTCTCTCTCTCTCTCTCTCTCTCTTCTCTCTCTCTCTCTCTCTCTCTCTCTCTCTCTCTCTCTCTCTCTCTCCTCTCTCTCTCTCTCTCTCTCTCCCCCTCTCTCATCTCCCCTCTCTCCTCTCCCTCTCCTCTTCTCCCTCTCTCTCTCCCTCCCTCTCTCTCTCTCTCTCCCTCCTCTCCCTCCTCTCCCTCTCCCTCTCCCTCTCCTCCCCCCCTCCCTCCCTCTCTCTCTATCTATCCATCTATTAATCTATCTCTCTATCTTCTATGCGTGTGTGTGTCAATGTCTTTGTCTGTGTCTATGTCTGTGTCTATCTCTTTCCTCCCCTTCTTTCCCTCTCTTATGCAAAGTCACAAGTGGAACCGAAGCAACAACTAGACTCCAACGTGTGTCTATGGAGTCGGTTCTTTCGGGGATTACAGTCGAGTCACGAAGCCAGGAGAGTTCAGGCTCCCTTTTACCCCCTTCTCTCCCCCACCCATCACTTTCCTCTCCCCCTTTCACCGATCTCTTTCCTCCTCCCACTCCCTTCACATTCACCCTCCCCTCATCTTCCCTTTCTACCCACTTACCCCCCTTCTCCCTCTTCACCTCCCCTTTCTCTCTCCCCCCCCGTTCACCCCTCTCCCTTCACCCCCTTTCTCTCTCCCTCTCCCCCTTCACCCCTCTCCCTCCCCTTCATCGCCCCTTCTCCCTCCCCCTCTCCCCTTCTCCCCCTTCTCCCTCCCCTGCTTCCGCTTGAATGATATTTGCACTTGCATCCCAATAAGGTTCCGCTCATTGCAAAACCTCAGTGATTGTTAGCTTGCACTATTCATACATGTTGCGTTTCTCAATCTCTCTGCGTCTATCTCTATCTCTTATCTTTATTTATCTGTGTATCTCTCTATCTTTCTGTTGTTGTTTGTTCGTTCTTTTTAGCATAACTGGAAGCCATAAAATGATTTTTGTATTAGTGAAGCGAGGATCAGAGTAATAGTGATGGTGTTGATGGTGTTGATGGTAACAGGGTAGCCTATGATGTGGTAATGGTAGCGGAAGGGTTGGTGATAGTAGTGGCAGGGATAAGATGTTAATGGTGGTGATGGTCATAATGTTGATGATAACAGTAATGATGATATTTTAGTGATAGTGATAGCATATGATGATCGTGATAATGATGACGTTGATGATAACAGTAATGACAGTGATGATGACTAATGCTATGATCATGGTTAGGATAGGGATAATGGCAATGATAATCGTAACGATAATAGCAATGGTTACCGGGGCTGCAACTGGCCTTCCCCGCGTCTTCGCTAGCGTACGAGAGCGAGAAGCGTATGCCCGGCGCAAGAGCATTCTCATCCTTATGCAATGGGGGTCTTCATCGCGCGTTGCTTCCCCGGGTCAGCATGCCGGCCGGGACGCAGCATATGCAAGCGCCGTGGTGTGTCGTTGATGCTGCATTTTTGGGTGCTTCATTTTTTTTTTTTTTTTTTTTTTTTTTTTTTTGAGGGGGCGGTATGGGGGGGGTGATTGTTGTTGTTTGGGTTTGTTGTTTTCCGTTGAGGTTTGTTCTGTGGTGTAGGTCTTGTTTGTTTATCTGTTTTATTATTTATTTATTTATTTATTTATCTATTTGCTGATTTCAGTCTATCAGCTGATTTCAGTCTATCAGCTGATTTCAGTCTATCAGCTGATTTCACTCTTATCAGCTGATTTCACGCTATCAGCTGATTTCACTCTATATAATTTCGAAACGCTGTTTATTTCCCAACGAGTTAATTAGCTCCAAGTCGCCTTTCCACTTCCGAACCGAGAAAATAAGAAGCGGAGAGCTCGCTTCTCTCTTCACTAGCGAAGGGACGGGAGCGTCGGCGAGAAGCCTTGGTCCTCGGAGCGCGCGTTGCATGGCGAGTGGCGGAGGAAGTGGAGGTGGAAGGAGGGGGAGGTGGGGGGTGGTGGGGGGAGGTGGGGGGAGGGGAGGGGGTGGGGTGGGGAGGTGGGGGAGGGAGGGGGGGAGGTGACGTAGGATGCTGGTAGAGTTGGAGGATGAGGAAGTGGAAGACAAGGACGAGGAAAAAGAGGGGGGAGGAGAAGAAGACGAAGAAGAAGACTGCAAAGGAGGAAGAGAAAGAGGCGTAGGGCGTCGTTGGTGAGGGTCAAAGATGCCCCCAGATTCTCCCCCCTCCCCCCGCCCCTGCGCCCTTGCACGGGTGGCGCCCTGCCCTCGCCCGGAGGAGGTTCCTGCGGGCACCTTCTAGGGGACCTGTGGGCGAGGGATTTTAGAGTCACTGTTGTTGTTGTAGTGATTGTTGTAGTAATAATTGTGTTGTTGTTGCAGTTGTAGTTTCAGTTCGTTGTAGTTGTAGTGTTCGTAGTGATTGTAAGTAGTGGTAGCTGTAGTTGCTCTAGTTGTATCATTGTTGGTCTTGTTGTTCTTGCTGTTTTTATTATTACTGTTTATTGTTATTGTTGTTGGTTGTGGTTTGTTGTTCATAATTTTATGCTTAATGGTGATTATCAACGACCTCTGTTGCGATTTGGAGAGACAAGTCATGGAAACGCTGTTGAAAAATGTTTGTAATGCAACGATAGAATTGGCAACAGAGTGACAATGAAAAGGAATTTTAAAATATACATGACAGGAACCTAATATTTCAGACGCGAATGCAGGTTGGGGTGATAGAGGTTTGGTTTCCCAATTAGCGACATAACGACGGAATATTTTGTTTGTGTAAGCCTTTTTTCTTTCTCCCTTTCTTTCTTTCTTTCTTTTACTCTGGTATGGTGTGTCATAAAAAAACACGAGCGTAAAGAGAAATAAACAGACGTACGAAGAGGGAATCATTCCGCACAAAATAGAAACAAAGGAAACAAGAACAGTGATAAACGAGAGAGAGAGAGAGAGGAGAGAGAGGAGAGAGAGAGAGAGAGAGAGAGGAGAGAGAGAGAGAAGAGAGAGAGAGAGAGAGAGAGAGAGAGAGAGAGAGAGGGAGAGAGAGAGAGAGAGAGAGAGAGAGGAAGAGGGAATAGAGGGGGGGGAGGGAGAAAGAGAGTGTGTGTGTGTATGTGTGTGTGTGTGTGTGGTGTGTGTGTGTTGTGTGGTGTGTGTGTGTGTGTGTGTGTGTGTGTGTGTGTGGTATGTGTATGTGTATGTGTATGTGTGTGTGGTGTGTGTGTGGTGTGTGTGTGTTGTGTGTGTGTGTGTGTGTGTGTGTGTGTGCGTGATTGTCTGTGTGTTGTGTGTGTGTATGTCCGGTGAGAACGGCGATATTTCTTCATAGTATATACGATCATATCTTTTTGGATTTTTCAATTGTCGGTTTTATACAGTCTTTGGAGAAAATAAAGAAAAATAATTTTGAAAAATACTACGGAGATGAAAGCGCCGTCGGTATCTGGCAACGCGGCGGGAGAGGGATCGTGCTTGGAGGCGAAATCTCGCTCCTCCTCCATGATTTAGATTTTTTTTTTCTTCACCTTCTATTCTTCTTTCTTTTTTTCTTTATCTTTTTTCCATTTTTCTTCTTGTTCATCTTTCTTCTTCTCTTTGTTTCTTCTTCTTTATCCTTCTTCCTCTTGTTTTATTCTTTCTTCTTCATCAGCGCCGTCCTCTTGCACTTCTTGTCTCTCTTCTTTCCCCTTCGTTATCTTCCTCTTCCCCTCCTCCTTCTTCTTTTGTCTTCTCTTTTTGCCTCTTCCTCTCTTTCTTCTCTTCTTTCTTCTTCCTTTGTCTCCTCTTTTTGCCTCTTCCCCTATTTCTTCTCCTCTTCCTTCTTTTTCTTCTTCCTCTTCCTTTTCCTCTATTCCTTCTCTTCTTCTTTTTCTTCTTCCTCTTCCTCTTCCTTTCCTCTTTCTTCTCTTCCTTCCTCTTCCTCTTCTTTCCTCTTCCTCTTCCTCTT
The DNA here is from genome assembly GCF_003789085.1 of Penaeus vannamei. Lineage (NCBI taxonomy): Eukaryota > Metazoa > Arthropoda > Malacostraca > Decapoda > Penaeidae > Penaeus > Penaeus vannamei. Next base: position 74,832 of record NW_020868696.1, read on the forward strand.
CCCTTTCCTCTATTCCTCTTCTTCTTTTCTCTTCTCTTCCCTTTTCTATTCCTTCTCTTCTTCTTTTCTTCTTCTTCCTCTTTCCCTTTCTCTATTTCTTCTCTTCTTCTTTCTCTTTCCTCTTCCCTTTCCTCTATTCCTTTTCTTCTTCTTCTTTCCTCTTCCCTTTCTATTCCTCTCTTCTTCTTTTCTTTCTTCCATTTTCTTCTTCCTCTTCCTTTTCTTTCTCTTCTTCTTTCCTCTTCGATTCTTCTCCTTTTTTTTCTTCCTTTTCCCTTTCCTCTATTCCTTTCTTCTTCCTCTTCCCTTTCCTCTCTTCTCTTCTTCTTTTTCTTCTTCCTCTTCCCTTTCCTCCATTCCTTTTTTTTCTTCCCCCGCGTCCTTGAGCACAAAGAAAAAAAGAAGACGAGCAAAGGGAGGCATTCCTATCTGTTGTGGAATTGAAGCCTTTATGGATATCGGATTCGCGTGTTCGTAATTGCGTGTTCATTGTGCGAGGTGATGCTTGGGGGTGAGGGTGGGGCTGGGGGGGAGGGGGGAGGGTGGGCTGGGGTAGGGTGGGGGGGAAGGATGGTGGGAGTGGAGGGTGGGTGGGTGGGTGGGTGGGAGGTGAGAGAGTGGGTGGGTAGGGATGGGGGAGGGATGGATGGGAGGTGAAAGGGTGGTTGGGTG
>NW_020868696.1:81529-114029 GCF_003789085.1 Penaeus vannamei
GCACGAGCCGAGTCCATGGCGGGCACGGAGGCCACATTGACACTGGCATATGCCCAGATGTCGTCCTCTGGGATGTCAAGGAAGAGTCGGGGGGTAACGAGCATACCCACGTTGTTTACTGCAGTTGGGGAAAGAATGGGTCACTTGTATACTCCGGATACATACTTATGTACAAACACATACTTGGATATATGTATGCACACAACACACGCATACGGCATACATACATGCATACATTTATGATATATATATATATATATATATATATATATATATATTATATATATATATATATAGATAGATAATAGATAGATAGATAGATAGACACACCACACACACACACCACACACACACACACACACACACACACAATATATATATATAATATATATATATATATATATATATATATATGTATTGATAAACACACATACGCGCGCACACACACGTACGCGCGCGCACACAGTACGCGCGCGCGCACACAACGCACACGCACGCACGCACGCACGCACGCACGCACGCACGCACGCACGCACGCACGCACGCACGCACCACACACACACACACACACACACCACACACACACACACACACAACACACACACACACACACACACACACACACACACACATATATGGTATAATATAATATATATATATATATATATATATATATATATATATATATATGCAAATATCTACCTTTGCACACGTATGCGTCTATATGTATACATGGGTTTGCAAAACTAGATATAACAAATGAATGTAAATTACTGTTTTAGTATTTTTTGTAATTTTAGTTATTCTTAAAATTAGATTAACAAGCGTTCAGCTACAGAATATAAAGAAACTTACCAAGGATCCCAATATCCTTTCCCTTCAGATGCTCAGCAATGTTGCCATACACTGATCGACCTTCCGAGAAGTCAGCCTGAACGATATCCGTTTCGACGCCGTATTTAGAACCTGAAACGAACGGCAGAATTCAGTGACGTGAAGACAAGATAAAGGCGATGGTAGTGATGGATGAAAATCACACCTTGAAAGTAAATGAAGTAAATAAATCGTAGCCATGAATCAAATGTCAATTGATTATTTGTATTAACGTGATGTGCATTTTTTTTTTTTTTTTTTTTTTTTTTTTTTTTTTTTTTTTTGCATCCTTTCTTTTAGCTTTATCTTATCCTCGCTGAACCTACTTATCTCCTGTGCAACTCGCTCCAGCTTTGCCTTCGTCCGGGAAACCAGGAGCACGTTCATGCCTTTACTTGCAAGTTCTTTGGCGTAGCTTTTGCCGATGCCGTCGGTGGACCCCGTGACCACTGCGGAGGGATACGAGGGGGTAACGACTCAGGTCTTCTGGTAATCATTTTGCGTCCGTTGTCAGAGCCTCTTTGGACATAATTATTTTCATGGATGTGTTATAATTGATTAAAATGAAAATGAAGCTGGAGATTTTTTTTCAAATGAAGGAGGAAGTTGAAATAAAGAGTAAAAGACGTAGAAGAAGAGTTAAACAGAGGGGAAAAAACGAGAAAAAAATAACCGTACGTACCTGCCCATTTCCCGTACTTCCCCACCAGGTCTTTCTTCCAAAGTCGCGACCAGAAATGAACTCTGACCCCATTCGTGACCTGCCATAGCAAGCTAATAGCGACTGAGCCAGCGTAACAGAACCCGACGACTGCTAGCGCCCCCTCGGCCCTTCGCCAATACGGAAGGAACTCGTTGAACAAGAGCTTCGCCGAATCAACAACGGCATCCATGGTGACTTCGCTTCGGGTGGACTGTTCTCTTCTTTTCTTGGTGTGTGTCTTTCTCCCCCTTTCTTTTATTTTATTCTTTCTCTCTGTGTTTCTTCTGGTTTATTTTTTCTTTAATTCTTCTGCCTCTCTCTCTTGTTCGGTCTCTCTCACTCGGTCACAGCGGATAATCTGACACGACCTTGGACCAGTGAGTGGGTTATAAATAAGGCTCTATACAGCGGGTGCGACGTCGACATTCTACGCCTATTTTTTCTCGCGTTAATAAAATCCAAACGGCTAAGTGATGACTCGTATAAATCTCGAAATTCCAATACGAAATAAATTGTTCGGCAACGTCGACTTGTCCGTTTGGGTATTTGTAATAAGGAAAAAGTGATCGCGATTGGGATAGTTCGACAGTGTCTGTCTTGAGTTGCTAGTTAGTGTTTTTTCGTGTTTTTTTTTTTCTCGGTTCAAGCACAATGAAATGCTTATCAGCTATATAAAAAAGATTCTTGATAAAACATCAAGTTCGACACAAGTAAGTTTTTGCCCTATTTCATAAGATAAATACAAAAAAGGGCAGATATTGCTTATGAAACAGGACCAGTGTTACTAGGGGGTAGACGGTTGGGCAGCCATACCCATGCCCAGGCCCTAGCACTGTCATCATGAGGTGCCCGAAGTGACCAGAAGGAGGGCTGTGTTTTAATAAAAGTATTATGTATTTGCTCTCTCTCTCTCTCTCTCTCTCTCTCTCTCTCTCCTCTCTCTCTCTCTCTCTCTCTCTCTCTCTCTCTCTCTCTCTCTCTCTCTCTCTCTCTCTCTCTCTCTCCCTCTCCCTCTCTCTCCCTCTCCCTTCTCTCCCTCTCTCCCTCTCTCTCCTCTCTCACTCTCTCCCTCCCTCCCTCCCTCCCTCTCCCTCTCCCTCCTCTCTCCCTCTCCCTCTCTCCCCCTCTCCCTCTCTCCCTCCCTCTCCCTCTCTCTCCCTCTCCCTTATCTCCCTCCTCGTTAATCTTTGATCTGTAACCCGTGTCTGTAAGCCTCAGATACATTAACTGTTCTCTTTTTTACTTTATTATTTCTTTTTCTTTCTGATTTTTTTCTTCTGCTTCACCCTCTCTTACTCGGCTTCTCTCATTCGATCTCCACGACCTTTGAACACTAAGCAGGTTGTGAATAAGGCCCCAAACTGCCTGTTTTCCTCTAAATCTTTTCGTGTTCGACATCCCATCCCCGCTGCCTTTCAACTCAGAGTCGCCGAGTGCGCAGGCCGAAAATAGTCCTCACTGAACGAGGTGACTTTTTATACGAGCTCGGGTTAGAGAGAGAGAGAGAGAGAGTGAGTAAGTGTGTGGTGTGTGTGTGTGTGTGTGTGTGTGTGTGTGTGTGTGTGTGTGTGTGTGTGTGTGTGTGTGTGTGTGTGTGTGTGTGTGTGTGTGTGTGTGTGTGTGTGTGTGTGTGTGTGTGTGTGAGTGAGTGTGTGTTTGAGTGAGTGGGTTGTATGTTTGAGTGAGTGGGTTGTATTTGTGAGTGAGTAGGTTGTATGTGTGAGTAAGTGTGTGTGTGCGTGTGAGTTAGTGTGTGTGTGTGTGGCGGGATGGGTGGAGGGATATGCCCGTGCGTCATTTTTTTCTTGTTTTCTCCCCTACATCATATTCTAGGTTGTCCGTTTCATCGCTACCCCGTCTTCATATGTCTTTCTATATATATGTCCATGTTTTATTCTTTGATAGGTTTATTTCACTCTGTCAGTCTTCTGCTGCTGTTTTTTTTCCGCCCCTGTCCCCTTTTTTCTTATTAAAAGAATGATAATAATAGGAACTGATAAAAATAACAACAGGGCAGAAGTAGAAGTTTTACTCTCACCTCCCAAAAAGATGAAAATCATAGAATAAATAGATAAATAATTGAATAAATAAAGGAGAAATGGAGAGAAATAGATATATTTTCTTTTTCTTTCTTTATATTGCGCACAGTTTCTTAAGGTCCAATAGTAACTTCACTTTAGATTACTCTTGTAGGTGTTTATTTTCCATCTTCATTCCTTCCCGCTCCTCTTTTGTTTTACTTACAACCCGTCCAGCTTCAATCCTCCACAACAGATCCTCGCAGGACACCATCCTTCGTCCATAAAGGGAATGTGGAAGGATTCTCTAAACTCCACTTAAAGGGAGACAGTGTGCAGGGGATTCTCAGGGGGACAAGAATCCTCCAGACCCGCAAAAGGACGCTTGAAGGAGGAGGAGTCGACTAGGGATTCTATGGAGGATAGAGGCCGTCTCAAGGACACCCGCCCCTCGGAATCAGTAATGAAGGGTAGGGACATATCTGATACTTTAGCCGAGGTGTGAGGACTTCTACCTCATCCTCATCATACGAGACTAAGACCAATATTATCCTCATTATCTTTTATATATATATATATATATATATATATATATATATATATACATATATATATATATATATATATATACATACATATATATATATATATATTATATATATATATATAATATATGTATATATCTGGTTGTTATTGTTGTTATTGTTAGTGTTGTTGATACTGTCAATATTACCGTTATTATTATTATGATCATTATTGATATTATAATTATCATTATCAGTCTTTATCTTTATCCTTCTTATCATTATCGTTATTATTACTATAATCACTATTGTTCTTATTGTTATTATTCTTACGAGTATCACTATTTTTACTATTATTTTTATTATCATGATTATCATTATTATAAATATTATCATTATTATGATTTTATTATTATTATTATTATAATATCATTATTATTTATTATTATTATTATTATTATTATTATTATTATTATTATTATTATTATTATTATTATTATTATTATTATATTATTATTATTATTATTATCATATTCATATGTTATTGTCATTGTCATTGTCATTGTCATTGTCATTGTCATATTATTATTATTATTCATTATTGATATGAATTATTATGACATTTATTATCATGAATTATAATTATAATTGATTTATTTGCATCATCATTATTCGTTTTCTTGTAGCCCCAAGGTTAAATATAGCGTAGGCGTGGACGAGGTTGTTACCCCCCCCCCCACACACACACACACCCCTCCAACACACACACAGTTCAGTTCAGTTAGATTTGCGAAGTCATGCTTCGCCCGGGCCTTTTCTCTGGAGTGGCCCGGCCAACACACACACACACACACACACACACACACACACACACACACACACACACACACACACACACACACACACACACACACACACACACACACACACACACACACACACACTCACACACACTCACACTCACACTCACACTCACACTCACACTCACACTTCCTTTAATAAAACTCCTCTGCAAGAAAACTAAGAAAGGGCTGACCAGTCCCCTCGCTGTCCTTGGCCAATCAGGGGCTATGAAACAAGCTCCGCCCATCCAAGATGACCCAGCATGCCCCCGACCTCTCACTATCAGCCAGCCGTCATTCCAGAGATATATCCATATTCCTCCAATATTTTAACGTTCTTGTAACCTTTTCAAACCAGGTTGTCTTGCCCGTGTCCTGGTCTTTTGGCACTGATTACATATCTTCACCGATTGTATCATTTTTTATAGACTTTTATAATCTTGTAACCTTTGTGTTGGCATCTTTGTTCTCTCCTAAGCCAGTTATTTTTGGTACATTCCTGATGCTATCGCAGCCGTGCAGATAAGATAGACAGAATCACCGCTAATATGAATGAAATGTATGTTTCCAATCGTTTTAAACATGTGTATTTGCATGCATATATTAGTATAAAAATAATTTACAAGGAACCATCAATACTTGGGCTGTTGGTTAGTAGTTGCCAAGCATTTACAGCCTTGATGTTTTGGCCTGTTGTTGCACTCCCTAAAAAGGAAACAAACATACCGTGAGAGAGGTTACCGTTGTATAGAATAATGATGATGATTAGTAGTAGTTGTAGTACAATTTGTTAGAATGGTAATGTTACCGTTAGTAGTAGTAGTAGTAGTAGTATTAATACCGCTACTACTTTTATTGCTACCATTATTACTATTGCTATTACTACTATTATTACTACTACTATTATTGCCACTATTACTATGGCTATTGCTACTACTACTGTTACTGTTACAATTACCATACTGCTATTATTACAATTATTACTACTACTACTGTTACTGCTACAATTATTACTACTACTGTTACTGCTGCAACTACCATATTACAATTACTAATAATAGTAAATTAATAATAATAATAGTAACAGTAATATAATAATAGTAACAGCTAATAGTAACTATATACTGTGTAACTACAGTAATAGTAATGGTAGTAGCAATTATTACTACTACTACTATTGCTACTACCATTACTATTACTGCTACTACTATATTACTGTTACTATTATTACTACTAAGACTACCATTACTACAACAACTACTACTGTTACTACTAATACTAATACTGTTGTTACTATTAGTACTAGTACAGGTAGTACTGTTACAAACATTACTAATATTGCTATTACTATTACCACTACTACTACTACTACTAATAATAAAAAAACATTTTAAGTTATATTATCATCATCACCATCTTCATCACCTTTACCACCTTGTAGCATCAACATTATTTCCTAGTATTAAAGATTTGTGTATATATCTATCTATCTATTATTCTAATATATCAACTATACTTCTAATATATCTTATCAATACTTCTAATTTATATCTATACTAATTTATGGCTATACTTCTAATATATCTATCTAAATATAATATAAGTGTATTATACTCTAAATCTATCTTGCATAATGAGTGAGTAATTTAACAAGTAAAAATTCCATTTTTTGCCAAAGATTTGGGAAATCAGTCGAAAAATTGTCATCTTTTACATATTTAGGTCTCTTCTGTAATACAGTTTCATTATTTTATTGTTTGTTAAAGGTCTGTCTCTAAATGATAATTGTAATTTCATTTTGTTTGTGGTACATAAGAGCATTTACCACATCAACCGCTTAGACCAGTAGCAGTGTGCATGACAAGATATGTTATGTACCTTTTGTGTGCATATCAAGCCTACTTCAGCTTGAAAGTGTACTTACTACAATCAATGAATTATTTTTACACTTGTGAAATGTGTTGGATGATACAAATTGTCAGATTTTGAAGTTTTTTTTCTCTTTTAGATTCATTCTGTTGAAATACATGGTTTACTTCCTCCCTGTATCATATGTTGAGGAGGAAAAACTCAGGTAAACATAAAAAATAATAATGATGGTGATACCAGAATGACAGCAATCATAACAAGTCAAAATAATAATGATACTGCCGAGTGTTAATAACGATGATGATGAATAAAAATGATAATGACAGTACCATGCAGAAGAGGGGCAGTTACTATCCTAATTCAATATTAATTTGAAATATTGAATAAACATTGTCAAAACTTGTCTGAGCTGCATTAGAAGTTGTAATTTCCTTAATATTTGTTGAAATAGAGATTCAGCTATGTCTGAATACCACTATTTTAGATGGTTTAGTCTGAAGCAAAGTACTGGTCCGTGTTTCCTCTCCCTCTGCTTTAGGATTCCATTCTCATTATGCCATTTCAGTTAATCTCCAAATATTTTCGCATTTCTCAAGGATGGTAGACCACTTAGTCAGTCTTGTATTATACTTTTACAACTGCAAAAGTAACAAAAATATTATTATACTTAAGAGTTTACTTTTGTAATGTTATTTGTCCCAGGTAGACTGCTTTTCTTTATTTTCTTGCAAAACTTCATTCAGTGAACCTTCACTTTATTTTTTTTTTTTCAAGGCTTAGGATATAAAAACACTTAATGACTTTCTTTTTTATTTGACTTTTCTTTTGCTCTATTGTGTTTATAGTAAGAATATAAAATGACAGCCCTTGCAGGGCATTGTACTAGTTGCAAGAGTAAATAATGTTACCTGTATCATCATCATATATGTACACAAACAGGTTGTGGAGCCATTTCTGTACAAGTATAACCTCTCTAACAATAAACAGCCCTATCTACTCTTGTCACAAGCTAACATTTGTTCGTTTGCATATGACTGGAGGCAACTAAAGAGAGGGTCATACCACAAAGAAACTGCCCACTTTACATACCATACTCTACACAATGCTGTTTTATCTGCTTCACATGTACATAAAGGCATCTAGTGTATTACAGGACCTGCATTATGCCCTGCCACTACAGCAGTAAAACATACTATGTTTTTTTAATGTTTTGATATTTTTTATAATTTTTAAAATAAGATTTTTTTCAACTATAATCTGTACAATTATAGGCACAATTTGCAATTGGCAAAACAGGAACAGCTGACTTCATATCAGTTCGTGTTTGACCAAACACAAATAAGCCAATCCTTTTCAAATCTTACAGAATTTGTAAGAATATCCTTTTCAGGGTCTTGTAATACTGCAGTGTGCCAACACTCTATTACAGAGCCTGGGTCAAACTCTGTATTAACAAACAACTACTGTCTAGAACTGGGGACTATCAGCTGCCCCAGCAGAGTTCACCCATGCACCACTTGCATCCTCACATCCTCTAGCTGATTAGCCAGCCATCACACTGACTATCCAACTTCTCCTCATGTATTCAAGAATTAAATAAAAAGCACAGAAATAAACACATACATAGCAGCATTGTAATGAGAAATGCGTATCTCCTATACACAGTGTTATGCAATATTTCGCTCTTGCAGCTCTTACAGTAATGCAATGAGTCACCTTGTAAAAAATCTCACTAACGTAAAAACAAACAGATCACAGATGCTGTGGTTGGCAGGCGCCAAGGCAATGGCCAATGTCACTGCTTAAATCATAAATCTATTAAGCATGGTGGCATTGGCCTGTCTTGTGAGATGGGAATTTGTCCAAGACTGCAGTCACATGAAGAAGTATGTTTATGGTAGAATGATAACAGGAACTGTGAAGTTCAACACCCAATGAGTAATGACATATGTAACTCAGTCATGTTAGAAAACTTCAGTCTTCAAATAACCAACAGAACTGCCAAACAAATTATCAAAACCTAACTATGCATTGTTTATCAGAAATGCACTATCACGACAACTCTTGGCTCTTGACAGTTGCCTCACATTCCTTATTTAAAGGTCAACAACAGACTAAGAACTAAGTGCGAGATCTTGAAGGATATACAAGATATCCCTTGAATTATGATATGGACTGACAGAACTATAGTGTCTATAAGTGGATGACACCAGGACAAATATGCATACCCACCCAAAATGCCCACACGCAAATTAATCGACTAGAAAGTGTTAAACAAATTATAAACTTAAAATATTCTTACCAGAAGTGGATTACATCCTTAGAAAAAAAATACTGACTGTGTAATTTATACACTTTTAAACAAATCAATGCACATATACATAATGTATGTAAGGGTGTAAGCATGAGTGTATATGTGTGAAAGAGTTATGTATGTCATACGCGTGTGTATGGCAATAGCTGCAGGCATTTACATTGTATCTTTATATATTCTCTATGTCCTGCATCCAATTTACCACTTACCATTTGAGATTTTACTAAACCTTATTAATATGACCAGCATGTTTACTGGATGATTATTTCTCAAAGATTCCAATTGAACTGGAGCTTATTCTGCCACAGGGTTCGTGTTGTACGACTAGACAAAAAAAAATAACCACAGGGGCATGATTTCCATCGCTTTGCAGAAGTCTCAAAATAAAATAAAAAGTCACTGTATCACTGTAAAAGACCGCTTTCCCTTACTTAATAACAACTCCATAAACGTGGTAGATAGTTATATAATGGAATCATGCAATGATATCAGAGATACACTTTGTTAAACATTTTCCTGACCCAAACAAAAAATATGGTTAAAACCAATGTATAACCTGAAACCTAATTTGAGCCAGAATTTATTATAAGTGGCTCCAATTTCCACAGTCATACATAACTACAGTCTGAGCAGGATCTTACTGACTATCACTGCATAGGCTGTCGAGTTGAGGTGGGAAGTTAGTGTTCCATTTTTGAATAAGTACATCCCTCATATACAAGATCATCATATCATATGTAAACAAAAACAAAAAAATAAAAATAAAACAAGCTCTGCAAGCAAGTTCTACAAAAAGGAGAAACAAACGGATTTAAAAAACACACACACACACACTCACAGAACAAAAACTTTGTGGCAATCAAATCTTAAGCTATTTTTTCCTGAGTAATTGTTATAAGATATGAAAGACAAAAGAAAAAAGGCAAAACATTGTGAAGTTTGTTAAGTTAGAGTTTATTAGCATGAGGAAAACATGTATGAGACAAACACAACAATAAGACAAGCTACACAAAATAGTTACTTTCTTTTTCCCCTTTCCAATCAATTTACTTGAAACATAAGAAAAATCATAACTATACTCTACAGCATTTCAAATTCTCAATCTATACTAAACTGGAAATTATTTTTATTTTGTATTTTGTATTTTTTTGCTTGTAACAAATATAAATAGTCAACTACACCTCTGCTAGCAGTACAAACCAAGTACTGCAAAGGCCAAGTCCTTTACTGCCACTTTCTTTGCATATATCAATAAGTATACAATGCTACTTCTACCAACAATAGCATAATTGAAATAAAAAATATATATACAGTCACCAAATTCAAATGAGAGAAGAAAAAAAATACAAACTTCTGGTAATAATTCCATTTCCATGAGAAAATGGAACACTCAAACACAGGCCATAAGGCTGGCCAAAATGGCAGACTAAACTGAGCACGATATCAGGAGTATTGTAAAGTTATTTGCAAGCACTTGATTCACACAACACTTCCCAATGTCAGAACAGTGAATGGCTACACTATCTGCTCAACTATTTCACATGTTTGAAGAGGAAAACACTGCCCACATATAACCTCTGGTTGCCATTTTTTGTTTTTTAGTATTTGTAAAAAAGAAAAAGAAAAAAAATTATCTACTGACTGTCTGTGCTACATATGCTGTAACAGTGAAGCATTACCAGAAGATGGCATCCATACAGAATGACTGTTCCCTTGAAAACCATAGTTATAATGTGCCCTATAATCTCCCACACATCAATTACTCCACAAAACATTATTCTCAACAAGCAACTGTAAATACTGAATTGACCATGCTGTAAGAAGTACGTTCCCAATTTATAAATGATTGACGAACAGTTCTGCATGCTACTTGAACAAACACTAGGGAGGTCCACAAATTTTTTGGTAGTAATGTGTCGCTATGGGGAAAAAAATTTGTACCATGATCTTCTCAGGCCGATAACTGCTGTTTAGAACAAGGCTACAAACACAGAGGAATTGGTTGTTAATAAAAACATGTATAACATCTCCAACCAGAGCTTGCTTGAGGAGTAATATTCATATATGTATATATGTGTGTATATATATATAAAGCACATAGAACATTGCTAATTACATGAGGCATGATTAGTTGCACTGCCCTATTTACTACCTTCATTTACAAACATTTTCATTCCAAGCGAAGTAGAAAAAAAGGTGAAAAAAATACCATTTTGAAAAAATGACTGACCACAAAGGAAGATCACATTTCTGGATGCTTTGACTCTTTCTTTCTTTCTTCTTCTAGGGTCACATTGCTGTTAGAATCTCAAGATTTCTTCCACACTTGGCATGTGACATGCTCAGTGACTGAGACAGTGAAATGCAAACTAAAGTACAAATTTCAGTTTATATACATGCACACCATACCAATGTGGAGATCAGAGCATGCACTCATATTCCAAATGAAAATTTCTTTAGGTATGTATGAATGTGTGTGGTGGGGTGGGGGTGGGGGGGAGGGAGATGGAGGTGTGTGTCAGTGGGGATGATGGTGTGCGTGTGTGTGTGTGTGTGTGTACGAGTGTGAAAGAGAGAGGGAGAGACTAATAGGATAAAGACTATGCCCGCCCTCTAATGCTTGCACTCTTATTTTCTGAAGGTTAATCAGTTAGGGAGGATGGTCATAACTGTAACCTAATCATAGTTAATTATCAACAATAAAATTCCTTCACCTTGATAAGGAGTTTCAATTGGATTTTACTGTCTTCCAAAAATTTGTCATCAATAAGATTGAGCATGGTAAGTATGAAGCCTTTTAATGGTCTATGATCACAATGAATGAATGTCTGATCACCTCTGTTCCACTTCCCTAATCCATTTCTAGAAAATGCCATGAACTTCAACTTTATGGGTTAATTCCTCTTAAAAAAAAAAAAAGTAATTTAAACATTTGTATAGCAATACAATTTCCAGTTTTAAACTCAAAAAGAAATTAACCGTTTCTTAATAATTAATTAGGGCATACGCACACTACTTCTCTTAGCCTTTCTCCTGTGCCTACGCTTCATTTGTAGTGTACGCATGAACTACACCTTGTTCGTGAAGGAGAAATAATCGTCTTTCCACTGCCTGTTTGTAGCGTGTCAGTAGCGAGCGGTCGGACTCATGAGCCACTTGCTGAGCCAAGGCGTGGAGAAGGATTTGTGCAGTCTGATAGCGGCGGAAACACTCTTCGGGTTTCCCAAACAGTTCGTCCAAGGCAGCACTTTGACACTGAAAAAATTAATTTGAATATTACTAATATGTACAATGTTATAACTAAAGAGAAAAATTAAATTCAGGTCAAAAGACATACCACATAACAAACATACATACATATCTATACATAGAGAAAACAATGTTAAATGTAATGATTCCAAATTTTAAAAGCTTACCATTTCAATAGCATAATTATAAATAAGTTTATCAGCAGTAACAGTTGATGTTCTTGGATCTACTGAAGTAATTGCTCCAGCACTATTCAGCTCCTTGCACACACCCAGGGCTTGGCGGAAACGTTCACTCAGCACACCCACAACTATGAAAAAGGTTTTACAAAAATTAGCCTCACAGTAAATACCAAGATAACTGACTTATTAAATCCAGCAAAAATTAATTAAAATAATAACAATAATAAATTTATTGATTAACAAGCTTTGATTATCATAAAAAATTTGCATGTGTAAAATTCTTGTAATTTTCCACCAGAAACAAGGAATTAAAATGTAATCAATAACAGCCCATGTGAACACACACCATTCTTTACAGCATTGGATGGCTGAAGTCTACTTGTGCTCTTCTCATGTTTTGCAAGAGTGAGCGCTGAGGAGAGCAGCTGCAAAGCCCGGACATACAGCACAAGCTGTTCTGCACGCCGCTGCCACTCAGGGGGTGGTGATGCTAATGCTGAACCTTCTGTGTCTTTTGGTGAACCTGGAAAAATCAACAGATAAGACTTTGTGGTCAACACAATTGGCTGCTTTATCTATGTGTCTATGTTTATAAATAAGGATGTTCTTAAATGGTGACTGAATTAAGTCAAGACAAATGAGCTGAATGTGCTCTTCATAACCCTTACCTGAAACAGAATCTCTCATAGCTGCATTCTGTCGTAAGGCAGTAATAGGTGCTGCTCGAGAGCGAGCCAATTCAAGGATACAATCAACCAAAGCCAAAACGAAGTTCAGCTTAGCCAGTGTCTCATTGTGCTCTCGCTGAAAATTCAAGTTCAGTATAAATTTCCCTTTTCTCTCTCTCTCTCTCTCTCTCTCTCTCTCTTTTTTTTTTTTTGACTACCAGTCAAATCTAGTATAAGTACACTTGTTTCCACAGAGAATATCTTATAAATTCTATAATGTAGAACATTACCTCCATAAGGGTTTCCTGGTGCAAAGGTGGAGCATAGAAGGCAACAGTGTCATCTCCCTCCGCCTGGGCTGTCCCTTGCAAGAGAAAAGCTGGTGCAGACTGACCATACTGAACCAGCTGTCTACCAGGATGTGGTGGACTGGGTGCCTGTGCCTGCCACTCCAGGAGGTGCGACTCTGTGCGGGATCGCTGTAATCCACTGCCATCTACACTCATATCTTGGGACCCTCCTGAAAGCATACCAACAGGTAAGATCTTGTGTAGAATTGGTACTCAACTATTAATGTTAAGTCTTCATTTAAACAAATTTCAAGACTTAATAGGACAAAATAATAACAATGCTTTTAAGCGCACTTAAAGCAAACCAAACACTGAATGATGAAAAGAATCAAAAGTAATGACAAACAAAAGAAAAAAAAAAGGTGAGGAAGAAGCTGTACTGACCAGTAAAGGGGTCACGTGATACAGAGGTCATTTCAGGAAGTGTAATAGCACGGTGCGGGGCAGTGAGGGTGGTGTTGCCACAGATGTCGCCAGCAGGGTTATCCTGACCAAGCCCTAGTTTTGTGGGAGAGCCCAGGATGGGGGGCAGCACAGGGGGAGCTGAGAACATTTGGGGAGGCAAGTGGGGAGGTGTACGTCGTCCAGACTGGCGTAAAGGAGAGTTGGTGGGAGTGAGGCGCCCACCTGGGACCACCTGGTTGTTACCTGCAGCATGACAAAGCTACTATTACCACACAACAAACATTTACTCAAGTGCTTAAAATTAGTATAGTCACAAAAAAAAAAGAGGAATAAAATAGCAAAAGCCCCCACATTTTCTTTCTTTACATCCTTGGCAAACAAAAAGCTAAATACAGCTCATATGATAGTAGTATTCTACTTACCAAACAGCAAAACCAAAACAGAATTACACAAGTATCTACAACCATTTTAAATTGACAAATGATTGCCAACAACTTTTTTCAAAAAATTACAACACCAGAGCTGTGTATCTGTAATGCTATATCTTAAACTGAGCAAAGTACAAAACACATAAAACCAAGGACTAGTGGGACATATGATTTTTCCCATTTACAAAGTTCTTAAGCTAGCACACTCAGTCTGGGTGCTGATGATTTAAAATACCTGTGGCAGCAGCACTGGTGGGTGGTGTAGTGGAGTAGGAGCTTCCTGATGTGGATCTCCGGCGCCCACCCATAGGGGGTGTGCCTATTGTGAACTGGACCTAGAACACAATTACAATAAAAGTTAGGCAAATCTGTTCTAAAGTATAAAAGTAGCAGGTATCACTAACAAAATTCAAATAGATATCCCTAAAACAAAGCAAATGAAAATGTAGTCAACTTACAGCTGGTGGGGACAAGGAAGCAACATCAGGGGCTCTATGATCAGACACCCTCCGCATGTTGATGGGCTGCGAACGAGGAGGTGGTGATGGTCTGTTGGTAGGAATACCATGGTGTCTGGGAGATTCAGGTTGCAGTGTGGCAGATATTTGGTCTGAAGATCCTGAGGATGTCATCTGGTGGAAGGTGGCTCTCTGAGATGGCACAGGAACGGGTTCTCCAGACCGGCATGACTCACTACTGCTGCTGGAGTGTGTGCTGCCACTGCTTCCACCTGATTTAAGATATGATCATCATATACTTACATTCAGGTAAAATACAGGTAATTTTAAAATGAAAAAAATTCCAAAGAACATTAATAGTGAAAAATCAACTGTGTGAAGAGACTGTGATGAGGTATATTACTACTACAACACTGCAAAGAATTTAAAACTATAAACTACCAAAATACATTTGATGTCTGTCCACAAAGCATAATCACTAAAACTGACCTTGCACTGGGAGGTGTGAGGGCCGGGGTGATGTGGGCACCTGGGGAGTTAGGGGGCCATACTGGGGTTGGTTTTTCTGGTACATAATACCTCCTCCAGCCTTGGTTAACGCACGACCACCCCACCTGAAATATGCATGTCATATAAGCAACTCCACAATAACAAAAGTCCTTGCAAGACACATAGATGGATACAGATACCTTACATTAGAGTAAAGAATATAATGCTCTAGACACAAAAGAAGTGTCTTACCCTTGTGCACCTCTAGAAGGTTCAGGCTCACTTGGCAGTTGAGCTGGCACCATCACAAAGTCCTCAGCCTCTTCTGGGGCTGGAGCATTGTTTGCTCTGGGCACTGGGGTAGGTCTGGGAAGAGTGGTGGTGGCACTAGCAGGGGAGGCTGGGGGTAAGTCGCCGGCACTACGTTGATCAACACTCATACGAAGTTCCTCAGGAGATGGTGGAAGGTTACCTGTTTTGCAGAAAACTGTTTGTTATGTATATATAAGGTCAATATCTGCTTAATGCATAAATATAAAGATTAATAATGTTTCTTATTATTAGTTAACACAGAGATCAAAAGATTTAATTTACAATTTATACTTACCAACTGGAGGACTGGGGGAAGGTTGTGTATGATGGGCATATGCCCCTCCACGACTGACGGGCTTGGGCGTAGTTGCGGGGGCAGGTGAGGGCGAACGTACAGGCACAGACGGAGAGCCAGTTGCTACGGAAGGTTTCTGTGCTGAAGAATCTACCATGCGGATGAAGGGATGATTGAAGAAGGTTTCAAACTCCATCCTGTCTTTGGCATTTCTCTTCAGCAATCCCATCAGGAGATCTACTAACTCTGGTGATGTACCAGAAGGTATTCTGCAAAGGATATTTGGTTGAGTCATCTGCCAATGAAGTGCCTATACCTCACATATAGTCTCTAAAAAAATAATAATAATAATAATTAATGTATATATAGACACCAATGAGTTAGCTGTATGTCATCCAAGCAATTTTCTCAATACCAACCTTGGAGCTAAATTTGCATTCTTTTCATAGAACTGTTTTAGAGCCTGTGGCGTCTGGGCTTGAAATGGTGCCTTTCCGGTCAGGCACTGGAATACTATTGTTCCGAGTGACCAAAGGTCAGCTTTGGCATCGTACTGCAGAGACATAATGACTTCAGGAGCCATGTACATAGGGGACCCACAGAGTGTGGCTGCCATTACTCCATCTTGTAAGAATCTTGCAAACCCAAAATCAGCTGTAAGAAAGAAGAGGATAGCAGTGAGACATACTGAAACAACTGGTATGTGAGCAGCTATAGCTAGCTTAGTGTCA
Source organism: Penaeus vannamei (assembly GCF_003789085.1). NCBI lineage: Eukaryota > Metazoa > Arthropoda > Malacostraca > Decapoda > Penaeidae > Penaeus > Penaeus vannamei. The sequence goes on from NW_020868696.1 coordinate 98,240, forward strand.
ATAATGGTTATATTGGGAATTTACCATAGAATAACACCAAGAAAACATTTGTAGATCCATAATAAATGTCTCTATGGTTATATGGATATGTATTATGTATATTTGTAGGAATCCATGTATAAGGATAAAGCTTTGAAATTCTAATGTGAAAAGTAAATAAACTATGAATGTCCTTACCAATAGTCCTATTATCATTGAAAATGTGAGTGAGTGTGGGTGTGTGATTAAGTGAGTGGGACAGAGAGTGTGAAGTGTTAGAGAGAGAGAGAGAGATGAGTGGTGAGTGTGAGAGTGTGTGTGAGAGTGAGAGTGTGAGTGGTGAGTGAGTGAGTGAGTGTGTGTGTGTGTGTTTATGTGTGTGTGTGTTTATGTGTGTGTGTGTGTGTGTGTGTGTGTGTGTGTATGTGTGTTTGTGTTTATGTGTGTTTGTGTGTGTGTTTGTGTTTATGTTGTGTTTGTGTTTATGTGTGTTTGTGTTTATGTGTGTTTGTGTTTGTGTGTGTTGTGTGTGTGTGTGTGTGTGTGTGTGTGTGTGTGTGTGTGTGTGTGTGTGTGTGTGGTGTGGTGTGTGTGCGTGTGTGTGTGTGTGTGCGTGTGCGTGTGTGTGCGTGTGCGTGTGCGTGTGTGCGTGTGCGTGTGCGTGTGCGTGTGCGTGTGCGCGCGGGCGAGTCACATGTAGATAACAATGTGTTGATATACAAGAAAACACCAAAAATATGTAGTAAAGTCATAACCACAATAAGCAAAACGTATAATCCAAGAAGAACTTCGACGATCCTTTGAACACTTACACTCGGGCCTCGTGAGAAAGTCATCAGGACAAGCCAATTTTTCTTCTTTATTCCAACTTTCGACTACTTTGGCAGGCAGTGTATAACAGGACATTCTCAAGTTGTCTTTTTTTTTATTCAATGTTCACTATATTCCTTTTTCCAATATCACTTTTTTATCCATTTAATACATATCTGCCACGTCTTTTCTTGGGTGGCCACACCCACCACGCATCATCTTAAAAAAATATTTCTGAAAAAAGTAATGCCGATAAATATATACCCCTTTTCAATGCCACGGAAGCACGTTGGGAGACACACTCAAGATTCTTGGCAAGGATAAAGCCACCGCAAGTTTCAAGGTCCTTCCTCCAATTAAGAATCGCACTCTATACGTAGAGATAAAACTCCGAAACATACACCGCTGCTAATGCCAGCAAGTCAAAGTTTGCATCATATGCATAACAGCTGGCACATGCAAGTGATTTTGAGACAGGCAGGAAAGCAAGAGGGAGGGAGGGAGAGAGGGGGGAGGGAGGTGGAAGATGAGGGGAAGGGAGAGGAGGGAAGGTGGAAGGGAGGGGAAGGAGAGGGGAGATAGAAGGGGGGAGGGGAGAGGGAGGGAGGGGAAGGAGAGGGAGAGATAGAAGGGGGAGGGGAGAGGGAGGGAGGGGAAGGAGAGGAGAGATAGAAGGGGAGGGGAGAGGGAGGGAGGGGAAGGAGAGGAGAGATAGAAGGGGGGGGGAGGAGAGGAGAGGAGTGAAGAGAGAGAGAGAGAGAGAAGAGAGAGAGAGAGAGGAGAGAGAGAGAGAGAGAGAGAGAGAGAGAGAGAGAGAGAGAGAGAGAGTGAGTGAGTGAGTGATGAGTGAGTGAGTGAGTGACCGGGGGGGGGGGGGGGGGAGAGGGAGAGGGAGAAATGCAGACGAAGGGAAGAAAGAGGAAAGGGCAGCGAAATAAAGCTTTCAATTATTCTCACTCGTTATCAATCTGGCCTATAAATACCGGGCCGTGGCCTCGGTTACCTAGTCCGCTGAACCTGCTTAGATAGTTGCACAGCGATTTTCATTTTTTCAATTCTCCTTTTGTTTCTAAAGGACGGGCTGGACTTTCAAAGACCTTCTGATCTTCCTTTAGAAACCCCATTAGCTCTCAACTTGAAGCAACAATTCGCCAAATAGAATACCGGTAGTATAATCGGAATTGTTCGCATACACAACAAAATCTAATATCCCTGGGTGTAGCAAGTGCGCACACACACAGAAAAACACAATATAATTACTTCGAAATGCTTCATAAAAAAGTAATTTACACAGTGTGTTTCAAGCCTTGAACCACACACTCAACAAAGGATACTGGACCCTTTCCTGCCACCACCCCACCCCCTCCTTGCTTATACTTCACTATTTGGTACTAAATCAGCCTTCCTCCCTCTCACTATATATGGGTGAAGGGTTATCTTCTCCATTTCTTGGGTTTCGGTTTCGTCCAAAGGGGTCTTTTCCTTAATCGTTTCCACTAATTTTCTTTCATTTTTTTCTCAACTGGCATCAGTATAGGTCCGTAACTTTTAGTAGCACTAATTTTGCACCATTCTAAATTTACACTTGATGGCAATAATAAGGCATTCTAGCTCTTCCACTAAAATCATTCAGGTCAACACAGGTTCGTCTTCATCAATGTTGGAAAAGTTGCGTATTTCAGTCTTCTTTCTTTCGTATCAAAATCCAACATTCATTCTTTAATCACCATGCACTACACAGCCTCAAATCCCCCCCCCCCCCCAAGTCATTCACATTTCGAAACGAAAAAATGTCTCATAATGCATAATACACGGGCAACGGGTCCCTTCGCCCAGAGAGGACGTCTAACAGAACCACTCACTTTCACGGCAGACGAGGTACTGAAGCAGCGACGGACGGCGAGGCGGGCCGAGGGTGACGAATGAGTTGCCATGCGTCGCCAATCATTGCAATTACAATGGACGGCGATTAAAACATAAGTCGTGACATAAGGTGCACGTGAGGTCTATGGGTACGGTGAACTGGATGGCTTAGTGTGTCTTATAACTGACTGGGGGGAAATTGTATTGCCATGTATATATGGCTTTGAGAGATACATTGATTCCCCATGTCCCCCTGACCAACTATTTGCCAAGACACAATTTCCATCTAGCTAGAAATATCTGCAGAATCGGAGCGTTCAATACTATCTATATCTGCAATTCTGAATGTATGATAATTCGCAGAACAGAATCCAAGATAGAAAGAGCTCCCGGGCATGGAAACCAGTCCGACCCGCCAGACAGCTCGGCACCACTCGCGCCTCTCCGCAAAGCATCGCTCACTCGCTGTGCTTAGTCCTTTGCCAGCACTTTCCTCCCAAGATCAAAGCCGCTGCTACATCTCCCTTGATGCAAAACCACCGACCTACAAGCACACCCTTGCGGAAATCCGTTACCCCGAACGAGACAAAACGGCAGGCAATAGAAAACTCAAACTCGAAGAAAAAACACTTGACGCTTTCCACTCAGACCTGGCTTTCACCGGCTGCCGAAAGTTATCGTTCGGCGAGTCCCAGCTGGAGCGGGGCGCCCCGGCCGACCTGCACCGCCAAACTGCATGACGAAACCCCGGCAGAATCTTGCTCCTCCTCTAGTCTCCCCCCCCCCCCAACGGCCCAACCCAATGATGCTACGGTTTTCTCCCTCCTTCTCCCTGAAACAGATTCCTGGGACCTGAATACCTATCGAGAGGTCAGCAAGCTTTCTACACATTGCGAGATACAGAGCGAACACAAGAACTCAAGGAACAAGGTGGAAGGCCGCAATGCTCACCTGCAAGTCAATGCGTTCCCGGAATAAAACGTAAACAAACGTGACGCAAATGGCACAAAGACCCTTAGTCAATGGCGACGGACCTTGTAACGCCATGCCACGCAACGAAAAGCTAAAGGCAGGAATCTGGTGTTGCTCGCTGTCGCCGTAATCAATAATCACATATTGAAAAATATATATTCCGTACATTTCCGCATGAAAAAACCCATTTTCGAAGACTTTTATGCCTTATCTTTGAACATCAAGACTAAAACATTTAGGCTAGAGTGGCGCCACTAGAAGAAATGAGTTCACAAGACTACCTTACACTCTTCCCGATCAATATTCCAACCATGGCGGACACACTAGATAAAATCATGCTTTAACAAACATTACTTTCCAGTCGGATTGCTGCATGAGTCCTCAAAACGATTGGCGCATACGTGTGTCGAATGCCCCTGGGATCTAATCAACAGGAAAAGATCAGAATATCGACTTTACTTACAAGACTGCCATATTCCCCATTTTCTCACCCCGCCAAAACCTATACTTAAAACACAATTTCCATTATGGCATGGAGAGAAATTTCTGATGTCAAGAACCACCATGAAACGTAATTTTCTCTTGTGAATATGGAGCGCCGTCGTCACTTGCAGCTGGTCCACAGGCTAGTAAAAGCATTGCATAATTCCAGCTATGAGTTCGAAGAATGAAGCGGACTAATTTTATTTATATGCTTTAATCAAGCTCTGGCGTGTCTGAGTCAAAGCAATTTTCGTCTGAGATAAAGTTGACTCGAGTCTAATTTTCCTTTTTCTTTGTCCCTGAGTCTATTAACCCAACGAGCTTAAAAGTAACGGCGCAAAAACCGTCTCCAAACTTATTCATCTTGTGCAAACGAGGACCTGCCAGAGACGTCACGTTGCGAAATAATCCATTCAGGGAAAGTCTCCCAGCGCCATTATTCTCCTGGCATCTCTCCTCGTCTCTCTTCGCTGCGAATCCACGAATCTCTCCGCTTCCCGTACCTGGTCGGGCGACAGCGGCGAGGCAACAACAGCTGTCCCTTTCACCTGTCGTCCCCCACAGTTTGTGGGTCAGGCAAGCTCGTTCCAACGCCGCTCGACCGTGCCACAAGGCTGATTCCCGCCTGGCACTGAACGGGAATCCCACTCATGAAAGCTATCGATGGCCCGTCATGAGTGAGTGGCGTGAGAAACAAGACATAGAAGGCACACGACGACGAGAAAGATAATAAAACAAGATGAGAAATAACACGAAGATAACTGTCGTCCCCCACTTGACACCTTGACAGACTGCACACGGAAGACAGGCTGTCATCTCGATTTTCCTGCACAACACAACTACAAACCCATTTCGTCTCTCAAGTAAATACGAACGCTCATTAATGGCTCGGGCGTCGGAGGACGACGGACGCCGCAAACATGTGTCAGGAAAGGTACACAGAATCAAACAAGGAGAGTAAAAGTGAGTCCCGTGTGATGATTTAACCAGGCATGGTAACCAGATACTGGAAGTGGCTGAGACAAAGCAGATGCGTTACACAACTAGTCCTCATCCAGCCACCGGCGCCGACCAAGGAAGTGAATGAAGCTAAACAACTCAGCAACTACACTCACACACAGAGATAAACAAACAGACGAAGCGAGAGACGAAGCAGACGGGAAGACTGACACAAAGATGCAAAGACACACACACACACACACAGACACGCACGCACGTACAAAGAGTGAGAATGAACTGCTCTTCCCCAAACCTAACATGAATCAACGCACAACTTCACTACAACGCAAAAGGATCAGCACGCAACCAGTTTGAAGTAAATTAGCAAATTACCCACATATGAATAGCTCTAATAATAATAAGTGGGACTCTTTCTAACGCTATTTCTGCCGTCTTGGCGAATCATTGCACCATCCAGGGGCAGGATAGCCACAAATAGCCCCAAGGTCTCCCACGGGCTAGAAGGCGAGCTCCTCATATTGTCCTTCTGTGCGTCTGCCTCACAAGGCCTCATCATCAAGTCAATATAAATAAATAGCGCCATCCCTGCAACCTCGGCAAGCAAATGGCCGCTGCGGTAAGCCAAGCAGACCTCACGTGGCGTCCACGTGCTTGCAGGGCTGAGCTTGTTTACATCATGCACCCCCCGTTACCTCTCCCTCCCCTTTGCCCCCTCCCTCCCTATCGTGAGCCACAGGGGAGGAACAGAGCTGTCTGCCTCCAAAAAAGAACTGGCGAGTGCTTGCGGGTGTTCTCATGCCATCTCAAGAGGTTTGCCTTATAAACAAGACATGCCTATCGGATACACAACTTCCTGCGAGAGGAATTCACACCTGCGATTCGCATGCATCCTCGCCCTCGCTTGCACGAGCCTGCCGACACCACGGATCCCCGGCAGGTATGTCAGCGGGAGAAGCTCGAGCCGCCGCTGCTCTTCCGTAAACAGGGCGGCACCTTCCTGTCTGGCGCTGGATGGCCCGGCCGCTTCCTCGCGCGCTGGGGAGTTTCCGTCCGACGAAGACGCAGGGCACACAGGTCGTTATCGACTGACCTCGATGACTGGGAGAACTGATTCTTGGGAAAGGTTACCGCCTCGAAGTCTCTGTCTCTCTGTCTGTCTGTCTGTCTCCTCTCTCTCTCTCTCTCTTCTCTCTCTCTCTCTCTCTCTCTCTCTCTCTCTCTCTCTCTCTCTCTCTCTCTCTCTCTCTCTCTCTCTCTCTTCTCTCTCTCTCTCTCTTTCCCGCTGCTGAACGGACGCCACTCACCGCCAGGTCCGCCAACGTAGATCACACGACCGAAGACTTTACCCGGAGCCACGACCTTCCGACCTCGCACCAGCACCTGACACGCCACAGACACATGACCCCTTCCCTCTACCTCCTCCGGTCCTCTCCTCTCCCAACCCCCCTCTTTCCTTCCTACTTATTCCCCTTTCTCCAATTTCTTACCATTCCCCCAACCCCCCTCTTTCCTTCCTACTTATTCCCCTTTCTCCATTTTTTTTTACCATTCGCCCCACCCCATTACGTCCCTTTAACTAGGTGTCTCCTACAATCGCAGGCGAGTTGACCAGATCCGTCGATAAAGATAATGTCCCAGTTTCGAGACAATCGCTCATTCATGTCACTCCTCACCTTTGCCCTTCCCACGCCACCCTTCCCCCCGTTCCCCACGACTTGCACGCCATTCCCCCGTTGCACCCAAGTTCTTGACCAAATTCTCTCTCCTCTCATCTCTATTTTCTTTTCTCTCCTCTTCTCTTCTATTTTCTTATCTCTCCTCCCCTCTTCTTTCCACTTCTCTCCTATCTTCTTTTCTTTCCTCTCCTCTCTTCTTCTCGTCCCTCCCCTTCAGCGGCGATGAACTGTGTCTTGACCGCATTAAAGACATCGATATTCCGAACAGAACACTTCCACCGCCAGTGCCTCCTCGTGCAGACCAATCCCGGCGCATTTTCCTTTTCCTGCGTCTGGGATTCTCTATCTCTTCTGCTTCTTTCCTTTTATTGAGTTATCTGCTTCTCCAGACAAGTTTCTACACTCTTCCACTCAGTAACACATTCCACTTATTCTCACACACTCGCTCGTTCTACCCCCCCCCACACCCCACTGCCCGACGCAATATCACATGTTGAGAACATGTTAAGAAACCCTATCGTCCAGCTGCCTGCTGAAGAAGGCAAGCCAAGCACGAGTGTGTCACAACTGCCGACCTGTTCTGTTGAATGCACGGCTGCTTCGCGTGCACTTCGACGAACTCTCCTGCCTTCTGTTCCCCTGCCCCGATTATCAGCGAACCACTATCCCGGGTGTGTTGGGGGCTACTGAACGAAAGTCTAAGCAGATATAACCAGAATAACGTATGGACGCAGAATCAACGAACTACAGCCACGGGGAGAGAATTATTTCCCTTCTTGCTATGGATACTTCATTTTATGTAGGCTAACCTATAGAAAAAATATAATTGTGGCAAGGTCTGCGAGCACAATGCGTCGATTTCACAATTGTATGCGAAAAACGCTCACACTCTCTCTCTCTATTTATCTGTCTGTGTACCTGCCTGCTTGCCTTGCCTCCCTGTCTATCTCTGTCTCTCCTCATCTCCTCTTCTCTCCTCTCCATCTATACATAGGTCAAGGGTGCGCATGACGTTCGCGAACCCAATGACCTCCTGATGACGCTCGCGAAATCAGGCAGTGTCCACTCCGACTTATTCTTTAAATACTCTTGGCTCTGTGTCTCTCTCCTTTCTTCCCACGCCCTCCAGACCATCAGGATATCAGGTCACGCCCTCTCTCTCTCTCTCTCTCTCTCTCTCTCTCTCTCTCTCTCTCTCTCTCTCTCTCTCTCTCTCTCTCTCTCTCTCTCTCTCTCTCTCTCTCTCTCTCTCTCTCTCTCTCTCTCTCTCTCTCTCTGTGTCTGTGTGTGTGTGTGTGTGTGTGTGTGTGTGTGTGTGTGTGTGTGTGTGTGTGTGTCTGTGAGCGAGAAAAGAGAGAGAGGAGAGAGAGAGAGAAGAGAGAGAGAGAGAGAGAGAGAGAGAGAGAGAGAGAGAGAGAGAGAGAGAGAGAGAGAGAGAGAGAGAGAGAGAGAGAGAGAGAGAGAGAGAGACACTCCTTGAACACAAATGAACAAATGGTACCGAGGTCTAAAACCAATCGTTTGAACACACGACATGATATCCCATTTTGACACTTAAGCACCCCCCCCTGCAATGATTTGATACCAGATCGCATACAGCAATCTGCAATCACGTCATAATATTACCAACGCAGCTTCCGAAGACAAAACAGAAGATCCATTATTTTCTCCGGCAAGTGATGAGGTAAACAGCAAGACGGTGCCACATCTCAGTGCAACATCAGGGACTATAAACACTCTGCAACATAAGGCAATACGGACCGCTTACGCAATATTAGACATTGCTAGCCCTCTGTGCAACATCAGGCGACGTAAAACCCTACGTGAGGGGTAAATCGGCCCATCACAACACCGGCGGCAACTAACAACCGACGACAACCTGGCAATATTCGGCGACCGGCTCCTGGGACGGCGAAAAGAGGCATCGCTACCGAGAGATATAAATAGAACAAATGATAATGTCCAGAAAAATGCACGCGGATTCTCGATTGCAACCGAGGGAATTTTTTTCCAAGCCAAACCGTCACCTTTGGCCATTTTTTGTGCAAATAAAAATCACATCAATAATAACGTATTAAATTTTCTTTCTATAGTTTTCTCTTTGACTGTCCTCCTCTACTCGAATCTCCTCGATAAACGGTCTACTCTTTTGCGTTTCCTTCTTGCACAAGTCTTAGCAAGAGTCACACACAGGGTGAATGACTTGCCCCTCCTCCCCCCCCTTCCACCCTCTCCTCTTTCCCCTTCCCCTCCCCTTCCTCCCATCGCCTCCCCTTCCCCTCCCTCCCCTCTCCCCTTCTCCCCAACCTATCTACGACGTCCAGGTGGGAAGGGGGTCCCTACTCTCCCCATTTCCCGTGCCCTTTCTTATATAACCCACGTTGCTAGGCAGTTCCTTGCCAAAAGCTGTTCTGTGGTATGTATGGGTACGGATGGCCAGGCGGGGATTTCCAGTGCCGGTTCAGGCTTCGTCCGCATGTGTGTGGGTATGAACACTTGGCTTAGCGAGTGTCCGACATGTATTAATATGAATGCAGAGGGTACCGCGTGTCTCTAGAATACATGGGTATGTATATTCTGCACGGGATGAAGTATGAACAGCACGTATGGGCATGAATAAGATGTCAGCTGATGTATCTGTGGCTTAGTGTTTATTTATGAATGCATGTGTACGTCGGAGTTAACGCTTGTAGATAAACACGTGTCACCATATCTCTACAGTGTATGTCCATGAATATAATACGCCTTTGTTTATGCCTATGAAAGCACGAGGTAACACACACATGCATACCGTGTGTTCCCGCGGCATGGAAAAAAACAACAACACGCGCCTTAACCCATACAACACGACCAACGAAAACGACAAGCCCTTCAACAAAACCCACGACCCGAACCCATTTAACTTACCGATCTTGAGTGTGATCTGGTGCGGCGCTGGGTTGGGCTTGCCGGCGTGGGCCAAGAGGATGTTCTGCGGCTTCAGGTCTCGGTGCACGATCCCCTTGCCGAACAGTGCACGCATGGACTCCGCTGTCGAGGGAGAGAAGAAAAAACACAATTCCGATTAGTATTCATAACACGGCGAAAAAGCAACAACTAAATGTATAATTAAAGATGCATAATTACATCATTACCGCATGGTAACGTATTTCTAATGAGTATAATTGAATATGCATTTATTCAAATGAATATAGTCCTAAGTTAGCTATAAATATTGGGGAGAAATGCAGTTATCCACCATCAATAAAGTGCCCTTGACTCGAATAAAACAGAAAACATAAACAGATTTAAAACAAGTAAAGCTCAGCTCGATCATAATCAAGAAACAAAATCAACAAACAAACAGAGAGTCTTGCACAAAGGATCCTTAATAAAGATTAGGGATAAGGATATTATACAATCTAATACTAATTAACAGATTAATAACAACAGCAGACGAGGAGGAGGAGGGGGGGAGGAGGAGGAGGAGGAGGAGGAGGAGGAGGAGGAGGAGGAGGAAGGAAGAAGAAGAAGAAGAAAGAAGAAGAAGAGAAGAAGAAGAAGAAGAAGAAGAAGAAGAAGAAGAAAAGAAGAAGAAGAAGAAGAAGAAGAAGAAGAAGAAAAAAAAAAAAGAAGAGAAGAAAAGGAGGAGGAGGAGGAAGAGGAAGAGAGAGAAGAAAAAGAAGGAGGAAGGAAGAGGAGAAGGGAAATATCAGCTGTGGGAAATGGAAGAAAAGAAAGAAGGGAAGAAGGAAAGAACGATGGAAAAAAAAGGAAGGAAAGAAAAAGAAGAAGGGGAAGGACGAACGAAGGCAAAGAAAGAAAGAAAGAAGGAACGAACACACGAACGAACGGAGGAACGAAGGAACGCCACGCGCGCTCGGAACAACGCACGTCGCAGATGGCACAAAAATCCTTCGCTTCTCTTTCCTGTCACACCTCGGCGAAGGACTCGGACCGACGTCAGAGGAGATTCCTTGGCCTTTGTGACGTCGTCCAGTCGCTCGCTCGCTCTCGCTCTCGCTCTCTCTCGTCTCTTCTCTTTATCTCTCTCTCTCTCGTCTCTTCTCTCGTCTCTTTATCTCTCTCGTCTCTTTCTCTTCTCTCTCTCTCTCTCTCTCTCTCTCTCCCTCTCTCTCTCTCTCTCTCTCTCGCTCTTCTCTCTCTCTCTCTCTCTCTCTCACACACACACACACACACACACAACACACACACACACACACACACACACACACACACACATGCACATGCACATGCACATGCACATGCACATGCACATGCACATGCACATGCACACCACACACACACACACACACACACACACACACACACACACACACACACACAACACACACACACACACACACACACACACACCGATTGCCTCCATCCCCACCTCAAAGAGACCCCCTCCCCCCCTCACATCTACCCCCCCCCCTTTGGCCAGTGCCAGGTGTCAGGTCTCCGCCAAGATCAGGTATCGGACACGCGGGACCTCACCTGCCATCACCCCATCTTAAAAAAAAAACATAAAAAAATGAATAATACCAATAAAAAAAAACATGAAAACAACAAAAAACACACAAACATCATAACTCTAAGTCCGGAACAATAATAAAAAAAACATGTAAAAGACAACAATACGAAAAAAAAAAAAAAAAAAAAAAATCTAAGTCCGAAAAACGTGTCGGATCGGATTTCACCCGAGATGACACCCCGGCGGCATCGCTTGGACCAGACTCCGACCTTGATCAAGCTCAAAAAAAACAACAAAAAAAAACAAAAAAAAGAGAAAAAAAAATGGCGTGATGCGCAACCAGAATGGATAATACACGCCCGATTATAAGCATCGCCTCGCGCTCCGTGGCTCGCTTACCCAAGTACCGAGTCTGCGTATAAAGGTTGCATAAAAAAGAAAAGGAAAAAGAAAAAGAAAAGAAAAGAAAAGGAAAAGGAAAAAGATAAAGAAAGAAATAAGAAAAAAGAGAAAATAAAGGAAAAAAAAAGAAAAAAGAAAAAAAGAAAGAAAAATATATATAAAGACTGCATGTAAAGACTTCTGAATCGTAGGCGCTAGGAATTTCTCCAGGGAATTTATACAACAAATTCTACATAGACGGGAGGAAGGGGGTGGGGAGTGGAGGGGGGGGGGGAGTGGAGGTTTACCCACACGCAGATGCTATGAGTGTCCCCTGATGAGTGCCAGAGAGTGCCACACATGCGCGTGCCCGGAAAATAAGAAGAGCCCGATCGAAGAAGAGGGGAATAGTAGTAGATAGAGAAGACGGAGATGGAAAAATTGATTAAAAAGGGAACAAGTAAAAAGAAAAGGAAGAGGAGGAGGAGGAGGAAGACAAACAGAAAACGGAGCAAGATATTTCAAAGACTTATGTTGACGAAGAGAAGGAGCGAGGAAACAGAAAAAAAGAAGGAAAAACAGCAAGATACAGCAAAAAAAAGGGGAAATGAACAAGGAAGAGATACCCCTGTCTACTCCCCCCCCCACCTTATCGCCACAGCTGATACGCTATCTTTTCGCCGCCTCGCAAGGAGAAGCAGCGCCGGCTCTTCCTCCCGCCGCAGGCAACGCCATCAGCACTTGAGGTTCTCGGGCATTTAGACACTATCTTACCGCATGTAATGACGCAATGGAAACAGCGAAGAAAGGAGGAAAGGAAGAGAGGAAATGTACAGATACTTAAGTGTATACATCTGTAAACAAACATACAGATAAAAGATAAACGAGCAAACACAAACAAGCCGCATACAGACAGACAGACACACACACACAACCCCACCCCCCACACACAACCCCTCCCCCTCCACACACATACACAAATACACCACCCACAACCCCCCCCCCCACACACAACACACACGCAGACGAAACAGAACGCCCCTCCTCGCCTAGACACAAGCACCAGCTGAGACCGAAGCAACGTGGTGGGGACTTACCCAGCTGTCGGAGGAAGTACCTTATCGTGTCCTCACTCAGGGTCCCCTTGGCTGCGGGAGAAAATAGCAAGAGTTACATCATCAGACAGAACAATGGGGCATGCAAAAATCATAAAAAATAGATGATAATAATAATAATGATCATAATATAATTACGAAAAAAAAACACATAATATTAAAATGTTTGATTTTTTCACCTCTTCCTGTGTCATCTCTCTCTCTCAATCTCAAATCCCCCAAAATTTAAAAAAAAAATCTAAACAACCGTAGACAGAAAAAAACACAAAAAATATACCCCTCCTCACCCCCCTTTCTTTAATCATCATCATATTTCTGCTTAAACACTCCCCTCTCCCGCGTATTCTCCTTATCGCCCCAGAAGTCGAGCCAGCAGCAGGTAAACAACAACATGTGTTTTATGTGGGACTGTGGCGTTATCACCTCCTGATGCCAATTATGGGGACATGTGTAAGATGCTCGCCCGTACCCTTGGCGTGTGCTGGCAGCATTCGCTCTGTCTGTCTGTCTGTCTGTCATGCTCCTGTTCCTACTCCTACTCCGCCTCTCACTCCCATTCTCATTTCCAAACCTTTTCTTGCCGTACTCCCACACTCACGACTCCTAATCTCTCGCTTTTATTCCCACTCCCACTCTCCCACTCTCACCTCTCCACTCCACTATTCCTAATGACTTCCACTTTCGAGTCTCATCTTTCAACTCTCGCTCTTACCCTATTATATAGCACTTGACAGCCTGTTCCTCTATACACGTCACCTTACTCCAGCTCGTCCCTCTCAACGGTACGCTAGCTCTCACTCGCTACTCCTCCCTCCCTTACTCTTGCTTCAATCCTTACTCATCCCACTCCATCCACTTTCATATGCTTTCTCGCACTAATTTGTCATCTCTTAATAAGCTATGGACAAGAAGGACGTCTAACACGCTTCAATATTACTACCTTAGGGTGGGGAGGGGAAGGAGGGAATATTTGTGGGACGGGGGATGGAAGGGGGGGGGGAGGGAGGGAGGGAGTCAGTGGGTCAGGAAGACAGGGTGGGCCAGGAGCCCAGTGCAAGACCCGTGGCATCTGGAATGGACCCCCATCAGCTGGTTCAGGTAAACACACCTGTCCACACTTCTGTCCTCTCTGTCTCTTGTCTCTCTGTCCTCTCCTCTCTCTCTGCTCTCTCTCTCTCTCTGTCTCTCGTCTCTCTGTCTCTCTCACTCTTCTCTCTCTCTCTCTCTCTCTTCTCTTCTCTCCCCTCTTCTCCCTCTCTCCTCTCTCCCTTCTTCACTCTCTCCCTTTCCCTCTCTCCTCTCTCTCCATTCTCCCCTCTCTCCCCTCTCCCCTCTCACCTCTCTCCCTCTTCATCTCTCCCTCTCCTCCCTCTCTCCCTTCCCCTTTTCCCTCCCGCCTCCCTCCCTCCCTCATTCCTCCTCCCTCCCCCCTCCCTCCCTCCCTCCTCTCCCCTCCCTTCCCTCCCCCTCCCTCCCCATCTCCCTTGCCCTGTCTTCCCCGTATTTTTCAATCAACTTTGGTATACAATCCCACGCCTGGCAGTCCCAAACGCGTGCTAATCCCGCTTGTTCTGGCCGCGGGGAACAACAAAACAAAATGAACTATAAAGCGGTATAAACAACTCTTGCATACCGCGAACACATTCCTTGGCATAAAATAAACACTGCAGAATGCAATACGCAAAAACCCACCTATGATGATTACTAATTATCAAACATTATCATTAATTACCATTACCTATTATCATTATCATTGCTGTTATCGTTATCATAAATTACCATAACTATTATCATTATTACTATTATCATTATCACTACTATCAATAATATCATTATTATTATCATTAATATTATTATTATTATTATTATTATTATCATTATTATTATTATTATTATTATTATATTAATTATTATATTCATTATTAAGATTATTATTCATTTATCAAATAGTCATTAGCAATAAAACAAAACTCAGAACAACAAACAAGAATTATCAGATAGAAGTCAAAACGATAATTCATAACCACCTAAAGGTTTTAAAAAATATAGCCAGTAATTTTCAAAAATAAAGTCAGAATCATAATGACTCATCTCTAAATAGAATAAAACGAATATACGTCACTATTTGAATAAAAATAACAAGCAGTAAATAATAAATAGAAAATATCATACAATAACAACAACCAGATATGCCCATGACAATATGCTCTTATAACATAAAATAACAATCAGTAAATAATAAATCGAAAATGATAATAATCATCAACCAGATATCACAATGAAAGTATGCCCTCATAAATAACAAAGAATAACAACTGCAACAATCAATCAACAACAGGACTCACCGTGTAGATAATCTGCCAAGTCTCCTCCGTTGCAGTACTGAAAAGATAAAAAAAAAAATACAATCAGACAATGATATACGAGGCCACGAACACCTGTCTCCCTACACACAAAGGTTGAGTCTATATATAACTTGAGAACATAAAGGTTATTATGACAAGGAGGAAAAAAATATATATATTATATAAACAATAGCAACACGAACAATAACAATGCCATCTTTTTAGCGAAACCAATGGTCCATCTCGCCAATCTGTCCCCTCCGAGAGATATCTATCGTTAGAGCCTCCAGATAACAGCGCGGTCGTGTTGCAACTCATGGTCACTACCCCCCCCCCCTCCCCCCGTGTATCTGCCTAAGACGGGTATCAGAGCTCATAGCAAACGCGTCTTTTCTTTGTTTACGTTCGTTCTTTGTTTACCTTTTCCTTTCGTAACCGCGCGAAAACCTGACAGATTTATCAAGGTATATCTCGAGAGGCCGTCGCATTTCGCTCAAGGGATTTTCCGGTACTAGGTTCTAGAAAGGTTCTTAATGCGTGGCACTGGCCCTTGGCACGCTATTGTAAGCCGTCCGGTCGGAGCGCGTAAGGTCGGAAACCGCGCGGCTGCGGGACCACGTGGGGAGATTGCGTCATAGGGCGGTGCGACGCAGAAGTAACCCAGCAGCGTAAACACTTCGAGGAAACAAGTCCCACGGTCGGGAGCGCAGTCGCTGTCAAAACCAGTTGTAGGGAGAAGCGCTGCGCAGG
>NW_020868696.1:119029-121529 GCF_003789085.1 Penaeus vannamei
CTGTCAGTCCTTCCTTCTCCTCTTCCTCCCCTCTTCTTCTTTCTTCCTCTTTCCCTCGCTTCCTTCCCTCTCTCCTCGCTTTCTTCTCTATTTCCCTCCTTCTTCTCTCTCTCCACTCTCCTCTCTCTATCTTCTCTCCTTCATTCCCCCTCTCCCTCCCTCTCTCTCTCTTTTCCTCTCCCTCCCTCCCTTCTTTCCTCTCTCCCTCCCTCTCCTCTCTGCTCCCTTCCCAGACGTCAAGTGTAGTCAAAACTCTAAAAACAAAACACGGTCGGGAAGCGTACGCCAAATACCCCATTCCAGACAGTGCCAAACAGGGGGTGCCACACACTTCCTGTTGTGACGGCGGACGAAGTGGGCACTGTGCTGAATTCCTTGGCGTCGCGTGGGGGGGGGGGGAGAGAAATAGATGGGAGAGGAGGGCAAAGGTCTAGGAGAGGAGGAGGAGGAGGAGGAGGAGGAGGAGGAGGAGGAGGAGGAGGAGGAGGAGAGGAGGAAGAAGAAGAAGAAGAGAAGATAAGCGAGAATGGAGAGGAAATGGTGGCACAGAGGGCGGTATTTGGGTACAGCGGGTATAACGGGAACAGAAATCCCGCAGCTTTGAGTACTATGAAAAGGAAGAGGAGGAGGAGGGGGGGGGGAGGAGGAGGAAAAGGAGGAGGAGGAAAGGGAGGAGGAGAGGGAGGAGGAAAGGAAGGAGGAGGAGGGGGAGGAGGAGGAGGAAGGAGGAGGAGGGGAGAGGAAGGAGGAGGAGAGGAAGAGGAAGAGGAAGAGGAAGAGAGAAGAGGAAGAAGAAGAAGAAGAAGAAGAGAAAGAGAAGAGGAAGAAAGAGAAAGAGATGAAATAAAAAAAGAGAGAAAGAGAAGACGGAGGGGGGGGGGGGGTGGGGAAAGATGACGCAACAAAATAACGCCAACGTAAACAAACGGAAACTCCCTCTCGCGACGACGAAGGTGACACACGCGCTCTCGTCAATAACAAACATCACGTGATCAGCCGGGAAGTACACGATAAATAACGATGGGCTTTTCCTAATACTATCAATTAAAAACGAAGAACGGTGTCATAATCGACGACAGAGTGTAGATAGCTGAGATAACGCGTGAGCGGTCAAATGATACGATGACAAGCTCTAATGTATAGTACATACATACATACACACACACACACACACACACACACCACACACACACACACACACACACACACACACACACACCACACACACACACCACACACACACACGCACAGACACACACACAGAGAGAGAGAGAGAGAGAGAGAGAGAGAGAGAGAGAGAGAGAGAGAGAGAGAGAGAGAGAGAGAGAGAGAGAGAGAGAGAGAGAGCGAGAGAGAGAGAGAGAGAGCGAGAGAGAGAGAGAGAGAGAGAGAGAGAGAGAGAGCGAGAGAGAGAGAGAGAGAGAGAGAGAGAGAGAGAGAGAGAGAGAGAGAGAGAGAGAGAGAGAGAGAGAGAGAGAGAGAGAGAGAGAGAGAGAGAGAGAGAGAGAGAGGAGAGAGAGAGACAGAGAGAGAGAGAGAGAGAGAGCGAATGCAATCACACCGGCAACAAACCCAGCCGGAAACCCAACCCGAATCTAACCCGCTTCAAACCGACACTTCCGGTTGGCCTTGCCATTACGCCGACACGGCCTCGGAAAACAAACAGCAACGGGAATCAGCGCCGCAGGAATGGGAATCAGCGCCGCAGGAATGGGCAGGAATGGGATCATCGCCGCAGGAATGGGAATCAGCGCCGCAGGATGGGAATCGCGCCGCAGGAATGGGAATGCCACAGGACTGGGAATCAGCGCCGCAATCAGCGAGGGGAATCAGCGCCGCTAGGAATGGGAATCAGCGCCGCTAGGAATGGGAATCAGCGCCGCTAGGAATGGGAATCAGCGCCGCTAGGAATGGGAATCAGCGCCGCTAGGAATGGGAATCGCCGACCGTAAAGAGGGCGTGATGTGCCTATTTGGCGTTTAAGTGTCATAATGACAACATTGCATAACGACATGTGAGGGAGAGGGAGAGGGGGAGGGAGGGAAGCAGGAAGGAGGGGAGAAAGAAAGTGGAGGAGGAAGGAAGGAAAGAGGATGTGTGTGTGTGTGTGAGAGAGAGAGAGAGAGAGAGAGAGAGAGAGAGAGAGAGAGAGAGAGAGAGAGAGAGAGAGAGAGAGAGAGAGAGAGAGAGAGAGAGAGAGAGAGAGAGAGAGAGAGAGAGAGAGAGAGAGAGAGAGACAGAGAGAGAGGGAGAGGCGTAAGGAGGGTTGGAGGGCGAGAGTGCCAACCACGGGAAAACAGCGCCATCCGAGTGCCGCCCAAGACCTTGGTGCCGCCGACCTTGACAAACTACGTCACGATCAGCAGGCGAGAGGGAGGGTAGCGGTTTAGGAGGAGGAGGAGGAGGAGGGAGGAGGAGGAGGAGGAGGAGGAGGAGGAGGAGGGGGAGGAGGAGGGGAGAGGGGAGGGGGAGGGGGAGGAGGGGAGGGGGAGGGGGAGGG
>NW_020868696.1:124029-127528 GCF_003789085.1 Penaeus vannamei
TACACGAGGAGTGTGTTTACTAACAAGCCGAATTCTGTGTCATGCCCCTTGCATTATTCGCGCGACATTTTTGCAGATCGCGTTCGTGTGACGTTCAGAAATTCGGCCAGAGTAATTACATTGATAAATCTTCTCTTGACTATCCCATACATACCAACCCCCCCCCCCCCTCCAACAAAACAAACGCAGAGCATCTTTCCCTTCCCTCCCCGACCTTTTCTCCCATCAGCTGACGCCAAGCACCCAATCCCCAGTCAGCCAAACAACGTTGAAGGAGCGATAAGTAGGTCAGCCTCGCCCCCTTGCATATCGGGAGCCACTCTGGCACTCGTTTCCCACGCAAACAAAACACATTCCTCTGGCACCTCCACATGGGCGTAGAGGGACTTGCGGTGCCAATTAAGAGGCGTAGGCCAGGTATGCCGCGTCGAGCTGCTCTCATGATGCGTCGCAAGTGGTGGTCAGCTGATGGATGCGTCGCAGGTAAGAAAGATGTTGCTATTTATGTCATAATGTGTTTGGAGTAAATAAGTAGGCTATGAGGTTAAAAAGGATATGATAATAGGGGAAAATTAAAAGCATGGCGATTGACGTCCGTACACCATTTTGAATGCCAAAAGAGAAAGGAAGAAAGAGAGAAAGAAAGGAAAAACAAACTCGAGAGAGAAAGAGGTCCCTCCTCGCTTACTCGCCTCCTCCCAACGACATGCCCCGCGGAGGCTGAAGGCAGCGGAGTCATTTGACAGCAGCACCCCCTCCCCCCCTTTCAACCAGATCTCCTTTCGCTATCCCAACCCTAAAGGCAACGCCAAACCGCGCCCTCTAACGCCCACCCCGCCCATCCGCCGATCGAGTGTCTGACCTGAGCCCTTCCTCCTGCCCTCACCCCAGGTCACAGGTCACAAGTCAGACAGGGCCACAAGGCAATGATACCCAGACAAAGGCACAAAATTTCCAAAAGTTCCTAAAGAGAGTCAAGAACTGCTTGCTAATGAAAAATGGCGAAGAAAACGCAAGCACGGGCAACCTCTTTGTCTGTAAACATTATATTCATTGATATTTTGCATGTAACCATCCCTCGTTTACTTCGCAAATTGGACATACACCAACCCCACTATTTTCTTTTTATAATATTACAGAAAAAAATGCAAAATAATAGATAATAAAAATAAAAATAACAAAATAAATAATAGATAATAAAACCAAAAATAACAAAATAAATAATAGATAATAAAAAATAAATAAAAAATATAATAATAAAAAAAAAAAAAAAAAATAAATAAATCAAAAGACTCCCTTCCCACGACGATAGTAAATGCAATCACAGCGTCAATGAAAACACCGATTTTGGCACGATGCAAAAAACGCTCGCACGGGTCCAGGACACCCGACGGCGCCGCTATTCCGAGCTCTCGAGAAAGCGCGTGTGCTTCTGCGTCAACTAACTCGGGTCGAAAAAGAAGAGAAGAAGAAGAAGAAGAAGAAGAAGAAGAAGAAGAAGAAGAAAGAAGAAAGAAGACGAAGAGAAAAAGAGAAGAAGAGGAAAAGAAAAAACGACGTTTCTGGAAAAGTGAGAGTCGCAAAAAGAAAGAAAGGAGAAAACATCGAAAAAAATCGTAAGAAAAAATAAGGAAGCCAGATAAAAAAAAAAAAAAAAAAATCAACAAACGGAACCTTTTACCACGATTCTCGCCACCTGACTCATACGCATACCACACAAATGCGCAATATACCGCCGCCATAAAAAAAAAAAAAAAAAAAAAAAAAAAAAAAAAAAATATGTAGGTGCGCGTCAAGTTATCAATACCACCATCAAATACCATCCTTGACTAACTCCGACACCTCAGCTGGTATCGACACGCCACTCATACCAAACAATGACGCTACGGACGACCACACCCCTGTGACGCAGCGCCTGACGTGTGCCTGAGACCCCAACATCCTGACCCCAACATCCTAAGGTGAGTCAATCCTTCGCGCGCACGGAGAGTCCCCCACCCCCCCACGACTCCTATCTCACTGACTCAACACATCCTCCCATCCTCCTTCTTCTTTATTTCCTTATCGTAACAGCCCCCCACCACCACCACCACCACCACCACCACCTCTCCCGTCAATCCCTTTCTCCTTATCTCCCTTATAAATCCTCATCTTTATCCTTACTTCCCCCCCACCCCACTCCACATCATTCCTTTCCCCCCATTTACCCCCCCAACCCCACCCACCTTCCCCAACAACCCCCACCCACCCCCCCACCTTCCCCAACAACCCCCCCCACCCCCACCTTCCCCTCCCCCCCCACTCCTTCCCTCCTTGCCCCCTACCCACCCCATCCTTCTCGAAATTTGCAGCGTCGATACGGCCTTGGATTTGCAAACAACGCGCCTTGGCTCCCGTTGCAGGAGGCTGCCACCGCCACCGCACGCAACGAAGGTGCCCTGATACCCGAGCTCTGGTACGAACAGGGGAAGGGGGGGGGAGGAGAAGGGGGAAGGGAAGGGGGGAGGAGAAGGGGAAGGGAAGGGGGGAGGAGAAGGGGGAGGAGGGGGAAGGGAGGAGGAGAGGGAAGGGAAGGGGGAAGGGAAGGGAAGGGGGAGGAGAAAGGGAAAAGGAGAAGAGGAAGGAAGGGGGAGGAGAAGGGAAGGGAAGGGGGGGAGGAGGAAGGAAGGGAAGGGGGAGGAGAAGGAGAAAGGGAGGGGGACGAAGGGGAAGGAAGGGGGGAGGGGAAAGGAGAAGGGAAAGGGGAAGGCAGAAGAAGGGGGAGGAGAAAGGAGGGGAAGGGGGGAAGAAGGGAAGAGAGGCGAGGGAAAGGAACAGCGAAAGGGAAAGGGATTTAGGGAAAGAGAAAGAGGGAGAGGAAAGAAAGGGGAAGCAAAAAGAGAGCGAAGGGGGAAGAGGAGAAGAGGCGAGAGGGAGGGGGGGGGGGGGCACTTACACAACCCTGATTCATGAAGACTGTGGGTGTCGTCCCTGAAACTGCCTTTAACTAAGTGGAAATAATTTTAGATGCACAGGTCAAGATAGCCGTAGACAGAGAAAAGGGGGAGGGGGCGAGGGGAGGAGGGGGGGAAGGGAAGGTGGAGGAGGAGAAAGAAGAGGTAGAGACGGAGGTGGAGGTGGAGGTGGAGGAGGAGGAGGAGGAAGAGGATACTATGATTAACAATAATTATAAATAATATAATACTAATACTAATACTAATACTAATACTAATACTAATAATAATAATATAATAATAATAGCAATAATAATAACAGCAAATAATAATTATAATAATAACAATAATAATAATAAAATAATAATAATAACAACAACAATAATGATAATAATAATAATACGAAGAAGAAGAAGAAGAAGAAAAGAAAAGAAGGAGGAAGCGCCACCCTCCTCAAAAAAAAAATATATATATAATAAAAACACAAAAAACGGAAGCGAAGAATACACCCACTCCACCCCCCCTCCCCTCCATACACACACCCGTGCATGGCCGAAAAATTTAAA
>NW_020868696.1:145740-148240 GCF_003789085.1 Penaeus vannamei
TTTCTGTGACTGCCAATACATCAGGAAGTTTAGGTAGGCAATCTAGAAGTGACTTAAAGGGTGTCAAATATTTTTTGAATTGACAATATATTTATGAGCAAAATATCAATGTAGTTATTCCCATATATTCTGTTCTAAAAGTATATTTCTCGACATTGTAGTACCCTGACAAGTAGCTAATGTCAGATTGACTTCTGATTCAGTTAATTACAACAAGATCAATATGAGCATGTTTGCATTATCTTCCATCAGTAGTTTATGTCATCAAGAGGTGATCTCCATTAGGTGTTTGACAGATTTATATACAATTCGTATTATATATATTATAATATATATATATATATTATATATATATATATATATATATATAATATATAACAGTGGTAGGAGAAAACACATAAAATGAAAAGCGATAGCAAATAGACTTTGAAAGAGGTAGCAGTAGAAGTATAGGAGGGAGTACCAGAAATAAAATAGGGTTAATAGCAGCAGTAGCCCTGAAGTAATAGTAGTTATATTTGCGGTTACGCACAGCGTAAATAGAGACAGTGATAGTAAAAATATTGAGTAGTAAAAGCAGTAACGGTAGGCATGTAGTAGTAAAAACAGTTGTAAAAGTAGTGCTACCAGTAAACAAGGAATAGTAAAGTTAGTGACACTACTACAAGTAATAATAACGGTACACTTAATAGCAATAGTTGAAGGGATAGTAGTAGTTCTAGTACTTAGAGATGAAGTAGAAACGAAGTAGTAGAAGTAGTAGGGTCGAAGTAGTAGTACTAGTAGTAGTACTAGTAAGAACGAGAAACATTAGGATTAGTAGTAATAGAAGTAGTTTAGTAGTAGTAGGAGCAATAATAGTAGTAGTGGAAATTGTAGTAGTAGCAGGAGTAGCAGACGTAGTAGTAGTAATAATATTAGTAACAGCGCCAACAGTAGTAGTAGAGATAGAACAAGTAGTAGTAGTAATAGGAAGCCGTAGAAATAATAATAGTAGTAGAAGTAGTAGTTGGTAGAAGTAGTAGTTGTAGTGGTGGTAGCAGAAACAGCAGCAGTTGTACAGATAATAGAAGTTGTATAAGTAATAAAAATAGTAACAGAGATAGTAGCAGTGGAAGTAGTAGTAATTATAAAAGTAGTAGCAGTAATAGATATAGAAGTAGTAATAGTAGTAGCAGTAGTAGTAGTAGTTGTTGTGTAGTCACAGTACAGTAGCAGTAGCAGTAGTAGAGATAGTAGAAGTGGTGGTATCAGTGGAAGTAGTAATAATTGTAGTCGTAGTTATAACAGTAATAGTAGGAGTAGGAGAAGTAACAGTAATAGTGGTAATATGAGTAGTAGTAACAATAAGAGTAGTAACAGAAACGGTAGGAGTAGTGATAGCAATAGTAGTAATAGGAGGAATAATAACAGTAAGAGTAGTAACAGCAGGGATAGTAGTAACGGCAGTAGTAATAACAGTATGACTAGTAAAAGTAAGAATAGTAACAGTAGCAACAGTGACAGCATGAGTAGCAGTAGTGATAGTGATAGTAGCAGTAAACAGATAGATAAAGAGTAAATAGATATATAGAGGGAATTAACAAGAAGGAAGACTTTCAAACCGAATATTTAATTCCTATAAAGAACCAAATTCTTCTTATATCTTTACCCAATAGTTCTCACAAGAAACGACAATTTTTTAAATACCTAATTTATCGAACATCACGATGACTGACAAACACCAACCAAAGCGCAATCTTTCCTGTAAGTACACCCACCATGACTTCGAATCTCTCGACATTTCGTAAATGCTTCGCAATTAATGCATTACGAATTCTGAAACATCATCCTTCACCCCTTAGATAACACACAAGCCACAGGTTACACAAGGTCATCATACCCATCAAAAATGAAAGAAAAAAGAACCTTAAAAAGAGGAAACCCTTCGCGTAAGTTCTGGCGTGTCACAAGCGGGAGACTCATCGTTCGAGCGCGCGCTGGTTTCGACACAGCTTCGTCGCGACTCGAACCCCGTGCTAGATCAGGGGCGCCGAGGTCGATATCGAACCCCGGGAGTCGAGGGGAAAGGGTTGGGGAAATCGATGAAGCTTCAGGAGTCAAGGTGACTTTGGGGCCTTCGTGCTGTACTGCTGAAATAAAATGCTGAGGGAATATGAGGGGCGCGCGTTGTGACAGGTGCTGTGCCAGGTGCTTTCTTTGCTTCATTGTCATCATCATCCTCAGAAGCATCATCAGCAGCAGCATCATTAAGATTATCATGATTAAAAAACATTATTATTATTATTATCCATGATTTGATGGTGATTATTATATTATTAATTTTATTATTATCATCCAATCACACTACTACATTATTATCAATCATCATCATCATTAAACTTATCATTATCATTATTATTGTTATTATTATTATTATCATCATCATTAATATGATCATTATCTTATCAATTGCTCACTTTGTTTTGCTGTCTAATGGGTACAAAATAAATACTGCCTG
>NW_020868696.1:160740-165740 GCF_003789085.1 Penaeus vannamei
TACACTGACGCAATCTTATTCCTACGAACGTGAGCGTTCCCAGATCACACGCACACAGACGCGCCTCCCAAACAAACCACAAAGACCAATTACGTCACGACAAACAACATTACGTCCGAACTGACCTTTCCCGAAGAGCAAGCCATTTTGCCGAACCAATCACCCGGCTTGCCTTTTCTTGGTGCGGCTGACGGCTCCGACCCTGAACGATATATTTACTCTCGTACGAACAACCAAGAGGTGTCATGGCGGCGAAGAGGAAGGTTGAAAGAAGGTGAGGATGAAAGAAGAAAGACAATAATAATTGCAATAATAGAGGGGGATAAAAAAGAAGAGAGAAAAAACGAATAGAATAAACTCCGAAATAAGCGAGAGATTGAGAGAGAGAGAGAGAGAGAGAGAGAGAGAGAGAGAGAGAGAGAGAGAGAGAGAGAGAGAGAGATGGCGTCTGCTCTGTTTTGGTGAGACTGGCTGTCAAAGGCACGCGCGGGGCTCTTAAGGACGGGGAATTTGCCTTAAAGTCGCCAAGTGCGTATCTGAGCGAAAGTTGAAGGCTCCAGGGCGATGGGCGTAGGTGGCAGCGTCTTAATCTTCAACACGCTAATAATTCATATGCTAGGACACACACACATACACACACACCACACACACACTAACTTACAAACACATACATATGTTTCACACACACACACACAACAATATATATATATATATATATATATATATATATATATATATATTACACACACACACACACACACACAAACCATCACTGTGTATCGACATCGATATCACTACACATGCACGACACGACCTTACCACACTTGTTATTACATTATAATATATATATATATATATATATAATACATAATATATGAATAAATAATACACACTTTGTAGTGGTGTGTGACATATATGAGGTAGAATGTGTGGTATGAGACAGTTATAGTAGTGTAATATATGATGGGGTAGGTATGTGATAGGTAGTGGGGGGGGTAGTGAAGTTGGTATATATATAGTGTATGAATGTGGGGGTATTGGGTGGGTAGGTGAGTATTTTATAGTATATATATTATATTATTATATTATTTTATAATATTTATAAATGTCTGTGTGTGTGTTGGTGTTATTATTGTGTGGTCTGTTGTGATTTTTTTTATTATATTATTAATTTATTATTTTNCTCCCTTCGAGATCTCTCTCCCTGCCTTCTCCCCCTTCGAGATCTCTCTCCCTGCCTTCTCCCCCTTCGCTCTCCCCTGCTTCTCCCCCTTCGAGATCTCTCTCCCTGCCTCTCCTCCCTTCCTCTTCTCCCCCTGACCTTCTCCCTTCGAATCTCTCTCCCTGCCTTCTCCCCCTTCGAGATCTCTCTCCCTGCCCTTCTCCCCCTTCGAGATCCTCCTCTCCCTGCCTTCTCCCCTTCGAGATCTCTCTCCCTGCCTTCCCCCTTCGAGATCTCTCTCCCCTGCCTTCCCCCCTTCGAGATCTCTCTCCCCTGCCTTCTCCCCCTTCGAGATCTCTCTCCCTGCCTTCTCCCCCTTCGAGATCTCTCTCCCTGCCTTCTCCCCCTTTCGAGATCTCTCTCCCTGCGAGATGCTCTCCCCCTGCCCCCCTTCGAGATCTCTCTCCCTGCCTTCTCCCCTCTTCGAGATCTCTCTCCCTGCCCTTCTCCCCTTCGAGATCTCTCTCTGCCTTTCTTCCCCCCCAAGATCTTCTCTCCCTGCCTTCTCCCCCTTCGAGATCTCTCTCCCTGCCTTCTCTCCCCTTCGAGATCTCTCTCCCTGCCTTCTCCCCCTTCGAGATCTCTCTCCCTGCCTTCTCCCCCTTCGAGATCTCTCTCCTGCCTTCTCCCCCTTCGAGATCTCCCTCCCTGCCTTCTCCCTCTTCGAGATCTCTCTCCCTGCCTTCTCCCCCTTCGAGATCTCCCTGCCTTCTCCCCCTTCCAGATCTCTCTCCCTGCCTTCTCCCCCTCGAATCTCCTCCCTGCCTCTCCCTTTCGAATCTCTCTCCCTGCGAGATAAGCTGCCTTCTCCCCCTTCGAGATCTCTCTCCCTGCCTTCTCCCCCTTCGAGATCTCTCTCCCTGCCTTTCTCCCCTTCGAGACTCCCCCTTCGAGATGTCTCTTCCCTGCCCTCTCCCCTTCGAGATCTCTCTCCCTGCCTTCTCCCCCTTCGAGATCTTCTCTCCCTGCCTTCTCCCCCTTCGAGATGCCTTCTCCCCTTCGAGATCTCTCTCCCTGCCTTCCCCTTCATCTCCCCTCTCTCTCTCTCCTGCCTTCTCCCCCTTCGAGATCTCTCTCCCTGCCTTCTCCCCCTTCGAGATCTCTCTCCCTGCCTTCTCCCCCTTCGAGATCTCTCTCCCTGCCTTCTCCCCCTTCGAGATCTCTCTCCCTGCCTTCTCCCCCTTCGAGATCTCTCTCCCTGCCTTCTCCCCTTCGAGATCTCTCTCCCTGCCTTCTCCCCCTCAGATCTCTCTCCCTGCCTCTTCCCCCTTCGAGATCTCCCTTCTCTCTCTCCCTGCTCTCTCTCCCTTCGAGATCTCTCTCCCTCCCTTCTCCTCCCCCTCGAGATCTCTCTCCCTGCCCTTCTCCCCTTCGAGATCTCCTCTCCCTGCCTTCTCCCTTCCTCTCCCTGCCTTCTCCCCCTTCGAGATCTCTCTCCCTGCCTTCTCTCCCTCCTTCGAATCTCTTCTCCCTGCCTTCTCCCCTTCGAGATCTCTCTCCCTGCCTTCTCCCCCTTCGAGATCTCTCTCCCTGCCTTCTCCCCTTCGAGATCTCTCTCCCTGCCTTCTCCCCTTCGAGATCTCTCCCCTGCCTTCTCCCCCTTCGAGATCTCTCCTGCCTTCTCCCCTTCGAGATCTCTCTCCCTGCTTCTCCCCCTTCGAGATCTCTCTCCCTGCCTTCTCCCCTCCAAGATCTCTCTCCCTGCCTTCTCCCCCTTCGAGATCTCTCTCCCTTGCCTCTCCCCCTTCGAGATCTCTCTCTGAGCTCTTCTCCCCTTCGATCTCTCTCCTGCCTTCTCCCCCTTCGAGATCTCTCTCCCTGCCTTCTCCCCCTTCGAATCTCTCTCCCTGCCTTCTCCCCTTCGAGATTCTCTCCCTGCCTTTCTCCCTTCGAGATATCTTCTCCCTGCCTTCTCCCCTTCGAGATCTCTCTCCCTGCCTTCTCCCCTTCGAGATCTCTCTCCCTGCCTTCTCCCCCTCCAAGATCTCTCTCCCTCCTTCTTCTCTCTCCCTTCTCCCCCTCGAGATCTCTCTCCCTGCCTTCTCCCCTTCGAGATCTCTCTCCCTGCCCTTCTCCCCCTTCGAGATCTCTCTCCCTGCCTTCTCTCCCTTCGAGATCCTCTCCCTCCCTTTCTCCCCCTTCGAGATCTCTCTCCCTGCCTTCTCCCCCTTTCGAGATCTCTCTCCCTGCCTTCTCCCCCTTCGAGATCTCTCTCCCTGCCTCCTCCCCCTTCAAGATCTCTCTCCCTGCCTTCTCCCCTTCGAGATCTCTCTCCCTGCCTTCTCCCCTTCGAGATCTCTCTCCCTGCCTTCTCCCTGCCTCTCCCCCTCGAGATCTCTCTCCCTGCCTTCTCCCCCTTCGAGATCTCTCTCCCTGCCTTCTCCCCCTTCAAGATGCCTTCTCCCCTTCGAGATCTCTCTCCCGCCTTCTCCCCCTTCGAGATCTCTCTCCCTGCCTTTCTCTCCCCTTCCCCCTTCAAGATCTCTCTCCCTGCCTTTCTCCCCTTCGAATCTCTCTCCCTGCCTTCTCCCCTTCCCTCTCCCCCTTCGAGATCTCTCTCCCTGCCTTCTCCCCTTCGAGATCTCTCTCCCTGCCTTCTCCCCTTCGAGATCTCTCTCCCTGCCTTCTCCCCCTTCGAGATCTCTTCCCTTGCCTTCTCCCCCTTCGAGATCGAGATCTCTCTCCCTGCCTTCTCCCCTTCTTCTCCCCTTCTTCGAGATCTCTCTCCCTTGCCTCTCCCCCTTCGAGATCTCTCTCCCCGCCTTCTCCCCTTCGAGATCTCTCTCCCTGCCTTCTCCCCCTTCGATGCCTTCTCCCCCTTCGAGATCTCTCTCCCTGCCTTCTCCCCCTTCGAGATCTCTCTCCCTGCCTTCTCCCCCTTCGAATCTCTCTCCTTGCCTTCTCCCCCTTCGAGATCTCTCTCCTGCCTTCTCCCCCTTCAGATCTCTCTCCCTGCCTTCTCCCCCTTCGAGATCTCCCTCCTTCAAGATCTCTCTCCCTGCCTTCTCTCCCTTCGAGATCTTCTCCCCGCCTTCTCCCCTTCGAGATCTCTCTCCCCGCCTCTTCTCCCCTTCGAGAATCTCTCTCCCTGCCTTCTCCCCCTTCGAGATCTCTCCTGCCTTCTCCCCTTCGAGATCTCTCTCCCTGCCTTCTCCCCTTCGAGATCTCTCTCCCTGCCTTCTCCCCCTTCGAGATCTCTCTCCCTGCCTTCTCTTCCCCTCTCCCTGAGATCTCTCTCCCTGCCTTCTCCCTTCGAGATTCTCTCCCGCCTCTCCCCCTTCTCTCTTCCCTGCCTTCTCCCCTTCGAGATCTCTCTCCCTGCCTCTCCCCTTCCCTGCCTCTCTCCCCTTCGAGATCTCTCTCCCTGCCTCTCCCCCTTCGAGATCTCTCTCCTCTCTCCCCTTCGAGATCTCTCTCCTGCCTTCTCCCCCTTCGAGATCTCTCTCCCTGCCTTCTCCCCTTCGAGATCTCTCTCCCTGCCTTCTCCCCCTTCGAGATCTCTCTCCCTGCCTTCGAGATCTCTCTCCCTGCCTCCCCCTTCGAGATCTCTCTCCCTGCCTTCTCCCCTTCTCTTCTCCCCCTTCTCTCTCCTGCCCCTTCAAGATCTCTCTCCTGCCTTCTTCCCCCTGATCTCTCTCCCGCCTCCCCCTCGAGACCTTCAAGATCTCTCTCCCTGCCTTCTCTCCCTTCGAGATCTCTTCCCCGCCTTCTCCCCCTTCGAGATCTCTCTCCCTGCCTTCTCCCCTTCGAGATCTCTCTCTCTGCCTTCTCCCCCCTT
>NW_020868696.1:170740-173240 GCF_003789085.1 Penaeus vannamei
CGCACCTGGTCCGTCCAAAACAAAGGGCAAAAACCAACAGAGAGAGAGAAAGAGAGAGAGAGAGAAAAAAAAGCCAACATTCACGGATTAACCTCCCCCTCCCCCCCCCTCTCCCTCTCTCCTTCCCCCTCCCTCCCCTTCCCTTTTTCTCCCTTTTCTCCACTCCATTCGGAAGATTTTTTTTAAAGGGGGGTTGAAGGGGGGGGGGGGTGGGGGAGGGGTGAAGGAGGGAAGGAGGGGAGGGGAGGCGGGTGAAGGAAGGGGAGGGGGAGGGGGAGGGAGAGAAATTAGATTATTAGCCCCCTCATTAGCGCGAGGATTACCACTACTGCCAACAGGGTGATTAGCTTGTTTGTTGACCTTGTTTTGCTCACCTGCTCGTCCTATTCCTTGGCTTGCTTGATTTTTACTTGTTTGTGTGAATATTCTTTTAGATTTATTTTGTTTCATTTCGTTTTTTCCTTGTTTTGTTTACTTTATTTGCTTGTTTGTTTGTTTGCTTGATTTGTTTTGATTACCTGATTACTAATTATTTTTCATTAATTGCTTCATTAATGATTAATGACTTGATTTGCTTCATTTCTCGCTTGCCTGTTTTTTTGTTTTTTTTCTGTGGGAAGGAGATGAGAAAGGAGAGATAATAAACGGAAAACATGAAAGAATCAGATAAAAGATAGAGAGAGAAAGAAAAGGACAAATTACCGATTTTTTTATCTTAAAAAAGCAAAAAGAAAAGAAAAAGAGAACAAATACAAGAAAATCACATAAATTTATAAGGAAAATTGATAGATAAGCAAAACCAATAAAGGAATATGAAGATAAATAAATAGTAAAAAGAGAAAACCAAATAAACAAAAAAATAATTAAAAAATACACAAAATCACAAAAAATCACCGAAAACACAAAAAATACGAACACATGAACAATGAACAACAGTGAACATGCCTGTGGGGTGAAAGGTACTTTGTGTACACTGACAAGCGTACAATTGATCTGTTTCTCGAGGTTTTATTGTTCTGTGCGTGTCTCTAAATGCACACGCACATGGACTTAGGACATACATGAACGAGCACGCACACATATACACACATGGACGAGCACGTACACATATACACACATGAACGAGCATAGAGACATACACGCATATGAACGAGCATAGAGACATATACGCACATGAACGATCACGTACACATATACGCACATGAACGAGCACAGAGACATATACGCACATGAACGAGCACGTACACATATACACACACACATGAACGAGCACAGAGACATATACGCACATGAACGAGCACGCACATATATACACACACATGAACGAGCACAGAGACATATACGCACATGAACGAGCACGTACACATATACACACATGAACGAGCACAGAGACATATACGCACATGTGGAAAGGTATGAATGAGAACGAATATCTTCACAATACAAGAGATGTATTTCGATCGGTTTCGAATACATCTCCGTCACAAATACGTTTCATATTGATACTATTTCTCTTTCTCTCTCTTCTATCTCTCCCATTCTCTTCTCTTCTTCTCTTTCTTTTCTCAATCTTCCTCTTCCTTCCTTCCTTCCTCCTTCCCATCCCTCTCCTCCCTTCGTTCCCCTCCCCTCCCCCTCTCCCTCCCTATGTCTCCTCCTCCCCCAATACGTATTTCTGACGAAGATATAATCGAAACCGGTCAAATACATCTTTTATATTGTATTTCTGACGAAGATGTATTCAAAACCGGTCAAATACATCTCTTGTAATGTGAATTTATGACGAAGATATATTCGAAACCGGTCAAATACATCTCTTGTATTGTATTTATGACGAAGATTTATTCGAAACCGGTCAAATACATCTCTTGTATTGTATTTCTGACGAAGATGTATTCGAAACCGGTCAAATACATCTCTTGTATTGTGAATCTCTGACGAAGATATAATCGAAACCGGTCAAATACATCTTTTATATTGTATTTCTGACGAAGATATATTCGAAACCAGTCAAATACATCTTTTATATTGTATTTCTGACGAACATGCATTCGAAACCAGTAAAATACATCTCTTGTATTGTGTATTTCTGACGAAGATATAATCGAAACCGGTAAAATACATCTCTTGTATTTGTGAAGATATTCGCTCTCATTCATACCTTTCCACATTTGTCAACATGAATACGGTTCACATACGCACATGTAGAAACGAGCACATCCATTCACACGTACACGCACGTTCACAAGAACACGTACAGAAACACACATTCACAAAGAGAACCAGAGAACGAAAACAAACAAAAGAAAATATAATGAACTTAAGAATTAGAAAAAAATAGAAAGAAAAGAAGAAAGATAAACAGACAGACAGACATACAGACAGAATCAGAGCGACAAGGAGATAGAGAGAGAAAGTAAAAGCAAAGGAAAAGAAAATGAGAGACACAGAGAAAAAAGAGGAGAGGAACAGACAGAGGGAGGAAGAGAGAGAGAGAGAG
>NW_020868696.1:194547-197047 GCF_003789085.1 Penaeus vannamei
GTGCGTGTGTGTGTGTGTGTGTGTGGTGTTTATTTGTGTTAGTGTGTGTGTATGTTTATGTGTGTGGTGTGTGTAATCGTGTGTGTGTTTTGTTTGTATTGTTGTGTTGTGTGTGTGTGTGTGTGTGTGTGGTGTGCTGTGTGTGTGGTGTGTGTGTGTGTGTGTGTGTGTGTGTGTGTGTGTGTGTGTGTGTGTGTGTGTGTGTGTGTGTGTGTGTGTGTGTGTGTGTGTGTGTGTGTGTGTGTGGTGTGTGTGTGTGTGTGTGTGTGTGTGTTTGTTTGTGTTAGTATGTATGTATGTGTGCACATAATTATTAGATTTAATATGTCGATGAACTATTCACAACCCTGTATCTATTAACGTTATTTTTCAGCATATCAGAGATATTTTGCATCATTCACCTCTTTCTTGTTCTTTTTTAACATGAATGAACTTCCAGCGTTTATAGAATGTAAATGGAACGCAAATATGTACTTATAAGGTTACTGACTGTTCTATAGAACATTTTAATATCTTGACGAGTCTCCGGTAGACGTTCCATATAGTTTTCTTTTATGATTTTAGGGTAGACTAAGCTAGACTGTGATCAGTTTTATTTTTGAAAAGTATTAGTTTTATTCTATTAATCAATTACAATGGGAAAATATGTAAATTTCTGCCACATTATTAACACTACACAGCATAAATTATTTCATAAAGAAACATTCTAGTGCGTAATATATGATAATTCATCTTTTTGCTTAATCATTTTTGTCATCATTCTTTTCTGTGGCCATAGCCCTTCACAGAATGGCGATTTTGATAGCTTTTGATATATTTTCATCAATCAGAAACTCCTCAAAAGCATCGTGATTAACTCTTCTTTTCCCCTTAAATGTGTTGGTTATCCTTAGTTTCTGTGTGTGTGTGTGTGTGTGAATGAATATGTATATATATGTGTGTGCGCACACACACACACACACACACACACACACACACACACACACATATATATATATATATATATATATATATATATATATATATATATATATATATATATATATATAGATAGATAGATAGATAGATAGATAGATAGATATAGAATAGATATAGACATATATAATATATATATAATATATATATATATATATTATATATATATATATATATATATGTATATATATATTTTTTTTTTTTTTTTTCGCTTGCCCGGGGACCCAACAATGTGGAGGAGATGTAAGGTAGTTTAGATTGGTCAACATGTATATGTATACACACACGCACAATATATATATATAGATAGATAGATGTGTATATTAATGTGTGTGTGTGTGCGTGCTAGTTACTTAAACCAATTGAAGATTATCCATCTGGGCCCACTAATCAAAATTATTCTAAGGAAATAGATTTGATCAGGGCGATTGGGTATATTAATGATAACTATAGTTATCAAACCATATGGACACTTTTTTTTCTTTTTTTTTACATTTTTCCTTGAGATCCATTTTCTTTTGTCTTTGATTTTGTCTTTACTCTTTTTTCGTTTTTTTTTTCCTTTTTATTATTTTTTTTCGTAATTTCCCCGTAGCATCCTTATAACATTTTTCTTCATCAGTTTTCCCGTCTCGCCTTCTTCCTTTCCTTTCCTCCCTCCTACTTTCGTCCCTGAACCACGACCCGAAACGTCGCCCCCTTCAGGAAACCCATTCCGACGAGACAACACTCATCCTCGTCCCAAACCCGTGCGTCGCCCTCCCTTTTCTGTCCTGGCGCTTCCACTTCCACGCCTCAGCTCATGTGGGTTAGCTGCTCGGGGCCAGTCTGTGTTTCGCACGTTAGGCCACAGCATTTTTTTTTTTTTTTCTTGAATAGCGGACCCGCCAACATTTATTTCCAGGATAATGAAAATAAAAAAGTGAAAAGCATTTTTTTTTTTTTTTTTAATTTCCCGCCGATATTGTTACGTCTCCTAAAGAAATAGCAAAAAAAATACAAATCAATTTGTCTATGATTCACTGTGTATGATATCGTTTCTCCCAAATGTATTTGGCGGAAATACCTTATTCTCCTGCGTCATGCCATGTCTATTGTCTATCGTGTCCGTGGTCGGTGGTCGCTTCTGATCAGTACTGACGCATTTCGCAATATGCGCAGAGAGTCTACGCACTAGGATGTAAACATTCACATTCTAACAAAACAAAAATTGCATTTTTTTTTTTTTTTTTTTATTCCATTTCATATCCAGAAAGGGAGAGTCCTTTTCCTACCTGTACAAAATGGCAAAGTACATATATATAAGCCAGTTATTTTATGGATATTTTTTCAAAAATAATAAATCATAGTTGAAAGAATTCTTTGTCTGTTTTCATTGAAGTCTTCGGACTTCTAGTAAGACAGAATTCTACTTCTGATCATTGGAAGGTAGGCGGTACACTTGTCTATTTTGGAGCTATTCAAGAAGAAAAAAATTATGTTGCATTACGGGATTCTCCAACTCCGCCTTTAGCTCGAGCGACTT
>NW_020868696.1:202047-204547 GCF_003789085.1 Penaeus vannamei
AGTTTATAACAGGAGGAGCACCAACATCAATCTCCACACAAGCAGCCCAAATAAACAGTGAAACGTTGTCTCCGTAGGAGACCGTCACGCACTGTTGGCGACCGTCAGAAGTGGGTGCATAACAGCCTTCGCAACCACATGCACACCAGAAATGTGAAGACCTGGCCCGGGTGTGGACGAGGAGGCTCTCTCTGGTCAGCCATGTACATCGGAAATTCTACTTCAGCAGCTGTTCCTCCTTCGGGTATGTTTTCTGCAGTAGGTTTGGGAAGTTACGTCGCTGTGGTTTCTAGCAAAAGTGATGGTATATGTACTTGGCACGACCTACATCTTAAAAGGAAAGCGCAAAGGGTGCATGAACTTTGACATTTTAGATTTTAATTGTGGTTGATTCGCTTTGCATGTTCATTTGGCTTTCTAGGAAAAGTTGTTGATAATTGATAATGGATCAAAACAATAATTAAAATGAATTCTCGAAAGCACGTAGCTCATTTAAGGCTACATGATACATAAAGAATGACAAGGGACGTAATAATAGCCAGTTTCTAATACTGCAGTAGAACTTGCAGTGTTGCAGATGGTGCGTTGTATTCGTGTCCGTTTTTCCTTCTTCCAAACTTTTCTTTCGGAAAGGTTATGTTATATTTACCTTTATTTATTTTCATTCGTTTATTTTTGTGCTGTATTTTCTGGTCTGGAGAAATCAAAAAGTGTTTTAAACATTCCAGCACATCACAGTGCATTATTCTCAATCACTTATAATTTGTATGTTAGAGTATGATATTACATGATAATGATAATAATGTTTGTTAATCCTTGTTGCAACAACTAATACTATTATTATTATCAACATCATCATAATAATAATAAATAATAATAATAATAATAATAAATCATTATAGTTATCATAGATTATAATAAAGACCACTATCAATAATTATATTATGATATTCATTGTTATTAGTATTACTATCATCATATTCATTATTATTATTATCACAAATGTAAGCATCACCATGACCATCATCATCATTATTATTATTATTATAACCACTACCATGACATTATCTCCTTATTATTAGTAGCAGTAGTAGTAGCAGTAGCAGTAGTAATGGTAATGGTAGTAGTAGTAGTAGTAGTCGTAGTAGTATCATCATCATCATGTTATTTTTTATCATCATCGCTGGCATGGTTTGAATAATTGTTCTTATTATTATTATTATTATTGCCATTATTAGTATCACTGTCGTTATTTTTATAGTATTGTCACTCTGATAGTATCGAAAATAATAATAAAGTTATGATCCTTTCTCCTTATTCATCATTTTTTCTGTCATTGTCATTGTTTTGTGTTGTACTATTTAGTTATAATATTAACCGTGTCCGCGATTCCTTTTTACTATTATTATTATTGCCCCAATATTACCCATAAATTAAATGAAACTCGGAGGATTCATTTTAAGCAAATAATCATTATTATTGAAAATCGCTTTTTCTTTCCAGCCCGTAATGTTTATGAAGAAAATACAGACAGAGTAAAGATTAACTTCGTCCTAATCATCCGGGTTCTGCAAATGCGTCACCGATAATAAAGTATGAGTAATTTTATAACTGTAGCCTACTTTCTTTATTTTTTCATAACAAACGCATGACTAGAGTCAGTTGCCAGCGATCGATTGAGCTCCTCACATTACTGGGGATTAGTCTTACCTTGAACGATTTTTTTATTGAAATATTATAGAAAAGCCATTTATTCTGTGTTGTAGATAATACTTTTATCCACAGGGTGAATTGTTTCCTTGCAAAAGTCCATTTATATTTACAGACTTGATGTTGGGTGCAGTCGCCGCCACGACGCAAGGCGCAGGTTGGATGAGTGTGAAGTGAGTTGCCAGAGTGTCTATATATACTTTAGAAGTATTAAAGGATTTAACTTTCATGTATCCGTTTTCTTATTTTGATAATATAACTTTTGTTATGCTAAATACCAGTAAAATTCTTAATTTTGTCATGGGTGCGTGGATTTGTTCAGACAATATTTTATATTGAGTGAACTGTAAACTGCACATCCCTTGAGAGACAGACGTGTACCGGGCTGGTGAAAGTCGGCGAACAACCATACTGTATGCGGTGCTGTCCAGAATTGGGCAGTTAAGAGACAGTGGAGAGCTCATCTTCACGTCAAATGTCACAAGGATGCTGAGGTCCGCATCTCCAGCCCCGTGTGTGCGTATGT
The DNA here is from genome assembly GCF_003789085.1 of Penaeus vannamei. Lineage (NCBI taxonomy): Eukaryota > Metazoa > Arthropoda > Malacostraca > Decapoda > Penaeidae > Penaeus > Penaeus vannamei. The sequence goes on from NW_020868696.1 coordinate 204,284, forward strand.
GCGTATGGCTTGACAGACGCTGGAGGAGAGAGACACCCGACTGCGCGTGCCTGTCTGTCCATTGATGGTCGGAAGCTAAATGATTGGCGCGTATATTACAATGTACTCGCTCATGCCGATACATAGTGATTTTGTTTACTTTGAACATGGTAGATAAACAATTGGTCTACTAAAGTCCATCTTCAAAAGAATAAAGCGTTCATGGCGAAGGGAGTAATCATAAAGAATTTGAAGATTTTTGTCAATTGGACTCGTGTCCAGGTG
>NW_020868696.1:212047-227047 GCF_003789085.1 Penaeus vannamei
AATTAGTCATATGTTCTCCATTCATCACCGTCAGTGGCAGATCCAGCGGCCTTAAAAATATTAATATATGATGTACAGGCACATTTATAGCAATGTAAGTATGCCTAGTCGTAAAAGGTGGCTATAAGAATTCCTACCAACCCGGACTGGGCCAGGGTATGGTATGGCCCACCCTCTCCCCATCATGATACTCGTGCCAAACAACCTTAAGGCTGTTCCTAATGAGTCACCGATTAGAAGAAAAAAAATTGGTGCCGGAAGGCTGGAGGCAGAACGACGTGAGGGCCAACAACGGATTTTAAAAGGTGAATGGATAAAATAGAATAGAAAAAATATTAAGTATATGTATAAGATCTTTGATATGTACATGTATAAACTTCTGTATATCTTGATGAAACCACAAGAGACTGGACTTTCTATGTATTGCTGATGTCATGTTTACTCAATTAATCAACATGAAAAAGCACTTCTTAAGAACATTAGTAACGAGACACTCTTTCTGTTTCTTACCAAGGACCGGACATTCAAATCAAATTTATATTCCTGTTTCGGTTGTAAGGAAACTGCTGTAGTAGTTCTTTGTGTAAGGCTTGCACCATCCGCTCTCGTAATGTATTTTCTACAATCATTATTTTCTATATTCAATTAACAATATCTGCATATTTCACACAACAGTTACTTCGCTCGTACCCACACATACATAACTATCATAAATATACAAGTCCTGCGACTCAGCCCCTATTTTTCTGTTTGTCTAATGTATGTCTTCCTTTTTTTTCTTTTTTTTTATTCTTCCGTACCGTCTACCTGTCTGCGTGCGACACGACAGACAAAATTCAGACCTCACTTAGCCAAACATTATAGGCCATACCACAGACTCCTCAGTAATTCCCATAACTGACTCTCCTGTACAACTCTCATAAATAAAGCAAGTTAGAAAAAGTCGTCTCCTGTACCTTCCCATCACACACTCGACGTCAGCGCCTGTCGGACTCAGCCACTGTCAGGCATAAGCAAGCATTCGTGTATCCAGCAAATCAGTCAAGCCTACATCGCACACGCAAACCCGGATTTCTTTCAAGGATTCCAATTTCTTCATGCCTAGCTTTTTGTCGTCATTTTGAGAAAACTTTCAGGTGTGAGTTTGTTTTGTCCTTTCATTGTCTGAATAGGTCTGTTTTCCTGATCTAGATTACCCCATTCATGTGCTGAAAAGAATCTTCTCTCTCTCTCTCTCTTTCTCTTTCTCTCTCCCTCCCTCCCTCCCTCCTCCCTCTCTCTCTCTCTCTCTCTCTCTCTCTCTCTCTCTCTCTCTCTCTCTCTCTCTCTCTCTCTCTCTCTCTCTCTCTCTCTCTCTCTCTCTCTCTCTCTCTCTCTCTCTCACTTGAGATAGTTTACAGTCGGAAGCACGTGTCCTCAGTCCTATCATTATAAATACCAGTTATACCCTCAATGGCGTGTCCTCCTTGACTCATCACTTGCTGTGTCCTTTGCCCCACTCCTCCAAGCGGTTTATGATTACATGTAATTATGCTGACCTTATCGCTTTGTCATGCCCGTGTTTTATTTTTAAACATAGTCCAACTACAGTGCAATTGTCACGTATTCCAGTAGTCATTCCGACGGAAAAAGGATAAAACAACAATGAATATCATGATGATAGTAAAAATGATTTTTGATGATAGTGAGAGCGATAGCAATGTTGATAGTGATGTTGCTATATAATGATGATTACAATGATACCACGAGCAATGATGATGATAGCTATTACTATTACTGATTTTGTTGGTGTTGATGTTATTAATAGAATTATTGTCACTGCCATTGTTATTGTTATTACTATCATTATTAGCCGTGTTGCTATTGATTTATTATTATTATCATTATCATCATAATACTAATAACAATAATAATGATAGTGATGGTAATAATAGTAATAAAAATTATGATAACGTCATGATAATAATGACAATTATGATAATAGTAACAATACTACTACTGCTACTACTACCACTAATAATGATAATGATATAATGATAATAATAATAATGATATTAATAATAATAAGGGTAATGACAATAATAATAATTATTATCATTATTATTGTTGTTGTTGTTGTATTCATTATCATTATTATCATTAACAATATTACTGTTATTATTATTATCATTATTATTGTTGTTATTATATTATTATCATCATTATTATTATCATTATTACCATCATCATCATCATTATCATTATTATTATTGTTATTATTATTATCACTATTATGATAATCAGCAGCAGCAGTAGTATCATAACTTTAACTGTTTTCAATATCATAATCACTAATATCATTAACAATACGATAGCAAAGAAAAATAATGATGATAATGTAATGATAATAGAAATGATAATACTAGTAGTGATTATAATAACAATGTCAATAGTAACGAGAACGATAATGATGATAAGAATGATGAGAATGAGAATGATGATGACAATAATAGTTAACTGATAAAAGTGATAATTATAATAATATAATAGATATTATAGTAATAATAAGGATAATGATATAATAAAATGATAATGATTAGTAGTAATAATAATAGTAATAATAATAATGATAATAATGATATGATAGATAAAATAATAGTAATAGTAATAATTAATAATGATAATAATATAATAATAATATAATAATGTATCAATGATAATATAATAGTAATGATGAAAATAATGAAAGTAATAAATGGAAATAGAAATAACAAATAATAACAACAGTATTGTTAATAATGGCAATAGTGAAAATGATAATAATGACAGTGATAATAATAATAGTCATAAACAAAATGAAATCATATTAACAATAAAATGTAATGATCAATAATGATAATGATTAATGATTATTATTATTATTATTTATTATTATAATAGCAATAATGATAATAAGCATATATAATGATTGATATGATGATAATATAATGATGATATAATATAATATAATATATAATAATAATAATAATAATAATAATAATAATAATAATAATAATAATAATAATAATAATAATAATGATAATAATAGTCATAATCATAATAATGATGATAATAATAAGAAGAATGATAATGATAACAAAAACAACAAGTATACTAGTGACAAGAATAATAACAACAAAATTAAGAAGAATAACAATAACAGTAATTCTAATAGTAATGATGATTCTTACAAGAATGATAGTGATATTTCTTTATGTAAATTACATTGCTTTTATTGCACTAATCACTCGCAATTGTTGTTTACAGTAGGGTTTGTGCAATCTTTTGTATGAATATCGTAAGGTAATATTTTAAGGTGATAAACAATTTGATAGTCAAAAATATAGAATTGTGGTTTAGTGATTCGAGATATTAATAACACTGAAAGAGTAACATTTGGCAACGTTTGAGATTAACGGATAAATATTTTAGGAATGATTTGGATAAATAACCTATTTCAAATAATGCAGTAACACGCAAATGAAAATCTCGATACCAATTTAGATGTTAAAAATTATAATCATGAGCAAAATTTCAATTCCAAGTTATAATTGCAATAATTTATTCAATTGCGAACGCTCCCTTAGTAATCAAAACAACAGTTTGTCAGATGTTCAAAACCAGCTTCGACATTGGGCGTGATCTAACGTTATATTTCTGCGCGTAACAGGTAATGAAAGGTAATTCTTGTTTGAGTTTATTATTTATTTAGTGTATATGGATGGGTTTCTTTTGTTTTCTTGTATTAGGTGTGAATTCTTCGTGAGAAATGGCGAAAGAAAAGGTCAAAGGTTGGCATGTCGTTTTTACCGCGAATTTTAGTTTGTTCGTTTTATGCACTACGTTATTGCCTTTATTTTGCTCAGAAGGGGCTGGAGGTTGTGCATCTTCTATTGTGGTAATTTTGTGACTGTATTATAATTGTGGACATTTTAAAGAAGTGGTTGTAAGTAAAGTATTGGTTCGCTTTTTCTCTTTTTTCACAGAAAGGAATTTTGATTAATAATATAAGGTCGTTTCCTAATATTTATGTTCACTGTTGTATCTCAGAAATGGATTGGATTATAAATTAGATACATTGCTTATAAGTTATTTATATATTTGGCCATACTTAATTAAATAATTTCACTATTTTTTTGTAGCTGTTATAGTTTGATTATTTAAAAGGCAGCAGATTTGTAAAATAAGAAAATGTTATTATTTGATTTTGCAATATAATGGATAGGCTAATTGCAGAAGCTATCTATCCACATGCCATCAGTAATATCTCCACAGAAAAGTAACTCTCCATTGTCATAGTAGTAGTTAGAAGAAGTTCACTTTACAGTAATACATATTAGACAAATTGTTTTTTTCATCCTCTTGCAAAAAATGTGTTCATTATCTTTCACCGTTAGATATTCCTTTTTTCCCTTTCTTTCTTTAGATGTCAGACCGTTAGTAAGCAGATTGTTAAGCCTTGTGGAACAGATATTGTAGGCCAATTTACTCAAGCTTGTTGGTGTTCATATCATGGGACCATATTTTCAGGGAATATTAAATAACAATTAGAATAATAGAGTTTGTAGAGTCTGAAGGATAATGTTTTTTCTTGTTCTATCATATAACCCAAAGATGTCATTTGAATTACTATAAATGGAACTGCTGATGTTAGAGTGTTTCAAATTTGCCAAATGTGTAAGAAATGGTTCGGAGTGTAAAAAGCAAGTAGATTTGAAGAGAAAAAGTGATAAAAAAAAAGCGATTAGAAGACTAAAGACCTAGTGGAGATTGAGAAAAGATGGTGATCATATAGAACAACTTAAAACCCTACTCTATATAAGATACAATCTGCACATAGTAAAGGTCAAGCCACAGCTGCTTTTCAGAGTCCAAAGATTTACTCATTAGCAAACCATTGTATTATTTTCGGCCAGGATAAGTGTAGTAGAATATCGTCTTTAGTAGGGCACAGTGTAAAGGGCCTTGTCTTGTTCATGTATGAATATATATTGTTTGTTATATTAATCCATGTGTGTTGTATATCTGACTGACCCAAGAAGCTGAAACTAATTTGCTAAAATGTTAAGAATGTGTCTAAAAAGGAATAGGAAAAATGTAAAGATCTTTTATGGGAATACCATTAAGAAGTTGGTAAGGCTGGTGTGAGAAGTAAACAGCTAATCAATAAAATGTTCACTTTTTAATCTTTAATTTTAAAATCTGGTTTTCAGAGTCAGAGTCCAGCACAATGCTTGCAACTGCAGGAGATACAGTGAAACTATGGAATACCCAAAATTATTCTCTATATCAAGAGATACCTTCTGTCAATGGTAAGTCATGATGCCAAGTAATATCAAGTGCTGGCCTTTTTTCCAAATTAAAGACAAAGAGAATAAGAAAGAGAGGCACATATGAGCATCTTTGTGTGTATGTATGTGTTTAAGCATGTGCATGTGGTGTATATTATGAATAATGCATATCTACACTTGTAGTTGCCCTTATTGATAGCTGCTTTGTAATTATACCTAAATCTTCTTGTGTATGATTATACATAGTGTTTGTAAATATTTAAATGGCTGCTTTATCACATTTCATTTCATCATAATCTGTATTTCATTGCAGGACGTGTTATTGGCCTGACCTGGAATCAAGATGGGCAGTGCCTCGCAGGTTTGGGGGAGACTGGTGACGAGATCATTTTATCTGCTATTAATGCCAAGTCAGCAGCTATGATTGGGGTTGTCAGAGGAATGGTAAGGTTCTAGCTTTTTTGGTCTATTTCTGAAAATTGTTGTTCAAGATGAATTATATATATCATATTTGCACCAGTAGGGAAAAGTTGGGAAAAGAAATACCATTTGACTTCATTTTTGTGCCTGGAGTTTCTTTCTTCTGTTTTATCAAAACAGTAGAATACTGTATTACCCACTAGGGAAAATATTGACAATCTTTGTAATTTATGTTTATACATCTCTTTTCATATATTTTTTTCTCTCTCTCTTTCTCAGGATTCCCCATCGTGCATCAAGTTTGCAAGTCGATCTCCACATTATTTAGGAATTGGATCCAAAGATGGATCTGTGGCTATATGGAATGTGAAATCCCAAGCACAAAAGAAAGTATTTGCAGTAAGTAAAAATTGGTTATAGTTTTGTTTCATGAAGTTTTATGGAAGGTAATTCTGTAAATCTTTGTAAATAATGTTTGAATCTGTAGTATATATAATATACTGAAAAAATTGCAGTTTCTTGAAAGAATTTTTAAAAGCATTGGTGTCATTAAGAAGGTCCTTTTGTCTTTGTGAAAGTTAGATTTTGTGCCACATCTTTATATAATATTTCAATAAATTTTATACAGTTATATATGTGTGTTTTTATATGTATATATATATACTTTTTTCCTTTTTTTGTTTTTTCTATTATCATTATTATTATTATTACCTTTATTTTTTAATAGGTCACAGATACATGCATCACAAAAATTAGCTTCAGCCACAATGACTCGCATATTGCAGCAGCCTCCAAAAAGGGAGCAATCTTCCTTCTTTCTGTTGTCAATAACTCATCAGCAGGACCATTCAAGGTCTTTGATAATAAGGTATGTAAGATTTTTTTTTCTATTGTGTGCTAGATAGCTATTTAAAGATAAATTGATGTTTTCTTTTTCCTAGATTAGCCTGAATTCAAAGAAGCTGTTTAGAATAGAAGCTGTTTAGTCCTAAACCTGCATGGAAATGTAATTTTGTTTTTATTTCAATTTTCTGTCTGCATGATAGCAGATTCCTGTGAATGAAATTATGAGCAAAGTATTATATTTATTACCAAAAATTATTTTTTTCTCTCTCTCTTTTTTCTAGGCTATAACGGACCTAGCATATAGCAGAGCAAAGAAATTTCTGCTAGGCTGTTGTTCAGATGAAGGCTCCGTGTCCTTATTTGATTCACATGCCAACAAGGTGATTCACTCTTTCAAGGGAGCTCATTCCTCACCAGCTGCCTCAGTGTCCTTTTCTCCGGTCAACGAACTGTTGATGATATCTGTGGGATATGACAAGAAGTTTGCTTGTTATAATGTACAGACAAAGCAGTAAGTATGTGTGGTCAGTGGTTTGGTGATAGTAGGATAACAGACAAATCAAATGTTAGATAAAAAAACAAAAATTGTAGGACAACAGATGGACAAATAGACGCAAACAGGTAAACAGATTGGAAATTCACACAATTCAATTGAAGGGACTATCACAGTATGATTACATCATATATATGTTCTAGCATTTAAAATACATTTAATATAGTATAGCTTCTGAGCTTTACCAGTGTATGGACATTAGCTAAAACTTCCTTTATACCTCTAGCTATGAGTTAACAGGTAATGTTCCACATTACTGCTAATATTACAGGTATATTTTGCAATGTGCTTGTATTTGTTTGAACAGTAAAGCTTCAAGGAAACAAACACCATTATTTCTCAGGCCCCTGATGACTCATCGCAGTTCAGCCCCCCTCACCAGTGCAGCCTTCCTCAGTGGTGGCCAGCAAGTCGCACTTGGCACCATGACTGGACAAGTATTTATTCATGACCTGCGTACTCTTCGCACACCCTTGGCTACCGTCCCAGCTCATACGAAGGCTGTTACCAGTATCATTGTGCAACCAGCAACTCGAAGTGCAGTGTGTATTCTTATCTAAGTATTCAACTCTCTAGATGAATTACTCATGAATAAGTGTTCAAGTGGCTTGTCTTATTCCCAGTATTCAACATTACTTTTGGTAGTTTTTATCTTTTCTTTTTACTTAATAACTTACAGTCTGAAAGCAGTGCTGGTGGTGTGAAAAAGAACTCCAAGCTGAAGAACAATATAGAAGGCCAAACTTCTCACAAAACATCCAAGTAGGTTATTTACGGGCAAGAGAGCCAGGTGCCAATGTCTCTGTATTTATAGGTTTTGTACACTGTATTGAAGAAGAATATTATTTCCAAAAATATGTCAGTATAATCCTTTGTATTTAGTTGTACACCTAAAGATGTATTACATGCACTATAAGTAGTAATTGAATATTTCTAGCCACCCTTTTGGTTTGTGGAGGGTAAGTTACTTTTGGTATAACTGAAATATGTGATAAGAAATATCTGTATTTTTGTTATTGGACTATTAGACCTTTGCCTTTCTTTTATTTTGGGAATAAATGAATGCAAGGAAAACTAACTTTCTAAAATGATTAATATCTGTACAAAGTGATATTTTTTAAAAGTTCATTAATAACATGCTCCTGTAAATTAATATGAATCCCATGTAAACTAGTAATGTAACTTTTGCAAAAATTAAGTTTAAATTTATTAAGTACATGCAGAGTACTAAGAGACCTGTATCCTACACAGATCATGCTCAGACCAGCCATCTGGGGGGTCACAAGCAGATCCAAGTGTCAAGAAGAAAACCGCTTTGGCTCCTGCAACTTCCGTGGATCCTTCTCATGATGTGTTGTCACCTGATGTCTTTTCTCCAATCAGATCCACAGAGAACCCGGTGAAGGTTAGATATAATTACATGGGTGTTGAATAGAGATATATGTATATAGTGTGACTTAGATGTTTTTGTTATAGAGTATATACTCTTCTTGTTCTTCATCCCCAGTAATAATTTGTTAATTTTAATTTGATTGATGAAGTTTATTGAGTGGTACTTACAGTTATAAACCTTTCTGTAATTGCTGTTGTTAATCCTATAACATTTATATATTCTCTATGCTTACAGATGAATATTGAACAAGTTAAGAAGTTTACCTCCTTAGAACGACATGGATCAAGAGATTCTCTTGGCATGGATGATGTTTTATCTCCAGTTCGGCCAATAACACATGCTCCTGAAACAGCTGTTTCACCTCACACTTTAGTTGTTGCATCTCACAACGTAGATGATGGTATGCATCATTGTTGTTACAATAACTCATATTCTTTTATTTATATCATTTGATATACTCTTCTACTGCAAATTGTAAAGATGTAGTTTTGAACTTTATTTCCAAGTTCAGTATTTCTACTACATGCATTATGTAGTCTTTAGAGCTGAAAGAAGAAAATGGTTCTTGTCAAGTATTAGGACATTTCTACAAAATTATTATTGATTTATTCTTTCAGATATCTTTTCTCCAGTAAGAGGAGCATCAAGTAATACAGGACTGCCTAAGATTTCTGCTGGAATGTTTGAGTCTTACAAAGGACATGACTGTGAAGGTGAGTGTTCCATGGAAGGTGTATTGATAAAATTAACAGCCATATTCACAATCAATGCGAAGCCCTCTGTGACAGGAGTTTGCGAAGGTGATTGCATTGTTGTACCCACAGTCGCCTTTGCAAACTCTCGTCGCAGAGGGCTTCGCATTGATTGTGAATATGGCCGTAAATCAGAGTAACACAGGTAATACAAAGCTATTTGAGAATGTCTGTTGATTGTATGTTATTATTATTATTGGTACATTATAATCTTGTTGAGAGATATTTCCTGGTTGATTTTAAATAATTTCATATTTATTTTCCTAACAGATGACCTACTGTCTCCAATCAGATACAGAAGTAATTTCAGGCAGCAGTCTGGGAGTACAGGAAGCGCATCACCAAATATACCCCAGATTACCACAAGTGATGCCCTATTTGACGAACTACCTATTCCTCAGAATGAAAATTCAAAAGACAAAGAAAATGTCCAACCTTCAGATGCAGGCAAACCAAATAATAATTCAAATGCCTATAACAAGGGAACACCTGTTCGAGCAACCCATTTAGAGGAAGCTTCGCCTGCCAGTGTTCTTTCTTTACATAATCAAGTTAATGATGTCAAAGCCAAGAATACATCAAGTGCCAAGAAACCTAACAATATAATCACATCTGAAACGAAGACTATGCAAAATGTAACTACAACAGAGGTATCTAAAACTCCTGAACTAATGAATCCACTTAACAGGCACAGCCACACCAAAAAGACTGAATCTCCAGCTGACCTCCCATCACAGGCTGCAAAGCTTTATACAGAAGACGCAACAACTCCCAGCAGGTATCAATACACAAGATCATCGCCACCTCACAAGCGAGCCTTTTTACGACCAGTCCATACTAGTGATCTCTTTTCTCCTGCTGATGGTACAGTGGATCAGATTCAAGTTAGTGGCACTCCTAAGCAAGAGCTATCAGGTACGAACTACAGTTTTTTTGTTTTTTTTCTGAATAATGTGTAATAAAAACAGTAGTTATAAATTTTGGTGTTGATAAAAACTACCTTGAGCTAATTTTAACTAGCCTACAATATTTGTGTGTGCATGTGCTTGTGTACTGGTATTGCCATTAAAAATTAATTTTGACTGGAGAAAAATGTTAACATAGAAATACTATTGATGTTTTTGTTGTCTTGTTAATCCAGCAGATGTACCTAAACCTGGTAGCGATGGAACTCATGTGCTGCAGGTTGATTTGATACGTAACTGCATGGCAGAAGTTCTTGAAGAATATCAAGACGACATTAATCGCCGTTTAATGCACCTGCAGTGTGTGGTCATGAAACAATTTTTGAAACAGCAGGTACGACATATATTAGTTTTATGTAACTTTGATTGTGGAATCAAATGAAAGTTGTGTAAACATTATCTAACAATTTCCAAATACTCACAGAAAATTGTGGGGAATAGCAAAAGTAAAAGTTAAAAAATAGTGAATAAAAAAGTTACAGACATTAGGTAGTTTATATAATATTTGACATTTATTTTGCAGGAAATAATGGAACAGCTTCATCGGCAGTATTCTTTAAATGAAGACTTGCTTCAGGAAAACGAGAGATTACGCCAAGAGGTTAAACACTTGAAGGCAAATTACTAGAAATATAGAAAACATGTCTGCCATTTTAATCTTGCATTTTTTGTCTATTTTGTAGCTTTTATTACCTAATTGTTATATTTTATGAAAAGATGTAAATAAGAAGAAAAACTAAAATCTAATATAAAGTTATTAGTTCTTTCAATATCCTCTCTTGAATTGCATTTTTATATCGAAATTCATTCTGTTGCTTTTAAATCATTATGAACAGGTTTTACATAGTTGGTCAACCAAGATGTATCTGATTGAGTTTTTAGTTTTATGAAAAATTCCATATATAAATATCATCTCTAAACCAGTATAACTATTGACTTTCAGCTGTTTTAAGTACAAATGCCATTCAGTCATTTTGCAAGCTAATCTATGTAACATAGATATCAAAATATAAGCTTTTAGGTGCCTAATATTATCCACAAACTACCGAGCAGTGCAAAAGGGAAATTGTCATCAGCCCTGCATTAATGGCCACTAACCAAGTTTTTAACCCCTGTTAATTGGTAAACCTTCACTTCCAATGAGCCAATCATTGCTCCATATTTTTTCCCTTTCTTTCTTTATAAAAAGCAATTATCATGCTATATAATATATTCCAGGTATATTCTAAATTTGCTAGGGACCATTTATTTATTTGTCAAGACAAATAAATGTGCCAGGTCATACAGCACTATCATAAATTATTATGTAAAAAGGTTAAAAATGGGTTAATGATTAGGACAAAATGTGTTTCATGTCAAAAGTTGTAGGGTGCTGTAGATTAGTATGATATTGAAAAGAGCACACAGAAAATAAAAGCTGTTCAGGACTGACACAAAGCCAGCCTTCCAGCCTTTTAAAATGGCTCTTACACTTTAGGATAATGACAGAAAAAGGGGGAAAAAGAAAAGAAAAGGAAAGGGGGAAAAGAAAACATGCTAAATTAGTTGAGGCAAGGGTTGAGGTCTAAGGTTGTGGTGATCCTCCTTATGGAACCCCCCTCCCGTGACAATTATGAGCAAGGGATTGAAGAGGGTTAAGTGCCATACTTATCGTACAATACTTTACATATCACCAACATGCCTTATCCTCATTTACACTCAAGTGGACATGCCTACCTATTCAAGTACTCAACTTTGTGGACAACATTCACAGGCAAGCCTGGCAGAATTTGTCTGTTAACTGCGCTGCTCAACGGACACACCTGGTCATCTGGGTAGGCCTTAACACAGTGCCACCAGGGATGGCATGTACATACATGTCATGCCCACTGTGTGTTTGATTTTGTAATTATCTTTACACAGATGGCTTCATAAGTAAGAAGTCACAAATGAGCCAATTACAAGTACTACCTGTCTCACTTGCTTACCCTTTTCCTTGATTTTCAAAAAATATTTTCTGATATCCAATGTTGTTGTTAGTAAGGTCAGTAACACTATAATAATTATGATTTCTAAAATAAAAGTAAAAGTATTAATATTAATAGCATCAGTAAAAAAAAAATTGCAAACTCAAGGAAAGGTGAAATCGGGCGAGGTCACAAGGCGTACTAATTGACTCATTTGTTGCTAAGCACTGTCAGAGCAATCTATGTGCTGAGACATTTCACAAAATATTAGTGAACACATTGGGTTACGAAGCAAATACATGTGTAAGGCACACCTTGCTGGTATCTATTATTCCCTCAACTACAGCCATATCCAGTCTTCTGATTTGTCCATCAAACTTGTTAAAAAAGTTTTTGATGACAAGATTTGTGCCTATCAGATACTGTCCAAGGGTGTGGACAGGACTCAGTCTATTTCCCTTCTTGTTCTAAGTGACACTGTCCTTTAAGGTAAGATAAACAACCAGAAGTTTACTGAAAAATAGAGAAGCTTAACCACTGAATATATGGCTATGATTATTAATAAGGCCATCTACATAAGTCCAGCAGACCTTGCCTATTTCTCTTACACATAGGTGTTGGTACCAGGCAGGATCACCCATCCATATCCAACAGCAAACTGTCAAACTACCAGGCAAACAAAATTATCTGGTTATTTCACTTGGCAAGTAAGCATGTGCACTATCAATTTGCCTGTCAATTTTGCTGAACAATGGGCATATTTGTATACTTGTTTAGCAGTCGTATCTGAACGTTTACATGGTCAAGCACAAGAACTTTGCCCATCACCAGACTGTCTTGGGATGAACTTTGTATTTTCACATCAAAGCGTGATGTATTTCATATAGCTTTATGTAAAAAAAAAAAAATCAAACTAAGACATCCTTGTCAACAACCACTTTAATGAATCAGAGGCTGAATCACAGATCAATACATGCTTTTCTTTGAGTGATATTTTAAATTGTAATTAACTACTTTTGTAAAAATGAGTGCATTCACATATGCCTATAATAAGCATTTAAATATTGTAACATTTAAAAGTTGCAAGGCTATAGTATACACTAGCTAAGGAAAATGGCAATTGCTAGACTGTCCAGTTAGAATGGGAAAGTTGTATGTTCAGAAGGCAATCTTTGTGGCAATTTATGATAGGGTTCATTTGTTTGAGTTTGGGGCCCATTGCAATCTTTTACTGCATCAAATTTTAAACTTTATTGTAATATCCATCATGTATAGATTTATATACTTCAAGAAATAAGGGTCAATATATTATAAAGTAACTTATGAACAAACTAATACAGCTGTGGAATGCATTTACTTAGGTGAGCAACTATATTGTTTGTTTATCTAGCCACATAATTAAATGATTAGTGCTCATGGGTATACTAAAATCCTAAGGCCTATTTCTGCTTTTCATGTGTGTAATGTTAAATGTTTAATGTTTGAAACAAATAAATGTGCTAGACATAAATGGTCATACAGCAGTATGGTAAAGTATTGTGTTAGAAAGGGTAAGGAGGCATTAAAGATTAGAATAAAATGTGTTAGATATCAAATATTAGAGCGCTTTATAGGATAGGGTAGTGAAAGGGAAAAAGAGGGGTGTAGATGAACTAGAGCAGAGGTTAGTAGAAAGGGGTTAAGGTAGTAGGGCAATTGAGTGAATTACAGTGTATCTCACTGGGGAAGGTATAGGAACAATGTTCAAGGAAAACAGAGATGGCTGTCGGAAAAGTAGGAGAATAATCCAGGGAGAGGGGGGGTTGTTAGATGTCAAAGATTAGAATGTCATGTCATAGGAAAGTATGGTAGTAAAAGAGGAAACGAGGGAAGTAAATGAAGTAGAGCAGGGAGATCAGTTAAGGTAGATAGTACACAACCTTGGGATTCATAAGTAACTGTGACAAGACGTGAACGATCAGAGTGGCTGGAAAAGGTAAACTTGCCTACTTGTTTTTGGAGTCATTGTTGAAAGAGAAGGATGTTCTCAGAATAAGGGGCTGTGGGGGTAATCACAAAGAATAGATCCCACTTGGTTGGGCCAAAGAGTACTCAAAATGTTTGCAGAGGTAGAGGCAGTAGAAGGACAAGGGCAAGAGGAATATGGGGTGATGTGGAGTGGAGTCGTTCTGTGTGTGTGTGTGGGGGGGGGGGGGGGCAACAAGGATGGGGACCACAAGGGGCAAGGGCTAGGCAATTAGCCGAGGCAATATCATGCCCATGGCTCCCAGAAGCCGTTCATGACCGACAAAGCTAGGCTTTCATCCTTTCAGCACGGCTCTCACACCTTAGGAATGGAATAGACGAAAATAGAAGAGGAAAGGTAAGAATACAAGACCTAAGCTAAATTAATTTAGGCACAAGGTATTGGGCCGCAGTCTCCGTCTCCTATGCCGTCCCACTGTCAACAGCGAGCAAGGTATTTAGAGGGTTCATAAATGTAACAAAAGCAGCTTAGTCATCTTACAACAGGTGAATTTCATTATTTACACACTATGTGTATGCATTACCTATCTTTTACGATCACTGAACAGAATATGTCTGCAAACAACACAGTCTCCAAACCTATATCTTCCTCTCAATTTTGGTTATCAAATATAATATAAGTACAGTAGCCTCATGTATACATTAAGCAATGAATATCTATCTATTAGTAAATTAAATAGCCACAGCAAGATTTTTTCAACAATCTTATACTAAATGTACTTTCTCTAAAGCACTGCCAGCAAAACTAATACATTCTTTTATTCTGAATAGCTTCAAGTAATAAGCTTACT
>NW_020868696.1:234685-237185 GCF_003789085.1 Penaeus vannamei
GTTTTCAAAAGGCCCTGATAATGCCAGGTTTGCTATACGGTAGCGAAACCTGGACATTTGTCCTGTGCCTTGGAGGCTCGTCTTGAAGCCTTTTGCAATAGGTCCTTGCGCCAGATCATGGGGTACTGTTGGCGGGACCATGTGTCCAACCAACGGTTGCACCGTGAGACTGGCACAAGCCCTGTTTATCTGCACAATCCGTGATCGCCAACTCAGGCTATACGGCCACCTGGCTCGCTTTCCTCAGGATGATCCTGCCCATCAGGTCGTCTCTATTCGAGACAACCTGGGTGGAGGAGGCCTGTGGGACGACCGAGGAAGTCATGGCTTGGCAGATCGACCAAACCTGCCGTGAAGAACTAGAGATGGGCCGAGTCCCTGCCTGGCGTCTAGCCATGAGGATCCTCGTAGTGGGAAGCGAAGGGTGATGCGGCTATGCGCCCCCGTCGGCGTCAGCCCCCATGATGATGATGCACGTGACGGCAGGAAAATAATGAAGAATTGCTCATGAATCATTCCATTAATTCCATTTTTTAATTCAAAAGCCGATTTAACTATTGTGTGATGATTATGAGACGAGGAAAAGAATGATCTTTGTGGGTAGGCCTATTGTAGGTCTATTATCAGGTACATGACTTTGCGAGTCATCGACGAAGACAAATTTTACCGCGAAATAGATCGAGAGAAATACCCACTTATGTCATTCCTTCCGATGAACTTCTTTTTTTTAAATGAAATCTTGTATGGTTAATTCAACTCAGTGGCAGAAGGGGAAGCCACACCTGACAGAACATGTCGAAAGGGATTCCAGGTTTAACTTGTAAATTAAATAGTCAGGTCTACAATTTAGATTTCCGAATCCCTCATGTGAGATCTGACAGACTAGACTGAAAAGTTTCCTCTTCCCTAAATTTTGAGAGATTTAAGCAAGGCAGGGATTGGCCAGCCCTGAGTGAAGTCTTTCCTTTATTTGTTTAAACCAGTGGTTCCTAAACTTTTTACGCTCGCACCCCTAAGAAAATTTGACTGTGTCCTCGCATCCACTTTAAATTTATAGATTATTTAAGGATAAAGGAGGTGAATTTATACAAAATATGATCAACAAAAGAAAATATTTTCATTTTCTGATACTACGCTAACAAAACTCAAACATATGGACAAAAAACATGTCCCAGATTATTTCAATAACCCTACAAAAAATAATCACTCGATTGAAATATCTGCATGTGAAAATCAAAGAACTAACTTTAAAACGTTTATATAAATGAATTTTCAATTCCATGACTCTTTTCTTCCCGTTTCTTGATCATGAGTAATAAATAGATTAATTGCTTGTCTTCAAGATGGACGGTTCTCGCACCCTTGGAATGGCATCTCACACCCGGGGGATGCGAGCGCCTCTGGTTGGGAAACCCTGGTTTAAACTCATGTTACAGAATATGCGGAGTTTAGAATTTTATAGTTGTCAAAGGGCTGCAACTTTTCTATTTTTTTTAGCCTATGCACTACACCTCAACCCATAAACACGATATTAAAGAGTATTATTAAGACCTTCACGGAATTTGGCGTGTAATATTTCTCGAATCTACGAATTCTGACAGGATTACCAATTGTAGAGTTTAGCGGAAGGGTAAACTCGGAATATTGAAAGCTTAGGGCACCTTCCCTTAGGGTGACTGTTGAGGCTTAAGCTAAGGACCCTTCTAGGACTCTGATAATACGGCTATGGATATACCAGTGACTGAGCCAATTTACATAGACTCGAGACTCCCCCAATTTCGACATTTCTCACTGAATTAAACACATTGAATATTGCTTATGTATTTGTGATCCCGTTTGTAAAAGGGGTTTATAACTGAGGGTAATTGTCAGTGGAAGAAAGAAATGAAATATATTTCTGAGAATAACAATGCAAGTCAGCGTGATTTCAAAACTTGCATGAAATACGAATCTACAAATATGTTAAATATGAAAATACTTCCACATTTCAACAGTACACGCACGCACACACACACACACATACACACACACACACACACACACACATACACACACACCACACACATATATATATAAATATATAAATATATATATATATATATTATATATATATATATATATATATATATGTAAAGGCTGTTAATTAGATCTTTAATTACTGGCCTGGGCCCTCCACCAGTACAACCTTTTGTGGATCACCTCTGTTTTATTGCTCAGATTCAATAGTTGGATTTAAAGGAAACAATATTACTATTCAGATTTATTACGAAAATTCACAATACAAAAATACTAAAATTATGAAAAAAATAAATGTATCTCATCAAAAAACATAATAAAGAGAATTAAATATCACAATATTATCCCTACTTACGTGCACTTTCTGATTATGTGACCGATGTTATACCACCGTTCGTAACTAAATGTTCATTAATGCGACACAAGATATCTCACGTAATGTCCGTGATACGCCTCACTTTCTTCAACTTTTTCTTTCTCTGGC
>NW_020868696.1:247185-249685 GCF_003789085.1 Penaeus vannamei
AAGAAACAACACAACAAACAACATATATACAAAAACAACACACAACAAAACACAAAGTAAAAAAAAAAACGCAAACAAAACAAAAACAACAAAAACAAAAAAAAAACAACACATAATAAAAGCACCAAAACACACAAAACACAACAAAAACAACAAAACAAAAATAAAAAACAAAACACAACAAAACACAATAAAAACAAAAAACAACAACACCAAAACACAAAAAACAACAACACCAAAAACAGTCACAAAAACCTTCCGAAATCCCGGCCCATTCAGCTGGACCAAGCCCCGGCCAACCCATCTCAAGTTGCATCAGCTTAAAACCAAACTTTGAACGACGTGGAAACAGTCTTTGCAAGCTTAGGCCCGCTCCTGTGATTGTCATTTGTTTTTCGTTTCTTTTTTGTTTCGCTTTTTTTGGGTTTCGTTTTGTTTGTTTCGCTTTTTTCCGCTATTTTTGTTTCACTTTTTTCCGCTTTTTTATTTCGTTTTTTTTTGTGTCGCTTTTCCCGCTTTTTTTGTTTCATTTTGTTTGTTTCGCCTTTTTCCGTTTTTTTGTTTCGTTTTTTGTTTCGTTTTTTCCGCTTTTTTGTTTCGCTTTGTTTTTGTTTCGTTTTTTTCCGCTTTTTTTTCATTTTTTTGTTTCGCTTTTTTTCCGCTTTTTTTTTCGCTTTTTTCCGCTTTTTGTTTCGCTTTTTCCGCTTTTTTGTTTTTTGTTGCTTTTTTTTGCTTTTCCTTTTTTTTCGTTTTTTTTATGAATAATTCGGTTGATTCTATCTTACGGATATGCAAATAGGATACGATACTATTACTAATGATACAAATGATTATACTACTACTACTAGAGAGAGAGAGAGAGAGAGAGAGAGAGAGAGAGAGAGAGAGAGAGAGAGAGAGAGAGAGAGAGAGAGAGAGAGAGAGAGAGAGAGAGAGAGAGAGAGGAAGAGAAACAGCGAGCGAGAGAAGGAGAGGGATAGATAGATAGATAGATAGAGAGAGTGAGAGAGAAAGAGACAGACAGAAAGAGAACCAGAAAAAAAATAAAACAAAGACAAAAAAAACAAAACAGAGACGAAAATAAACAAAACAAAACAGAAAAAAAAATAATAATGCAGACAAAATCCACATGCACACCTAAATGTCACTTTCTTCACCCCGTAAACACTCACAGAGATCAAAAGAAACACAAAGAGCCGAGAGTTTCATTACGAGCCAACGTTTGCCCTCAGAAACAACACGAGAGGACAAGAACCACCGCCTTAAAACAGCTGAACCACTCGTTGGGACTAATTCCTCATTTTGTCTTTTTAAATTCAAGGTTTATTCGCTTATTATCAGCGGAGATATATAGTTGCTTATTTATATATTATTATTGATATTGTTGATATTGTTGTATTATTATTTATTGATATTGTTTTATTATTATTATTATTATTATTATTATTATTATTATTTTTATCTTATTATTATTATCATTATTATTATTCTTATTTATTTTTCTAATTTTCATGGTTATTACGACATTGAACGGTAATGTTTATATCGACGAAGATGGTAGTAATAATGATAATGACGATGATGATACTAATAATGATGGTAATAATAACAGACACAACGATGGTAATACTGCAATAATGTGGATATTAAAAACGATAATAAACAACAATTATGATAATCATAACGGAAGAATCAATTTGCAATTTAAAAATCCTTCACCCCACATTTTGTTTAATCTATCGATAGACTGGATTCCCCCCCCCCTCTCTCTCTCTCTCTCTCTCTCTCTCTCTCTCTCTCTCTCTTCTATATATATATATATATATATATATATATATAATATATGTTCTCTCTCTCTCTCTCTCGTCAGATGATTTTCATTTGCTGTTTGTGTGTACCGGTCTACTGTGCGTGTGCGTCTGTTTGTGTCTGTATGTATGAGAGAGAGAAGGAGAGAGTAGAGAGGGGTGATGATAATGATAATAATAATAATGATGATAATAACAATAACAGCAATAGCAACAGCAATAATAATACCGATACTAATGATAATAATAATGGTAATACAAATAACAGTAATATGAGCAATGATAATAATCATAAGCAATAATAATGATACTAATGAGAGAGAGAGAGAGAGAGAGAGAGAGAGAGAGAGAGAGAGAGAGAGAGAGAGAGAGAGAGAGAGAGAGAGGAGAGAGAGAGAGAGAGAGAGAGAGAGAGAGAGAGAGAGAGAGAGAGAGAGAGAGAGAGAGAGAGAGAGAGAGAGAGAGAGAGAGAGAGAGAGAGAGAGAGAGAGCAGAGAGAGAGAGAGATAAGAGAGAGAGACAGAGATAGATAGAAAGACAGATAGAAAGACAGATAGCCAGAGATATATATACTGCTTATATATAGAAAATGAGAGAGACCAAAATAAAAACTTTTCATCAGCATTGAATCCGGAGCGTTCGTCTAAGCGTCCGGATCGACAACGAGGGCGAAACGACAACGATTTCTTCAG
>NW_020868696.1:257185-262185 GCF_003789085.1 Penaeus vannamei
TGTCTAAATAATGATCATTTTAGTGCTAGATTGTCTTTTATTAATATCATTATCACTACATTCATATCTTTAGTTTTCACAACCGTACGTATTTATACGAATACGGTTTTCATTAACATTTTTGTTGTAACAATAATGATGATAACAACCATAACAAGAACAACGACAATATCAATAATGATGATAGTAGTAATGATAAAGATAATGATGAAGATTGTAGTAATGATAATGATGAAGTGATGACAAATGACAAATGACGTTTAACAAGTAATAATTGACAGCTAGCAATTAATAATAACTATGAGGATGAAAATTATAATGATAGCAATGACGATTATAATGATAATGATCAGAATAAAGATAAATCAATAATATGATAATAAAAGTAATGATGCTAATAATAATGGCAACAGCAACGATAATAATGATAATATGTGTAGTGATAATAATAGCAGAAGCGGTAGTGGTAATAATTAATAACAACAATAATAATGATGATAATCATAGGAACGATAGTAACAATAATAATGAAAATAATAATAATAATAATAATGATAATAATAACAATAATAATGATCATTCTAATAATATCAATAATAGTAATAATAATAATAAAAACAGCAACAACAGCCATGATAATAATAATAATAATGATAATGATAACAAGGATGATAATTATGATAATTATACTACTGCTACTACTACTACTGCTACTTATGATGATAATGATAGTAATGCAAATAATGATGATAAAATTAATTGTAACAGCAAGAACAATAGCAGTAATAATAATGATAATGATAATGATAAAGATAGTGATACTACTACTACTACTACTCCTACTACTAATAATAAGAAAAATTATATAAATCACAACAAAAACAACAATATCAACAATGATAATGATAATACCAATAATAGTAATGATAATGAGAACATTTGAAATGAAAGTATGATCCTAATGATAATACCAATAATTATGACAGTTATGATGATGATGAGAATGATATTAATAGTAATGATTAATGAAAATTGTTACGGTCATATCACTGTTAACGCTTCCATAATGTTGTTTAGATGATGTATGTGAATAGAAATAGATTCTGAAAATAATTACCATATCGCTTATTACGTGCGATAATAATATCATGATCATTATAGTGTTAACATCATGACTGACCCATGATTTAGGACCACATTCTGTCAGGGTTTCTTATTAAATGATAATTTCCATACTAATCATAACTCGCAGAATCAGCATTGCATTCGGATACACTAATTAAATTCAAAGTCCAAGTTCCAAACACTAATTGGCTGCCCAGATGAAAGGGAGAGAGAGAAAAAAAAAACTTCGAAACTGAAATATATCTTGAAAGAGAGACATCAGACGGGAATTTCTTTAAAAAGTGTGTTTTATTTATTTGTTTTTTTTGTGATCACCGATGATTGATATAAAGACTATAGCTTTTTCTTTTTCACGTTTTTAAAAATCACATTGAAGGGTATTAGAATCCTCTATAAAGGAAAAGTTAATAATCTATTACAGCTCAAAAACAGATGAAAGTCGAGGACGCCAACCGGAACCTACTTAGCAATGCTTAACGTTTGGAATTGGATCCCCTTTACCCCGCGTTGAGAACCACCTCTTCACCGTCTATACATGTGTCCCCGAGCATATCAAGAAAGATAACATGACCTGAAAGGATTTAAGTTAATTAGAAGCACCGAGTACCACTTATTCGCCTGTAAAGCGAGACCCTTCAGCTATACACACCACCGTTTGATGTACACTTGGCGCCCACTCTGTGTCAAACTTCTGTGGAGGAATCGTACGTAACCTTGGAACTGTTTGCGCATCGCGAACTTCATATCTAGTATAGTCATTATATCTGTGATGAGGCTAATATACTTTATGAGACTGCGTGCATGTATAGTTCGTCCATACGCCTACAGTTACCTGCGTGTTTACCTGTCCATGTATATGTATATTTGCGTGTATATTTGGATGGATGCATATATGAATGTGTGTATGTATATATGCATGCATGTATGTATATATGTATGTATGTATACATGCATGCATGGAAGTATGCATGTATATTTGTATGTATGTGTGTATATTTGTATGTATTCATTTTTGTAAATGTATGTTTATATGTATGTATGTATGTATATGTACTTTTGTATGTATATGTATGCACTTGTATGTATGTATATGTATGCATTTGTATGTATGTATATGTATGCATTTACGTGTGTATATATATGTATGTATATGTATGCATTTGCGTGTATATATGTATGTATGTACATGTATGCACTTACGTGTGTATATGTATGTACGTACGTATTATATATGTATTTATGCTTATGTACGGATGCATGTATATCTGTATATATGTATGTATATGCATTCATGAATGTATCTTTATATGGATACAATGATGTCTGTGTATATTCATTATACACATAATGCGTACTGTGTAGCATCGGTAACGTTCTCTTCTCTCAGTCTTGCTGACGTGAGTTCAATCCCGCGCGCTGCCAGTGGATGGTCACCCCGGCCATTCCTTGCACACACGTGGGTAATTTAGAAGCACAATGAACATACATCAAGTCACAGCAAAGAATATCCATTGTAACAAGTGGAATTCGACTAAATTATTATGATTATCAATTATGTATGCGAATATGCATACATGCTAGTATAAATATGTGTAAGTAAATATATGTGCGTGTGTAAATATGTATGTATATATGCATGTATGTAGTGCAGATGCATGTATGTAAGTGCAGATGCATGTATGTTTGTATCTAGATATCTGTCTATGTAGATGTCTATAGAAATATGTACACATGGAAAGGGGTTTTGATCTCCCCGCCCCCTTAAATGGATCTATCAGTTTTTTAATTTATGACTTATTTTTTGTTTAATATTATTGTTATCTTCACTTTGTACTTGTTTTGTTCATCAAAATATACAAGAAAATATGTGATATGTAACATGATTAGTATATATTGTAATATTTTAAATAGAGTGAAATCGTACATTTAAATCTATGAATATTTAAAGAAAAAGTGAAATTAATTTCTGTTATCCAAAATGAAGGTTGACTGAAAGTGCCATCAAATCCAAGACTTTCTCACTGCAAGATGAGAAAATTACATTTCTAGTTAAGAGCAAGATTCCATGTGTGTTTTATTTTACAAGGAATTGGCAAATGCATTTTTAAGATTTTATTCATTTCTATTTTTATTACTTTTTCCGTACCCAAGATTGACTCTACACGGAACAAACTTAGCCGTAACTTGATGCAACATTAAATAAGAAAATCATGCGTATGATGGCGTGGCGTTCACGAGAAAGAAAACGTACTGAGATCAAGCATACACTCAAGCATATTACACAAGCTGTTGCATCCAATGTGCCTCTTGTAACTTTTATATATCTGCAACTCCAGAGAACAACATTCCAGCTATTAGAAACTGCTTGAGAACCAGTGAATTTATAAATAATCTATTTTTTTATTATTTCTCAAAATGACAGACTGTACTGCACGATGTCAGAAGCCAGATCGATTGAATGTCACCAATCAGAAGCCAGATCGATTGACTGATCGATTGAATGTCACCAATTCGCATTTGTTTACTGTGGGCTTCAATATGTCGATCGATCGTCGCATTTCGATTGTGGCTTCGCATTTGTTTATTGTGGGCTTCAAGATGGCACAATGAGAACTTGTGGAAAGGTATGAATGAGAACGAATATCTTCACAGTACAAGAGATGTATTTAACCGGTTTCGATTATATCTTCGTCAGAAATAGGCCTACATGTATTTCTGACGAAGATATAATCGAAACCGGTTAAATACATCTCTTGTATTGTGAAGATATTCGTTCTCATTCATACCTTTCCACATTTGTCAACATGAATACGGTTCACAATGAGAACTCTTGGAAGAAAATTTTCTTTCAAGGCAGGACGAGGAGGAGACTTTTCTTTTCATAAGTGCCATAAAAATCGTCAATTCCAAATTTGCAACCCGACGCTGCTGCCATATCACGCCCACTTCACACGTGCCTCCTCAGCGAGAGGACATGCGCTCGGCTGGAACCGTGCCCTACACACACACACACACACACAAATAAACGCACACACACACATACATACACACGCAAACACAAACACACACACACACACACACGCACATACACACACACTCACTCACACACACACGCAAACACACACACGCAAACACACACACACATACACACACACATGCACACATCCACACACACACACACATAAACACACACACACACACACACACCACACACACACACACACACACACCACACACACACACACACACACACACACACACACACACACACACACACATTCTGTAACGCTTTGTTATTCTCAATAAATTATCCAATTTTTTTACCTCTTGTTTTCTTTGTATCATTGCTTAATTTCCCATTTTAGTAGATAATTCCCTTCTTTAGTATTTTCCCAAAAAGTAACCTCACCATACTGTAGAAGGTATTTCGCACCGAACAGGCTCGGAGTTCACATGAAACGTGACCCAACCGTCACTAATTCGCATTAGTGTTAGATTAGTTGCCTCGGTGAGGGGCACGCAAAGAGAAACTCAAAGCTGCTTCCTGGAAAAATATATACATGAGTGTGTGTGTATACATATCATATATATGATATATATATGTATATATATATATATATATATATATATATATATATATATATATACATATATATATATATATATATATATATATATATATATATATATGTATATCGTATCTAGAGCCACACTGAAAAATTGAGATTTTATACCACCAAAGATGTCAGTGCAGGTCAAGATACAGCTAAAAACGAATGAAAGAATAGAAAATCGTCTATTTACGTAAGAAAAACATGTTCGCTGATCTTTTAAACTTATCAAGAGTCGAAGTTACAATCTCTGAAGGCAATCTA
>NW_020868696.1:267185-287302 GCF_003789085.1 Penaeus vannamei
AGACTATTCAGCTGTGTTGTCAAACTTCCTTTTCTTGCTTTTTCACTTGGTCCTGGAAAGAAATGAAAATAACATTAGGACATCTATACGCCCAAATAGATAAGCTTTTACCTAAATTAAGGCTGTCACATTTGCAACTGTAACTCCTAATGTAACTTTTTATTATAACTGTAACTCCCATTACATTGAAGAAAGTAAACTAAAAACAATATAATGACAAGAAAAAGGAGAAGAAAATAAAGTGAGGGGGATGGAAATGAGTAAATATGTAAGAAAATAAGCAAATAAGGAAATAAAACATATAAAGGACTAAATAACAAACTAATATAAACATGAAGAGAGGTATTTCTGGGAAGTGAAGAAGATGACAAGAGAAAAAAGAAAATCCAATACATTTATTTCTTTTTCCCAAAATCTATTTCAATTCTAATCTGCACTTAACAAATAAATAATCAAAGTAAACAAAATAAAGACAAGACTTGGCTCAAACCATCCTCAAAAAAGTATGAAAAAAAGAAAAAGAAGTAGAAGAAAAGAAGAAAGATAAGAATAAGAAGAAAAAGAAGAAAAAGGAAATACCTGAACAATTTTGACTAAAAAACTCCTACCTTGTGTTTCGTGTAAGAAAGGAAGACATCCCATACAACAGTTACACAATTGATATAAACCACTCGGTACTGTAGAGGGACAAAATAGAAGTTGATTGTCTGCGTTGGTGGCCATATGAACCAATCAAACTGTAAAAGGAAAACAATGATTATCATCAAAAATATGATGATGGTAATGATAATGATGATAACAATTAATATAATACTAATAATAGTATTAATAATACTAATACTAATATCAATAATAATAATAATAATAATAATAATAATAATAATATTAACAATAATGATAACAATGATAATAATAATAACAATAATAATGATGATGATGATGATGATGATGTACCATGACCCTGCATTCTTCAACTCGACATAGTTTCCTAGGATGGGTCACACAGGTCCACAAACCTTGTCCTTGCACCTCACCATCAGCCGCTTCTTGATGACTCAATGCCGAGACCTGATTGGATGAAACATACACCTCACGGCTCGCTCATTGAACCAAAGACTCTCCTCGTTCCTGTATAGCTGGCAGCAGCAACACAAGGCTTGCCCAGGCCTTCGCTGATGTGGATCCTAACTTGCTCCCCTGCCGATGTCCACTCATCTTCAACATCCAGCCATACCAGTGGGAACTCATACCCACACAAACACTCCCCAAAGAGATAGAGACACCAGTCAAGTGGTAAATGCACACACCATGTACCACACAAGCCTTCGCCGACAGGGAGCCTCACCTGTTCCCCCGTAGATCTCCATTCACCTTCAGCACTCAGCCATACCTGTGGGAACTCACACCCACACCAATCACACCCTTATGAGATAATGACCAGTCAAATGGTAGATGCAAACCCATCTGCCATGATGATACTAATAATAAAAATAACAGCAATAATATTAGTATTGATGATATATGATACTACTACTGCTACTAATGCTCTAATAATGCAGGACCAGATTCATTATGACGAATGTGATGTAGAAAAGGCATAAATAAGAAATTCTTTACAATACTAGAGATGTACTGAACTGGTTTCTAATATATGTCAGAAATAAGGAGATATATTCAGAACTGTTTATATAGATCTCCTGAATTGTGAAGATCTTCACTCTCATTCATACCTTTTCTATAAACATTAATAACAATAACAATAATAACAGTAATAATAATGATAATAATTAATAGTGGTTGTAACCGGAGAAGTAGAAGTACTATTAGTATTAGTATTGGTATTAGTAGTAGTAGTAATGATGATAACAATAATAATAAAAATGTTAATAACATTAATAATGAAAATGATGATAACAATAATAATAAAAATGATAATAACAATGATAATAAACATGATAATAACAATAATAATAAAAATGATAATCATAATAATAATAAAAAAATATGATAACAATAATGATAAAAGCAATAACAATAATAATAATAAAAATCATGATGATAACAATAATACTATGAAAAATCGCAGAAATAATAAGGGTAATGATGATACTACAATTATTGTTAATAATAATATCAAAAATAGTAATATCAGTAACAATAATATTCACAACAACAACAATAATAATAGTAATGACAACAATAACAAAAACAATAACAACAATAATAATGAATAAATAAATAATAAAAAAATATCAAAACATTACTGTCCTTGTCCTTGTTATTATAATAATAATAATAGTAATAATCTCAAGAATTATAAGAATAACAACAATTATAATTATAATAATAATAATAATAATAATAACAATAACAATAAATCTATTAATATTGATAATGACTATGATTATGATGCTGCTGACAAAAACATATGGAATAATAATGCTAATGATAATAACAATAACAATGATAATAACTATAATAATAATAACAATGATGATAATGATGATCATGATGATGATAACAATAAAAGCAATAACAATAACAATAATAATAACAATATAAACAATAATAATAATAACAGCAACAATAATGATTACAATAGTAATAATAACCAGAACATTTAGCATTGTTATTGTTCTTGTAATAATGATAATGACTATGATTATCATAAGAATGACAAAAATATAAGGAATAATAATGGTAATGTAACAACTGCAAGAACAATAATAATAACAATAATAGCAATAACAATAATAATAATAATAATAATAATAATAATAATAAATAAATAAAATAATAATAATAATAATAATAAATAATAATAATAATAAATAAATAATAATATAATAAACAATAAAGACAATAATAATAATAATAATATTAATATCAACAACATTCATAATAATTACAATAACATTTTTTTTTATCATTATCATTGTTGTTGTAACAGCTAAATATAGTAATAATGATGATGATGATGATGATGATGATGATGATGATGATGATGATGATGATGATGATAATGATGATGATGATGATAAGGATAATAGTAATGATAACAAAAATAATAATGATAATAATCATCATTGTTAGTATAACATTACTACTACTACTAATAATAATTATAATGATTATAATATGCACAAAGGGCTTAGCTCCTTATTATCAATAACAGTCATAATGGCATAACACACATACCAAATACACTGCAGGAAACTTTTGTTTGAACTCCTTCCAGGCTTCAGGCAGCGTCTTCCCTTCTAGAAGGCCGGCAAACAAGAAAAAGGTGACAGCAAAGAACGGGGCAGCCAAGAACTGGTCGGCCATAATCTTCTTGAAAACGGTTTTTGCATTCTTCTGTGGTAAAACCTGGAAAGTGAAAACTGCTGTTAGTGGATATATATTGGAAAAATCTGAGAAAATCTAATTGGATCTCTTTTGTGACTAAAAAAGAAATAAGACAAAAAATTATACAACATATTTCTAAGCTATGTATATTTTATCTTCAGCTGTGTTTAGGTTATTAGCTTCTTTTCTTGTAAATATATTTGTAAAAATGAGAGTAGGAAGGTACTCCAATTGTAGATGCCTGTTCAACATGTATGCTACTTATAATAAAAACAATATTGATGAAGATGAGTAGAATAGAACTATCCCCCTCTAAGCATCCTTCCCTAAATTTGATCTTTATTTTCCTTTTTCTCTCCCTTCCACTTAACTTCCCTCCCTTCTTTCCTGCCTTCCTTCATTCTTCCCTCCCTCTGTACTACTCTATCCCACTTCCCTCCTTCCTTTCTTCCCTGCCTGCTTCCAAACTACCCCTTTATCCTTCCTTTCCTTGTACCTTATCCAACCACACATAGAACACATGATGAGGAGGTCCCTGGCTTAGACCAACGAGGAACAGCCGTCCAGTCCGTGCCCAGTCGTAACGCTCACTGGTGGAAACTCCTCGTGCTCGCTCTATGTGCTGCTGTATCCCATCTCCGACCCCTAAGAGAACTCCGCAGCTCACAGTGTTGGTAACCCAGAGGTAGCGGCCAAAGAGTTTTGACCACACCCGACGCACCCGAGGAAGCATAGTTCTTGATACCCTAGGAAGATGGAGACTCAATTACAAACGAGGCTTCAAGAAATGAATCAAATAAATCGATGCACATTTGCCAACTTGTGCAACTTCACACAAGTTTCCTGTATGAGTATCGAAACCTAATGCTATCAGTGCAGCTCTTGAATAAAATCTGGGTGATTAAGAGCTGTTCACATGCATAAATTTGCAAGAAACTGCTAATTTGCAACATCACAAAGGTATGCCCCTATCACCATTTAAAATATATGGTCTGGATGAAAGCTTTAATTTTTGTGAATATTTATGTGACATGACATAATACATTGTGTCTCTACAGGATCTTAAATGGTAGATACATTGGTGTATTAAAGAGATAAAAAAAATCTCTATTTCTATTCAAAATTCTTTGATTCTTTTTACCTATTTGTTCTAATGACTAATCTATAAATCTTTATATATCATATAACTTATACTTATAGCAGAAGGAGAAGGCGAAGAAGAGTTAAATGGAAAAGGGAAAAGGAAAAGGAAAAGTAGTAAAAGAAGGAGATGGAGAAGGACAAGGAGAAGGAGGAGATAGACAAAAACAAGGACAAGGAGAAAGAAAGGAAGAAGGGGAAGGGGAAGGGGAAGGGGAAGGGGAAGGGAAGGAGGGGAAGGAGAAGGAAGGAAGAAGGAAGAAGGAAAGGAAGAAGGAGAAGGAGAAGGAAAAGGAAGGAAGGGAAGGGGAAGGAAGAAGGGAAGAAGGAAGGAGGGAAGGACAAAGCTAATAAATAATTAAAAAAAAAAAATAACTGAGCTATTGTTTACACATTAGTAATTGAAGCATATTATCTGTTCTATACACAATAATTTAAAATTTAAAGGGAAAACGAGTCCCTCCACCTATATCTCTTGAACCGATAATAATAATTTCTTACACACCGATATAGTTTTTCAACAATTTGCAGTTGCATAAAAGAAACTCAACGTGTGAGGCTGCACATTGCAATGTTATGTAACCGTGCGGTGTTGAAGGGCATTAAAAATGACTAATATAAAAAAAAATCAACTATAATACCGGTCATCTGAAACGATTTTTTCTCAATTATTGCTTAAAGCTATTAGTTAAGCTCTCCCAGTTCATTTACGGGCAGATATTAAGTTTAGAAAAGCTAATGTAACAGGAATTAGTAAACAGAAAAGATGTGGGATCCAAATATTTACTCTAAAATATCCTTATCTAGACACAAGACTTTGTTGACGTCCTCGCCTCACTCGTTCAAAGATAAACAATACTATAGAAAACGGTTGAGGTAATTTGGGAAGAGAAACTCCTCTATTTCTGAAATTATGTCTACGTTAAGCTTCCCAAATACACACGCCGGTAATGAAGTTCGACATAATGTAGGAATTGAACGAATAGTTTTTTTTTCTTTTTTTTCGAAAGTTGCCGGATATATGCGAAAAGAGCCATAGAGTAGGGTCAAAAGTGGAGAAATTGGCAGTTTGATTTTTTCCTTTTACTTCTGCTGCTCCTCGGTATACGCAAAACGAAAGAAAGAAAGAAAGAAAAACAAAGAATAAAATACATACACGTAAGCAAAAGGCCCAAGCCAGAAGTTAGATATACAGCGTAAACGAAAATTTACAACCAAACATGATACTAATTCATACTCAAAATTGCTTATACTGACTAAAGTTGAAAACACAGTAATGTTTATTTTTTTTTTTTCTTTTTTCAGATTATAGTCTAATCTTATCTTTTGAGTGTCCCATTCCATTTAACTAAATTGATACGGATCTGCAGTTCTCTCATTCATTTCAATAAATCTAGTTTGTGCATTGATTTTTTTCCACCATATTCATACATGCACACACACACACACACACACACACACACACACACACACACACACACACACACACACACGTATATATACAAACAAACGTCTCACAAAATACTTTGCCGTTGCGGAAGCTTTGAGAATCACTGTGCTAATCACACATCTGTCTTTCGTTATGGTAGTTGTTGTACATGAATGATAACGACATAAATCAACTTTGTTGGTACAGATGATACGTATGTAGCACTATAATAATTTTGTGTAGCTTTTGGATTTGTGGGTTTTGCTCGATTTACTTCAGTTTCCCCTGATTATGTGCATGTAATTCTGTTGGCTTATTTATTCAAATTTTCGTTTAGCTTTACCTTTATTTATAGAAATAAGGCTGTCATTATTGTGGAAATATGAAATCATTTGATATTAACAAAGGTAACTGGAAATTATGCGTAAGATACGACGATATTTACATAATAACTTATTCTATGATTATTGTCAATTGTCGTATATAATATACTGTAGGCAAATGTCAATAGATGTCAACGTGCTGTTATATGTATTTTTGGATTACTAAAAAAAAAAAAAAAAGAAATAAAGAATCAACCATTTCTGTATCATGTGAAAATCAATAACAATCTATTCTGTATTACTTGGCCATCAAGTTCATAGTTTCGGGTTTAAGAAGGTAAATAGGATCCTGGTCTCGTATTTCTGGGCGTGTCGGAATAGGTTTTACAAATCTAAAGGGTGGGAGCTGAGATTTACTGTCTTTTTATTGCTGAAAAAAACTGTGGTATTTTGAAACGTTTCTGTGCAGTTGCTCTTCACACATAACTGTTGCATGTTGTGTAGGGTAGCGTTTGGAGCAAGTCATGCACTCATACCTGTAAATAAGCAACAAAATCACTCAAAAGATATCCATTCAACATTCACCCTTCATGTCCCTACGCATATGATATAGAAGACACTTTTAAAGATATTACCTAAAGATTTGCAGTCCGATATAAAATTTACTTGGATAAATAAACCTTGCAATTTGCATTTAGACACAGCATTGTCAAAAGAATTTTCTGACAACTGATATTCATCTTTATAGATTGGAGAAAAGGTGGTTGTTATAGAAAGTCGTAGTCAGTCACTCAAGATGCAGTTTGATCTTCATTTGATAATAACGAGGCACAAGTAGGCTTACTTATAAGGGAAACGATTATTTATACAATATTCTATTTTCTTTCATGATAACGATCTTATATTTATAGTAGTAAAATGGGTAACGAAACTGCTCTAACAACTATAAAACCAATCTTTATTTCAATGACACTCAAGTACAAAAATGACATTCACCAATTAATATCCATCGCGCAGTTTCCTCGCACAGCTCTTTGCCTCACTCGTTCAAAGATAAACAATACTATAGAAAACGGTTGAGGTAATTTGGGAGGAGATACTCCTCTATTTCTGAAATTATGTCTACGTTAGCTTCCCAAATACACACGCCGGTAATGAAGTTCGACATAATGTAGGGATTGAGCGAATAGTTTTTTTTTTTTTCGAAAGTTGCCGGATATATGCGAAAAGAGCCATAGAGTAGGGTCAAAAGTGGAGAAATTGGCAGTTTGATTTTTTCCTTTTACTTCTGCTGCTCCTCGGTATACGCAAAACGAAAGAAAGAAAGAAAGAAAAAAACAAAGAATAAAATACATACACATAAGCAAAAGCCCCAAGCCAGAAGTTAGATATACAGCGTAAACGAAAATTTACAACCAAACATGATACTAATTCATACTCAAAATTGCTTATACTTACTAAAGTTGAAAACACAGTAATGTTTATTTTTTTTTTTTATCAGATTATAGTCTAATCTTATCTTTTGAGTGTGCCATTCCATTTAACTAAATTGATACGGATCTGTAGTTCTCTCATTCATTTCAATAAATCTAGTTTGTGCATTGAGTTTTTTTCCACCATATTCATACATGCACACACACACACACACACACACACACACACACACACACACACACACGTATATATACAAACAAACGTCTCACAAAATACTTTGCCGTTGCGGAAGCTTTGAGAATCACTGTGCTAATCACACATCTGTCTTTTGTTATGGTAGTTGTTGTACATGATAATGATAACGACATAAATCAACTTTGTTGGTACAGATGTTACGTATGTAGCACTATAATAATTTTGTGTAGCTTTTGGATTTGTGGTCTTAGCTCGATTTACTTCAGTTTCCCCTGATTATGTGCATGTAATTCTGTTGGCTTATTTACTCAAATTTTCGTTTAGCTTTACCTTTATTTATAGAAATAAGGCTGTCATTATTGTGGAAATATGAAATCATTTGATATTAACAAAGGTAACTGGAAATTATGCGTAAGATACGACGATATTTACATAATAACTTATTCTATGATTATTGTCAATTGTCGTATATAATATACTGTTAGGCCATGTCAACGATGTCAACGTCTTGTAGGTGTATTTTTGGATTACAAAAAAACAAGAAAATAAAGAATCAACCATTTCTGTATCATGTGAAAATCAATAACAATCTATTCTGTATTACTTGGGCATCACGTTCATAGTTTCGGGTTTAAGAAGGTTAAATAGGATCCTGGTCTCGTATTTCTGGGCGTGTCGGAATAGGTTTTACAAATCTAAAGGGTGGGAGCTGAGATTTACTGTCTTTTTATTGCTGAAAAAAAACTGTGGTATTTTGAAACGTTTCTGTGCAGTTGCTCTTCACACATAACTGTTGCATGTTGTGTAGGGTAGCGTTTGGAGCAAGTCATGCACTCACACCTGTAAATAAGCAACAAAATCACTCAAAAGATATCCATTCAACATTCACCCTTCATGTCCCTACGCATATGATATAGAAGACACTTTTAAAGATATTACCTAAAGATTTGCAGTCCGATATAAAATTTACTTGGATAAATAAACCTTGCAATTTGCATTTAGACACAGCATTGTCAAAAGATTTTTCTGACAACTGATATTCATCTTTATAGATTGGAGAAAAGGTGGTTGTTATAGAAAGTTGTAGTCAGTCACTCAAGATGCAGTTTGATCTTCATTTGATAATAGCGAGGCACAAGTAGGCTTATAAGGGAAACGATTATTTATACAATATTCTATTTTCTTTCATGATAACGATCTTATATTTATAGTAGTAAAATGGGTAACGAAACTGCTCTAACAACTATAAAACCAATCTCTATTTCAATGACACTCAAGTACAAAAATGACATTCACCAATTAAATATCCATCGCGCAGTTTCCTCGCACAGCTCTTTGCTGCGTTGAATCGTGTTGGAGGAAGGAAACATGTTTTCTTCAGGGTGCTGTTCAGGAGATCCACTGAAAAGTATACTTGTTAATTTTTCAGTAAAGTAACTGAAAAAACTCAGCACATAATCCTTCTTTAAAACACTGGTTCATATTTGATTTAAAACGTCAACTTGTGTGACCATGACCATATAATTTTTGTTTCACTAACCTGGAAATATGAGTTCCATGCCCGCAGCCTCTGAACTTCAAAGATTCCTCGTGGGATTATATTGGTTTTTATATTCATTGCCATAAGTTATTTCCTTT
Source organism: Penaeus vannamei (assembly GCF_003789085.1). Taxonomy (NCBI): domain Eukaryota; kingdom Metazoa; phylum Arthropoda; class Malacostraca; order Decapoda; family Penaeidae; genus Penaeus; species Penaeus vannamei. The sequence goes on from NW_020868696.1 coordinate 276,693, forward strand.
ATCAGAATATTTGATAATTTGTGTAAATATATATATAATTTCATTTTCATAATAAATATCAAGTATGAAAATTCTAAGACGATCGATGTTATTGCCGAAAATAACTCTGAATGGTAACTCAAGCGATGGCATCCGTGAAGTTCATGACGGGCACGTGACGTAACAGTATATGATTGGTGGGATTAACTTGTCCCTTCTGCGCATGTGCAGGATTAAAAAATGAGCTTAAAGGGGCCCTCACACGATCAATTTTTTCGTCAGTTAATTGATATCAATTTATTGACGTCAATGAATTGATGGAAATCACTGTGCCCTCACACGGTCAATGATTTTACTTCAATTTTCAGTTTGATTCATAATTTTCGAGATGAAAGCATCTGTGGCACTTGGAGTAGTGCTTGCTCTGGACACTCCAAAGCGAAAGAAGAGGAGTAAGTGGGTAAAGAAATGGTATCTCTGTCGAAGGGAACAAGGACATACAAGATTGCTGAGGGAATTAAGGGACGACGAGCCAGAGGATTACAGGAATTTCCTCAGAATGGACGCCGAATCTTTCCACTTTGCGCAATTCAGCCCGGAAATTCGTGCGAAGGGTATTTATTTTCTTTTTTCATTTCTTCCAGTGTAGCATTTGGATAATGTTCTTTATATTTTCCATACATATTTTATATGCGTCAGCCTTTTTCTCCCGGTCACTGTACTCGTCGGATTTTATTTTCCACAAGGCCGATAAGGATCTATAAACGTCGATTATCTCCATCATCATTTTACGCTCACTTTCTTTCTTCTTTTCAGCCATGATTACGATGACGACTCTTTCACTGCTGCAAGGGAAAACACTAAATTATTGATCAATATTGACGCTTTGCCCACACACGCTCAATTTTATTGAAGACCCATCAATAAATATCAAAGGAGTTTTGATCTATCAATGAATTGACTCAATGACATTGTTTCAATTAAATTGATATCAATGTCCCCCTCACACGGTCAATTTCTCCATCAATTCATTGACGTCAATAAATTGATATCAATTAATTGACGAAAAAATTGATCGTGTGAGGGCCCCTTAATATTAAAGAGGTGCACTAAAAGTTGATTCTGGACGCTGCCAAAGCGCATGCGCACTATAGATCTGGATTAAACTTTAATACTGGATTATCTTTTATGGCACGGACAGAAAACGCCCATAGATGTAAGGTATTTACGTCTACTTATATTTTCTGAACTGAGCAGATAACTACTTGGTAGCTATAATTGTTACATTGCCATGCTTCTCTTTATTTCAGTATCTAAAATATTAGACCTTAAACCGTGTTGGCTTCTTTACGCCTTATTTCGTAAAATATTGCTTTAATTAATAAATCAATTAAAGTTTATACTTAAACAAGTTGAGAATATTGTTTCCGTTTAGAACAATATATATATATATATATATATATATATATATATATATATATATACATACACACACACACACACACACACACACACACACACACACACACACACACACACATATATATATTATATATATATATATATATATATATATATATATATATATATATATGTGTATGTGTGTGTGTGTGTGTGTGTGTGTGTGTGTGTGTTGTGTGTGTGTGTGTGTGTGTATGTGTGTTCTTACCTAGTTGTTTGAATACGGAGAAAAGCTATGCTCAGGTGGTCCCGTCTGCTATGTTTAAATTATCGTATAACTTTTTAAATTGATGCAGTTTTGGCACACACTACTTGATTAGGAAGACTGTTCCACGATTCGATAGTTCTGGTTGGGAAACTATATTTTTGATATCTTTATCACCTCTTTTTACTGTCAACTTTTTGTTGTGTCCTCTCGATCTTCTTGTGTTTAAGATCAAAAAGTCATCCTTATCTATCTTCACTCTCTCTGTAATGCAGTTGAAAAGCATAATCATGTCCCCCCATTTTCTTCTTTCTTCCAAGGTAGTAAGTCCTAATTTCTGTAGTCTGTCTTCGTAACTCAGATCTCTTAGGGTAGGTGCCCATCTTGTCGCCGCTCTTTGGACTCTTTCCAGTTTGTCAATATCTTTTTTTTAAGTATGGACTCCATGCCACTGCACCGTACTCAAGACTTGGTCTTATGATTGCTATAATAATCTTCTTGACCATATCTTCGTCCAGATACACGAATGCCCTCTTTATGTTGGCAATCAATCCTAGCATTTTATGAACCTTTTCATTTATATGGTAATTTGGATTTAGGTTTCTATTCATGATTATCCAAGATCTTTTTCCCTGTCAGCTGTGTCTAATACTGCGCCGTAATTTATATTGGAATAGTGGGCGATTTCTACTTTCTCCATACCTGACTACGTGGCAATTATTGGTATTGAATTCCATTTTTCATGTACAACACGTTTGGAAAATCTGATATGAATTTCAACATCGAACATACTAACAGTAGCATAAAGATTCTGTTGAAGTGGGGCTGCACATCTGTAAAACCCAGGTGAGGTTTGCTTTGCAGTTTTCTTGTTCATAGTCTTTAGTTTGTAGTTTGAAATAAAGTAATGCACAAAAATGGAGCAGCATCTAAGACATAAATGCATCAATAATCATATTGACAGTAGTATGTCTATTGAGATTGAGATATCGTATTTAAGTATAGTTATAAAATAGTTGGTCATTCAAAATATATCGCATTTTCTATGACTAAATGGATGGTTTTATCTGGATGACTATTGTATTATTATTGATTTTTAATCTTTCAAATAACCTCTATTATAACACGTGATGTGTAACTTACAATTTCCTTGAAAATGGGATACTGACCTTTCAGAATCTTCAATATGTAATATCTGTAAAATGATGCTGGTTTAGATTACTCAGAGCGACGCACAAATATAGAGAACAATGGACACCACCATCCTATAGATCGTAAAAGCAGAGTAAGTACACAACACCTTCACATATGTAGCTTTTTCTATAACTCCATTTTCTATGCATGCGTTTTCTTTAATTGTCGCGTTTTCTGTGGACCAATGCAAGAAGTAAGGAAACCGCTTCGGATTACTTTTTCCATTTTCTTCATATTTCTCATTGCATTTATCTCGCTTTTGGATGCATATTTATTCCATTTGGTGTTATATGAACTTTACAAGCCTTGTTATTTCCCCTTTCCTTATAATTTTTCTTGTTCATTCTGAACAGAATAATCACATTACTGACTCTATACATTAATTGCCTCCCATATTGGAACGATCCACCGCCAATCACTCCATTAGTTACCTCTTTGTGTATGTGTGTGTGTGTGTGTGTGTGTATGTGTGTGACAAGTAGGAGCGCGGAGCTAATGACCGTAGCTGTTGACGCAGCAGAAAATTTTGATTAATAATTTTTTAACATTAATTTCTTATTTCAGAGCGAGAAGGTCTGAATTGACGGACACTGACAACAGGGCGCAACTGCAACCCTTGTATGACCTGTATAAGTGAATGCGTAAGTGCATTTCACTTGGAAAACGCTAATTTTTCTTTCTCCTCTTTCTCAAAAATGACATCAGGAGAGCGAATGATATAGGTGGCGTATCGGAAGATAAATAGATCACTATATTATGCCCACCACTATTTCCAAAATAAATCCACCCCATCTTTAAGCAACACATTTAAATTCTTCGGCACTTTTTATATATTGCATCGTCTCCTTAGGACCGATTCTGCCTCGTTTTTTCTTGCGCGTGGAATATTACATTTTTTCATGCGCGGAAACCATAATTTAGTCTACATTTGCGCGGACGGATGATGAAACAAGTGCGCGGAAAGGTCAAAAGAATTTTATGCGCGGAAGATGATTTAAAAAAGAACTAAGCGTGCGCGGAAAGCTACCCGAGAACCACATTTGGCGGACAGAATTTGACTAAATAACAACTCGACAGTCTGCCACGGATCCCGCCTGCCTGAATACCCAATCCTGCCTTCGCCGAACCTCCCTGAGGACCTTGAACTCTCTCCAAATCTGATATGAAAATAGTAGTGATATCTGCGATGTCGATAGGTTTGGTATTACTATTATTCTGATAAGCATTACAGCCACTGTTGATAAGGTTTATCATTACAACCAAAGTATGTAATTATGATAATGATGAGCATTCTCATTAAAACTTTTGGATCTATTTTTAGCGCATTGCTGTAACTAGTTTTGTTTTGTATTAATTCTCCTTTGCTCGATTCACAGATATATGTCAGGATGGCCGAGCGGTCCAAGGCGCTGCGTCGCAGGTCGAGTCGTGGGTTTCGAATCCCACTCCTGACACAGTTTTCTTAAAGGATTAGTAATGTAATATTCTTCCGTTACACTTGTTCATAATTACATCATCGTAGAGAGAATCTGACGCATCACAGAAAACAACCTGACGTGTTGTTTGTACATTAACGATGTTCAAACGACTTTCACTTTTCATTATCCAGTATATGTATGTTTGTGTATATCGTGGTATGTCCCATAACGTAAAAGGGAGGGGAGACTTATAAACTTAATTAGTCACTAAATTACATTCGAAGCATGATTGGTTCATACACTATGGAATTATATATATAAGTGAGACTTAGGTATGCAAGATAAAAATAGGAGTAAAACTTTATCATTAAGCGTTAATTCTGTATCCAGAATAGTGCGCTGTCAAGGGAAACACATGGCTATATTTCCCGCAACCCATCTGGGCATCACTTGATTTCTGTTGGTTAATGCTAGAATATGATAAGATTTTCCATGTTAATAATGAAAATTTGACGTGAACTCTGTCTCTAGTAAAAAATATTGGTAGATCAGTTTTTTTTTTCTAAATGATATTGAGTCATAACCTGCAAAGGGCAATGTAGAATATTAATACCTCCTTCCGTGAGCAGAACGAATTAAACTCTCATATTCTTGAAGAACTGCATTGTGCTGCACTTGAATGTTTCTAAAAAGCCACCAGTACAACAGTAATATAATAATCATAAGAAAAAAAAAACTTCGGAGGGCTTGAATTACTGGTCAGCGGTGACGTAATCCTGTTGGACGGTTGTGGTGACGTACACACACACACACACACACATATATATCATATATCAGACATTCCAATTGCATTGCTACGTTTCCCAAACGCAGCAGGTGCCACACTACGTCACCCGAACGCAGACGGTGCCCGAGTACATCACCCAGACGGTGCCTCAGTACGTCACCAGGACGCAGTACCAGAAGCAGCACGTCACCGTCACCAAGCCATGCCCGAGCTCAGGAGGCAAGTGATCCTTAACCAGTGATATATTTTCAGCTTAGAGCATTGCCAAAGAACCCTTTTGCTTTGATCATGATTCTTTATAGGATATTCAATGTTTTTTTTTTCACTTCCACAGGCTACGGCGGATACCACGGTTAAGGACTCCCGGGGAAAGAGCACCTTGTTAGACGCTCTCCCTTCCTTCGGTCGCTGTCGAATCACTGTACTTCTTTATTACTCATTTATTATAGGCCATATTTGGAAGACAGTTTTGAACTTTCTTCCGCATGGGGCTTTTCCTTTCTTTTTTTCCTTTGGCATTTATGAATGTCACTCCGGAGACCACAGAAGATGGTGACTGCTGTGCAACATCCTCCTCCAAGCTTTTACCTCAGAGACACGTACACAGGCCCTCCCTCGTTGCTACAAAACCCGACGAAATTATATTTCCTTAGCGGTAGGAAGGCACATCTGTATACATCTGTCTAAATCATTTTATATACACCGTATTTAGATAGACAAATAGGCAGATATATATACTTTATATGTATGCACACACAGGGTCGTAAACAATAAATTGCCTTTTGACCTGAATATCGTCTTAAAATATGCCGATCTATCAATGCATGAAATAAGCAGAAAAGAAAGAGGCTTATGTGTGGATATGTGGGTGATGCTCTGTCTGTTGCCAAAGAGAAGAGCTGATAGAGGAGGATGCTACATGTAATGGTAATGATAATAAGAGTGACACTGGACATTCTCTGGGAAATGATGACAATGAAAGTGATAATGTTGAATATGAAAATGATAATAAAGGTAGCAATAACAAAAGTTATCACTTCAGTCAACATCGGGATGGGTATCATCACCACCTCTATTATTGTTGAACATTTAATCTTGATTATCCTTGACTCATATTTCCCTAGTATATCCATCAATAATTTTGTAGTCATTACTAATACCGTATCGTATCACATATCTTTCATTATTGTGACTGACATTTTGTTAATTATCGAAATAAAGATTTTGTCGTTGTCAGTACCATAACAATTGCGTTTTCCTTCCACACATGTATGTGAATAAATAATTTACAGACACTGCACAGTATACTAATATATAGTCAGGATGGCCGAGCGGTCCAAGGCGCTGCGTTCAGGTCGCAGTCCGGTCTTCCGGGCGTGGGTTCGAATCCCACTCCTGACAAGGATTTTAGAAGGACAAAGTGACGATTGTATGCCATACACTTAAAGTCATCTCGGAAGAGAAACTGATCTTGTTTCTGCTCAAGCACATGATCGTGGGCGACTGACTACCGCCCTGTGTATACCTGTAGCTTATCAAGCGGACTGCCTTCAATACCCAGCATGAGTTTCTTGATGTGTGCTAAAAAGAAATCTTTGTATAAAGGGCCTTCATGAAAATACCAATAATAATAAAATAATTTTATTAAGATTATAAATATTCTTTAGTAGATAAGGAAGTTGGTCTGCTCTTCAGCCGTGGTAGCCATAACCTGAGAAAAAAATATTCATTAAAAAGGGCCAAGGAGTGCATTAATGAGTTTCACAAGCGGGAAGAAATGTAGAAACCGTCTTTCCATAACATGACTTGCAGTACTGGTCGACCGTGACGTACTCCTGCTGGACGGTTGTGGTGACGTACTGTGGCACTGTCTCCGTCACGTAGTGGGGCTCTGCCTGCGTCTGCGTCACATAGTGGGGCACGGCCTGGGTCTCTGTCACGTATTGGGTGGTGTACTGGATGGAGAGATGGCAGAAAATTATTTAAACAACTAGCTTAGATAAAACGTATAATGGGAGAAATCAAGATGTATAAATGAGTAAATACCTTTGTTCTACTGAACTACCTGAAGGTGTGAGCAAAACTAGACAGAATATATAGTTGACAGGTACTTACCGCTGTTTGGTACTGTGTCTTCTCCCCAGCTCTCTCCTGACGGCGGCCCTGATAGCGGCAGTGGTGGCGGCGGCTCCTGAGGCCCAGTACGGTTATCAGGCCCCTGTGAGTTACGCCCCTAGAAATGTCTGAATATCGAGAATGGAAATCTTGCCCAATATACTTTCTGACGCAGAATACGAGTTAAATCCCCTGTGTTCTCGCCCACAGAAGTGCCAGCCTGAGATCCAGTACGTGACCCGCACACAGACCGTGCCCGAGTACGTAACCACAACCCACTACCAGACGCACACGCAGTACCAGACGCAGGTAAGCTCTCACTCTGTTCCATGTTCTTTCAAATGCTCTATTCCAATGCTTTCCGGCGTTTAAAATATCGTATTTAAGTTTTATCTATTGCAATATAACATCAGGCATTCCCATTGCAGTACCAGCCACGCTACGTCACACAAACGCAGACGGTGCCCGAATACATCACCCAGACGGTGCCTCAGTACGTCACCAGGACGCAGTACCAGACGCAGCACGTCACCGTCACCAAGCCATGCCCGAGCTCAGGAGGCAAGTGATCCTTAACCAGTGATATATTTTCAGCTTAGAGCATTGCCAAAGAACCCTTTTGCTTTGATCGTGATTCTTTATAGGATATCCATTTTTCGACTTCCACAGGCTACGGTGGATACCACGGTTAAGGACTCCGAGGAATCTCCGTGGTATTTGAGTCTCAAAATCGGCTTTTATAATTTAATAAACACTTTAAACACTTTATGTTTTACATTCCTTGATAGCATAGAATGCTGTACTGAAATTTTATTTCAAAAGTACATTCGTTAAATTATTTTTCCAAAGAGATATACAATGTAATGCAGAGGAAAAGTATACATGTCCATATATACATATGCACGCATGCAATCTAAATACACACATACTGTATATGTAGATGGATAGATATGTGTGTGCACATGTATGTATGTATGCATGACCTGTGTATGTGTAAATGTATGTGATTGTATGTGTATAAATACATAAATATACGTATATATATATTGAAACTTACTTCAAACACATAGCAAACGGAGTCTTGAGGGTAAGAAAGGTATGTGCATCATATTTAATACACAGAAATTAGATACTGAAAATGCTGAAGAAGGAATTTTTGACCTTATTATTTTCTGGTAATTAAGCATTCAGCGACATTTCCTAGTGACATAATTTATGAAGATCAACCAAACTGAAATGACGATGTTTCGATATCAGGTACTACTTGTATCCTGTTATATGTACAATATTTCTGACGATCAAAATTAAAGCAGTAACAGAAGTTGATTGAGCTCCAAATTTGAAGGAATAAAAGAAGCTGATTGTTTGAGGTCCACAAACATAATCTCTGTTATTTGACAAGAGGAAAGAGCACCCTTGTTAGATATGCTCTCCTTCCTTCGGTCGCTGTCGAATCACTGTACTTCTTTATTACTCATTTATTATAGGCCATATTTGAAAGACAATTTTGAACTTTCTTCCGCATGGGGCTTTTCCTTTCTTTTTTCCTTTGGCATTTATGAATGTCACTCCGGAGACCACAGAAGATGGTGACTGCTGTGCAACATCCTCCTCCAAGCTTTTTCCTCAGAGACACGTACACAGGCCATCCCTCGTTGCTACAAAACCTGACGAAATTATATTTCGTTAGCGGTAGGAAGGCACATCTGTATACATCTGTCTAAATCATTTTTATATACACCGTATTTAGATAGACAAATAGACAGATATATACTTTATATGTATGCACACACAGGATTCGTAAATAATAAATTGCCTTTGGCCTGAATATCGTCTTGAAATAAGCCGATCTATCAATGCATGAAATAAGCAGAAAAGAAAGAGGCTTATGTGTGGATATGTGGGTGATGCTCTGTCGGTTGCCAAAGAGCAGAGCTGATAGAGGAGGGAGCTACATGTAATGGTAATGAAAAAGTGACACTGGACATTCTCGGGAAATGATGGCAATGAAAGTGATAATGTTGAACATGAAAATGATAAAGGTAGCAATAACAAAAAGTTATCATCAGTTACATCCGGGATAGTTATTATCACCTTTTTATTGTTGAACATTTAATCTTGATTATCCTTGACTTATATTTCCATAGTATATCCATCAATAATTTTGTAGTCATTACTAATATCGTATCGTATCACATATCTTTCATTATTGTGACTGACATTTTGTTAATTATCGAAATAAAGCTATTGTCGTTGTCAGTACCATAACAATTACATTTTCCTTTCACACATGTATGTGAATAAATAATTTACAGACACTGCACAGTATCCTAATATATAGTCAGGATGGCCGAGCGGTCCAAGGCGCTGCGTTCAGGTCGCAGTCCGGTCTTCCGGGCGTGGGTTCGAATCCCACTCCTGACAAGGATTTTAGAAGGACAGAGAGACGATTGTATGCTATACACTTAAAGTCATCTCGGAAGAGAAGCTGATCTTGTTTCTGTTCAAACACATGATCGTGGGCGACTGACTACCGCCCTGTGTTATACCCTTTAGCTTATCAAGCGGACTGCCCTTCAATACCCAGCATGAGTTTCTTGATGTGTGCTAAAAAGAAATCCTTGTATAAAGGGCCTTCATGATAATACCAATAATAATCAATAATTTTATTAAGAATTATACAATATTCTCCATAGTAGATAAGGAAGTTGGTCTGCTTTTCAGCCGTCGTAGCCATAACCTGAGAAAAAAAAATCATTAAAAGGGGCCAAGGAGTGCATTAATGAGTTTCACAAGCGGGAAATGCACAGAACCGTCTTTCTATAACATATATCAGGTCCAAGAAGACAGAGCACCCTCAGAGCGACCTACCTCCGGAGGGCTTGCAGTACTGATCGACGGTGACGTACTCCTGCTGGACGGTTGTGGTGACGTACTGTGGCACTGTCTCCGTCACGTACTGGGGCACTACCTGCGTCTGCGTCACATAGTGGGGCACGGCCTGGGTCTCTGTCACGTACTGGGTGGTGTACTGGATGGAGAGATGGCAGAAAATTCTTTAAACAACTAGCTTAGATAAAACGTATAATGTAGTATGAGTAAATACCTTTGTTCTATTGAACTACCTGAAGGTGTGAGCAAAACTAGACAGGATAAATAGTTGACAGGTACTTACCGCTGTTTGTTACTGTCTTTTTCTCCCAGCTCTCTGCTGACGTCGGCCCTGATGGCGGTAGTGGTGGCGGCGGCTCCTGAGACCCAGTGCGGTTACCAGGCCCCTGTGAGTCACGCCTCTAGAAATGTCTGAATATCGAGAATGGAAATCTTGCCCAATATACTTTCTGACGCAGAATACGAGTTAAATCCCCTGTGTTCTCGCCCCCAGAAGTGCCAGCCTGAGATCCAGTACGTGACCCGGACAGAGACCGTGCCCGAGTACGTAACCAACCCA
>NW_020868696.1:292402-294902 GCF_003789085.1 Penaeus vannamei
GAGGTGATCGTCTCAAAGAGGATTACTGTGGAAGGTTGGAGTGGGGATGAGCGTATTTTTTGCTCTGTGTGTCTCGTGAGTGAAGGTATTTCTGTTGTCTTTTTCGGAGATTTTTTTTTGTTTGTCTGTCTGTTTCTATTCACATGTACATACATATGCAGTGTAAGTACTGTGCACACACTGTGTGAGTGTGATCTTACCTAATTGCTTTAGTGGCTCAAATGGCACCTTCTGCTATATTCAGATTATTGTAGGTTTTAAATTAATGGATATTTTTGGAATGCACAGCATTATTTGGAAGACTGTTCCATGTTTCAATAGTTCTGCCTAGGAAGCTGCGCTTCTTGACATCTTTATCGCCTCTTTTTTTGGTCTTCAATTTTTAGTGTAATCTCTCGTCCTTCTTGTGTTCATTATAAAGTCATCTTTGTCTAAGTTCACTCTTCCAGTAACATAGTTGAGCAGCACCCATTTCCTTCTTTCTTTTAAAGCTAGTAAGTCCTATTTTCTTCGTATTTCAGATCTCTTATAGTAGGTGCCCATCTTGTGGCTGCTCTTTGAACTCTTTTCAGTTTGTCTATATCTTTTGAAAGTGTGGACTCCATACCACTGCACCGTACTCTGGACTAAATCTTATAATGACTGTAATGATCTTCTTTACCTTACCTTCGTCTCCAACACGAATGCCTTCTGTTGACAGTCATCACTAACATTTTTATAGACCTTTTCATTTATATAATCATTTGGGCTTAGGTTCCTGTTTATAATCATTCCAAGGACATTTTCCTTGACTGCTGTGTTTAATGCTGCGTCTTCTAATTTGTATAAGTATATTGGATGATATTTCCTGACTACATGGCATTCATTAGTGTTGGATTCCACTTTCTAAGTACTACTACTTCACATGTCCACATGTGACTCGATGTCACTTTGGAGGCATTAGCATGAAACGTCATTTATTATTATCATTATTATTATTATTATTATTATAATTACTATTATTATTATTATTATCATTACTATTATTTTAAATTTTCGAGTCGTTTACAAACTTACTCAGATAATTAACTGGGTTTAAACTTTTCTAAATATTGGTAAAAATAGTAAACATTGTCGGCGCCACTCTGCTAGTTACTCGTTGCCATTTAGAGTTCTTCCCCATAATTACGGTGCTCATCTATCTTTTATGAAGGAATCCTATTATCAATTGAGGAGTTTGACTTTTACTCCAACTAGGCGTTCTATTTTTCATAGTAGTCTTCTATGAGGACCTTATCAAAAGCTTTTTTAAACTCACAAGCCACCCAGCCGCCTTTCTTTTAATATTCCAGAGGAGATTGTTACACATAACCAAACTCGCCTAAAGCGAAATTGCTCATTTGGTATAATTTCGTGTTTTTTCAAGTTTTTAACATGATGTTTCCTCCTTTCTAACAGTTTACATACTACACTGGTTAACGAAACTGGTATATAATTTAGAGGATTTTGTTTATCGCTGTTCTTATATATGGGTATCCAAGCATTTGGTAGTTTTCTTTGTCTCTCTCTGTTTTTTTGGAATATTAACAGTGAAGTTCATACTTCTTCGGCACATTCACTAAGAACCCAGTTAGAAATTTAATCTGGTTCCTTTGCTTTAGGCTTGTCTAGCCCTTTTAGTAGGTCTTTTATTTTATCATTTAGAGGATGATATTCTTTACGTTTGTACTATTATATTTCAAAGTATGGGTCGTGACTGAAATTTCTCATTAAGGATTTCACACCTTTCCTAATCCTTAATGTAATGTTATTGTCCTTGATGACGCTAACTTGATCTCTACTTGTAGTCTTAGTATAGTTATAGAAGAGCTTTGGTTGATTACATTTATTATATCCTTTTCAAATTCTAATTTCCCCTTCCTCATGGTTTGGATATGCACATTTCTTCTTACTTTAAACCTTTCAAACCCTGCCTGAGATCTAAGTCCTTTGATTCCTTTCCGAAGAAGCTGCTTGTGTCCTCTCATTTCCTTGCATTTATCGTTGGTCATTTCTTGCTCGCTGCTACTCTCTTTTATATATAGCTTTCGGAAAATTTGGAATATTGCATTTCAAGGTTTTTCATCGTCCAGGAGTGTTTTCTAGTCTATGCCATCAAAGAAATATTTCAGGCTTTTAAAGACACCTCTATTGTGTGTATTTCCCCTTTCTTTCCTAACACGATATCTCTTTTCTGTAGCAGACAGTATTCAATTATTATTATTATTATTATTATTATTATTATTATTATTATTATATATATAATATATATATATATATATTATATATATATATATATATATAATATATATATATAGTGTGTGTGTGTGTGTGTGTGTGTGTGTGTGTGTGTGTGTGTGTGTGTGTGTGTGTGTGTGTGTGTACATCATCTAATCTTTAAATGCATCAACTAAATGTGGAGATTCAATATTTATGCACTGCACTGTAAAAATCAAACACATTCAGAAATAAATGAATTTAT
>NW_020868696.1:309902-314902 GCF_003789085.1 Penaeus vannamei
TTTCAAAGCTAATCTCGTGTTCAAAATTTATTCTACGTGGGGAAACTAATAAATCTAATACGCGTAATTAATTGGTGTGTGATGCATATTTCAGTGTTAAGTCTAATGATACTGAATGTTATATACCGTTTGATCTGATGATGCAAAAATTTCCTTTGATAACACCAGTTCATGTATATCGTTATTGTTTATATATCTATTAGTATTACCACCTTTCATTTTTATATCTATTTATCCATATACCATTTCCTGATCTTCGTCTTTTGACTAATCTATCCATCTACGTTCTTATCTGCCTCAATGTAAATTCATCTATCTATCTACATAACTCTATGCAAAAAAAAAAAAAAAAAAAAAAAAAAAAAAAAAAAAAAGCTTTGGCCTTAATACTCTCTTCACATACACGCACACACACTTTCACTGCATATGCATATGTATGTCCATCTACCCATCAATCCATCCATCCATCCATCCGTCCCTCAACATATGCAGATGAGAACCGACTCCCATCGCTTAATTCCTCGGTTCTCCCTCCGTTACCGAATCCTTCTGCATTTCATTTTTGCTCCCCGGTCCTCTTGTATTCCCGTCGCGACCCAATCTGCATGTTACTCGCAATGCTGTTATGATTACTATCAATTTGCCTTCGGGTTATAACACTCGGGAGAAACACAAAGGACGATACGAGGGGAAGCGTGATGTATAGGGAGGGGAAAGAGAGAAGAAGAGTAGGGGAGCGGGGATGAAGGGGAACGGAGAGAGGGAGAGTGGAAGGTGTTGGAGGGAGAGGCAAGGAGGGAAGGAGGCGGGAAGAGGGAGGAGGGAAGGGGAGGAGAGTGGAGGGGAGGCAGGAAGCAGGGAGGAAAGAGAGGGAACGATGGTGGGAGAAGTAAGGAGGGAAGAATTAGAGGGAGAATAAAGCGGGGAGAGTGAGATGGGGGGTGAAAAAGAGCCATGAAGGGAGAGATGGAGTAAACTAGAGAAAAAAAGAAAGAGAAAAAGAGAGTGGAAGAGGCAGAGAGGGTGAGATGGGAATAGGGAGTGAGGGAAAGGCTGTACGATATATATATATATATATATATATATATATATATATATATATATATATATATATATATATATATACATATGTACATATGCATAAATACTTTTACATACTTACACACACATATATAACATAACATATAATATATATATATAATATATATATATATATATATATATATTATATATATATATATATAGAGAGAAGAGAGAGAGAGAGAGAGAGAGAGAGAGAGAGAGAGAGAGAGAGAGAGAGAGAGATTATTGTCATAATTATTATTGTTCTTACTCTCGCTTTTATCATTAACATTATTTTTATAATCGCTACCATTATCATCATCGTTGTCATTCTTATTGCTACTTCAATAATAACAACAATAATTATTATGGTGATATCTAATGATATTTTGTTGAAAAATGATGTGGAGGCTCTCGGTGCTACTAATGCCTAATGCTATGATACCTTAATTAAACAATAAGCACAGCAGTAAAAGCTGGAGAAAGAACAGACAAAAACACACACCAAAACCCTAAAAGAAAGAAAAAAATCACACGCTTGCCCCTAAACCCCTCCAGCCCCACCCTATCCCTTCCACTCCCCACCCACCACCCTTCCACCCTCCACCACCCACCACTGCCACACACACTCATCCTATGAATCTTTCCCAACGCCAAAGTGAGAGACATCGCGAGGCCTTGCACCCGCCGCGGCCCAGGCAACGGAGGCCTGCAGAGGCGCCTGCAGAGGAGACCCAACTCGCCGATGACACACGACGACGGCCCCGCAGACACCGTTTGCGGAGCGGAAGGAGGTCGGGGGTTTTGGGTTGTAGTCTAGCAATTGTTGGTTTTATATGGGTTTATTACCACTGGAATTATTGCTATTACTATTAGTGTTATTATTGCTGTTGTTATTATTACAATCATTATTGTCGATAGCTGTTTATTATCATTATTATGTCTATTTTAATTAGTATTTATTACACCAAGATTACGTACTATAATACTAATAATACCAATACTATAATAATAATAGTATTAGTAGGAACAATAACAACTATAAGCACTCGGAGACAGCATACCTCCGCCAAGGCAACAGGGTCCCTGATACAATATAAATATTCACAATGGAAGAATTACTTTAAAATCACCTCATTCTCAAGAACACTGGTGATGTCCGTAAATGCAATGAGGGTAATTATGCAATCATCTAAAAAAATCTTAGATCCGAATCATGATCCGGATCACCACCAAAATTCAATGGCATTTCACTTAGGCTAAAGCACATCTCTGGTTAAAAAATCATAAAAATCTATACATAACTTTTTGAGTTGTATTTGCAATAAATCATGGAACCATTAAATATTTTCTGGATCTAGACCATTATCCGGATCACCCCAAAATTTAATAGCATCTGAGTTAGGCCAAGAGACACCCCTGGCAATAATTTCATAAAAATCCATTCATAACTAGCCAAACCGGCTCCCCCGCTGAACTCCGACTTCAATTCCATCACCCAGCCAAACCTGTGGGAACTCAAACCCACAAAATCACTCCCCAAATGAATATGGAAACCAGCTCAAGTAGTAGATGCCACCCATCTACTACACTGGTGACCCACGGAGTGATACGGCAAACAGTATTTCGCTCACTCACTGGAGGGGGAATACTGTAGCAGCTACGACCCGCAAGCTGCAGTGCGGTAAGATTACCAGGTTGGCTTAGGTTAGGTCCACAGCGTTGTCCAGGCTCACCAACAGGCACTTCGACTCACTGCCGAGACCTGACTAGCTCATACAGATACCTCACGGCCTCCTCATTGTTCCCGGATAGTTTTGTTCTTATAGATTATGAGTATTTGAGCTCCAAATTCCGGGCTTCTTCGTTGAACTCGTTTCAAAATCATCACCCAGCCATACCTGTCTTAACTCACGCCCACACAATCATCCCCAAAGAAATATAGAGACCAGCTCAAGTAGCAGATGCCACTCATCTACTACACGCAAATCCTTGCAGTGACGTCGATCTTCAATAATTTTGAGTCGCAGTATGATTATTTTTGCTCGCACCCAATTTTCTCTCACAGATATTTGAATTCCGACATAACTAACGAAACAAAACAAAGTAAAGCCCATCCATATCTAAAAAACAAACATAAATCACAGTCACTGACTTATCGTCACTTCAGAACATCTTTATCAAGTCTTTTACAGCAAATGTTATTTTACAACTGCATTCTTCACTCTCTGGATAACTCTTGATGTATGGTTTCGTTTCGTTTATTCTACTACTCATTCGTCCGGTGATTGTCGCGATATTAATTACAGTACCATTGTTCCGTTCAGAGAGGACGAACAAATAAACTGGAATGACCATAAAAAACAAGCCAAACCTCTGGTCACTCGCCGCTCGTTGCTTACAGCTACTATCGCTGTTGCTCGCACCATAAGTGTCCTTTGCTCGCAGGTCGCAGCCCATATATTGGCGTTGTTCGCTACGACGCGTCCGCGAAAATATATTTTCCAACCGGGGTAACAATAACAAAAACTATAATAATATCAATAACATAAATAATAAGGGCAATTATCATTATTATTGCTACTACTACTGCAAATACTGTTAAAATTTTGTTATGATCATTATCTTGATTATAACTAACACTATTATTATGATTGTTATTACAATCATTTCTTAAAATTATTGATATTATCTTTATAATTGCTGTTAATACAATTATAATCATTATCAATATCATAAAACTACTACAAGAAACTAGCCAGTAAGACCCAGGACAGCGAGGAGGAGTGGCAGACAAATGCGGTTCAATTTCCTGCAAGTGCTGCACGGCTCCCACCCCCACCCCAAGGATAAAATCTTTGAGTATCGGTTAGGGAAACGTGACCAAGAAGACCTTTTAGTCATGCATCGCCCTCTCAAGTACTGCGGAATGGCTGATAACAGAAGCAAGTCAGGAGGACGTGGTCCTAGGGTGAGGAAATTCTGTCGGCGCCGTACACAGTCGTCGACGTAAGTCACGAGTTGGTGTGTGAGGGCGCGGAAGAGGTCCTGGGCCATGGCTCATTAACTGTGGTCAAGATGGAGGCAAATGAGGCGAGGGCAAATACGGCGAGGCCAGGCTGGGAACTGCAGTAAGGATGGCGGACTAGAGTGTGTCATCACAGGCCCTAAGTGGCTCCACAGCCACTTAGGGCTATGCAATTGAGATACTCGCCAAGTGCCCAAAAACTGCAGGGTGTGGTAGGACAAGGCGATGCCAGGTATTGTGAAGCCTTAGAAGCTTCAAAGGATGTACGAGTGGCACACCCTGGCAGTTAGTTAGAGGTTAAGATGATGGCACATTCTGAAATCTTACACAAAACCAAATAATTGTATCATTATGGTAGCAATAACCGAAAGAGATATATATGGACAAACTGTAAGATCTTCAGATTTCCGAAGGACAATAGTATGTCAGAAATATGGATTTTGTTTTTGCCAGTGCTCTGATAGGATTGATATAGTGTATGGCACTGGGTAAGGCAAGTACATCTGCAAGATCTCGGAAGCTGCCATTGTTGGTAAGGTCTTCTGGAAGTCCTCTGGATGACAATATCCTAGATGCTGACATCTTAAATAACCGTCAACGTCTGATTATTCACAGCATTCTATAAACTATAATGCTGTGTGAAGTTCACCGCAGAGGAAACATTAATTAAAACAGGAGGGAGCTTATCACAAAAAGACAAAACAAAAACAAGACAAGACAAAAGGAAAAACAATGACAACACTTTGGCCTGAGATGAGCACGTGGATTCAGCTGGCCTTGTTCCCTTTGCTTCTGCTCGTGTGTCGCACTCCGCTGAAAGTTGTCGTACTTAATGTGTTATCATCATCATCATCCATACTATTATTGGATTAGTATCCGTACAAGCGTTAGTCTAATATTGCTTGTGTGT
>NW_020868696.1:319902-324902 GCF_003789085.1 Penaeus vannamei
TCACTCTCTCTCTGTCTTTCCCTCTCTCTCACGCTCATTCACTCTCTGTCTCTCTTGCTCTCTGTCTGTCTGTCTCTGTCTTTCTCTCTCTCTTTCTCACACACACACATACTCACTCACTCTCTTTCTCTCTCTTTCTCTGTCTTTCTCTCTCACGCTCATTCACTCACCCTTTGTCTTTCTCTCTTTCTCTCTCTGTCTGTCTCTCTCTCTCCTATTTGTACACACACACACACACATGTATATATGTATGTATATATATGTATATACGTGTATATATGTATGTATATATATATATATATATATATATATATATATATATATATATATATATTTATATATATATATATATGTGTGTGTGTGTGTGTGTGTGTGTGTGTGTGTGTGTGTACACACACACACACACACACACACACACACACACACACACACACACACACACATATATATATATAACACACACACACACACACACACACACACACACACACACACACACACACTCACACACACACACACACACACACATATATATATATATATATATATATATTATTATATATATATATATGTGTGTGTGTGTGTGTGTGTGTGTGTGTGTGTGTGCACACACACACACACACACACACACACACACAACACACACAACACACACACACACACACACACATATATATATATTAAATATATATATATATTATATATATATATATATATATATATATATATATATATATATATATATATATATATATATATATATATATATATATATATATATATATGAATGGAGAAAACACTCTACTGTGTTGATACTATGGTACGGCTTTTCTCCTGCCGACAGCCTCCTCGCTTCCCACATTCTTCGCCTCCTTCCGTATGCCGGTCACCCGTCACATAGATCTGACCTGACCCCCCTTCGCTTCCTTTCTCCTTTCCTCACCTACCCCGGGTCTCCCGTGGTGCTTCGTCTCCTCTCTCCCCCTGACCTGACCTCCCTTCGCTTCCGTTTTCCTGTCCTCACCTGCCCCGTCTTTCCCGAATGCTTCTTCTCCTTTCCCTCTTAAACCGCTTCCTCTCCCTTTCCTCCACACAACACAGGTCCTCTCCCCTGTGGTGTACAGAGAGGGATCACCCAATTGGCGAGACATTATTGTCACCCACTTGGCGTGATCCTCCTGAGCAAAAGCCACCAGACCTTGAGCTTGACTGATACTTTTTGACAACAGACTACACAGAGAGCTCCGCCAATATATCGTGGTTCGCCGCAACAATTGGCCAGGCCTTCTCTTGTAGTAAGTGCCCTATTACCGCTCCCTTGGAGAGCGAGGTTGCAAACCTGGACTGGACCCTCTGGTCTTGGACATAGTTTGTGGCCACGCACCAAGGGCGACTTTTCGGTGCCTAACTCTTGCCTTCTCCTTCTGACTTCCTGGTGCAGCCTGGACCTGCGGGAAACGCCGATTTCCAACATTCGCCTGGGCTGCGGTGACGTGATCACACCTCCCTTGTAGCAGGATTGGGGTGCAGAGCATTTACCACACTAAAACTCCGAGTTCAGCCCACCCAGGGGGATCTCCTGTCCTGTGGTGCTGAAGGGTCGAATGTAGGAAACAGAGCTTTTTTGAGGCCCTTCATAAGACCTCACCCTGAGAGCAGGTATAAGGATAGTCCCCGAAAGGGGACCAATCTGTTTAATACTCTCTCCATGACCACAAAATGAATCAGACCATGGCAGTCACCCTGGATCCTTTCAAGGTTGCAGGGGGGCGAAAGAAAAACAAAATGCAGGCCGAATGTGTCCGGCCTGCAGAACTGAGCAAGAAGACAGAAATATCAATCACAAAGTCTATCCATGCACACCAGACTGAGAGAAATCTGAACTCTCCTCAGAATTCCCACAGTCAAGAAGGGGCTCTAGCTGAACCAGCCAAACCAGCTGCCCCCACTTCTAAGGGCCTTAAACCCCTGCAAAGGGGAGGCGTGAAGCGACGAAGGGTGGAAACTGACTCTGAAGAAGAGGCAGAGCACACCCCAAGTCGACTAACGCGGTTTAAGGTACCAAAAAATACTGAAGACTTCGACAATGCTTAACAACTGGTTAGGGCATTGGAGAAGGAAAGGAACGTCACACTTTCAATTCGAATCTGTATAGATGAGGGCATGATTATTGTCCCCAAAGACAAAGCCACCCTGAACTTCCTGCAGAAAATCAAGGTGTTAAAAGACGGGAGAAAAGTGAGTATCTCACCACTGACCTCCTAAGAGAAAAAGACCAAGATGGTGCTACTTGGTTTCCCACTAGGGTTCGATGTGGAGGTGATCACGTCTCTCCCACAAGTGGTGGAGGCTTCCCGCATGACCAAAGGGAAGTCTCCAACCAGGCAAGTCCTGGTTATCCTCAAGAGAGCCCCAATCACCACCCTTGATCTGGGTAACTAGGGCTCCTACAAGCTAAGGACATATGTGCCAGAGCCCTTGAGGTGCTTCACGTTCCAGAAATTTGGACATCACCAGGCCAACTGCAAGGCCAAAGCCAAATGTGGTTTATGCAGCGAGGCACACGTGTGTATTAGGCACACAAAGATGGCCAGAAGGACACAACAGCCAAGTGTCCAAACTGTGCTAAGAAACATCATGCCTGGAGCCTGGCTTGCTCTGTCAGGAAACAGGCAGTCATTAAAAAGCAGGATCAAGCCAAAAAGCGTCCTGACCTTGTCCCTGCGCCCCGGGCACCTACGTCTGGGGTCAAAATAAAAGAGAAAAGACTCCCCGACCTCCTAAGAGGAAGGAGTCGCCCCCACAGCCAAAACTGGATACCTCTAACAGAGAGGAATTCCCCAAGCTTGCTAGTGGCAAAACCACAAAAAAGAACCAAAGGGAAAGAGGTTCAAAGACCACAGCAAAGGTCCCCCCAGTAGAGGATAATCTTTTCTTTGATGAGAAAGATATGGCTCTCCTGTAGAGTGCTGTAGTTTCTGCAGTAGCAACAGCCTTGGGGAGGACCAGTGAGGAGGCGGAGAAAGCAGTGCAGGTCGCCATGACGGCTATGACCCAAATTGTGGCAGCTCTGAAGGGAAGGAAGCTAGAAGCCTCCAAACCGAAAACGAGTAGCACTCCCCTCCCTAAATCCTCGGATGGCAGGCTAGCCTCGGGAGAAGCATCACGTGAAACCCCAGCTATTCTGTCAGGACAGGCACTTCCAACCAAGGCTCTACACCTCTCGGTAGACCCTTAACCGGAGTGTCTCACTTAGAGGAAGTTGTACAATCCTCAATCAACGAGGATCTATATTTATCAGATGCCACCAGCACTGGGGCATCTAAAGCTGAAGCAAGTGACTCTGAGTAACCATCATGGCACACAATCTAAGCATTCTGCAGTGGAATATCTGTAGCTATAAAAGCAAGAAATCCTTTCTCCAGTCAATAGTGCGAGCAAGGAGCATTGACGTGGTCATGCTCAAGGAGACACTAACAATGGGATCCGTGTGCTTCTCAGGATATCATGCCTTCACCACTCCAAACCTGGATGGTGCTAGAGGCCTGATGACTCTGGTAAAAGAAGCAATCCTGTGCTCCTTAATAGCCAACTCACCGCACTGTGGAGATGGTGTTGAATCTCTTGCTGTTGAGATTCAGCTACCTGGGGGCCCAATAAAAATATATAATATTTATAACAAACCCCCGCCTGAGAGCTTAGATCTAATCCAGGTCTGTGCTACTGCAGCACAAGACCGAGTGATCATAGGGGGAAACTTCAATGCACACCTTTCCATGCTGAACCCCCGCAAAAGGCCGAACGCGGCGGGCATTCACATAGCAGAAGTGCTTGAGACGTTCCCTGAGATCGCTCTTCTCAACACCAAAGAACCAATGCACGTGAGGGGAGGGGTCCTAGACCTAACCTTTGCCACTGCAACAATGGTGGAGAGAATTCGGTGGTGTGTCGATGATACGGTTGCCAGTGATCACTACGGCAAAGTCACCACCCTAATGGATGCAGGTCCAGCCCAAAGACCACATCACATTTCTAAATGGAAAACAGACAAGGCCAACAGGTTTACCTTCCAGCAAGGCTTGGCTCGATGTTTGAGAGACAATGAACCCAATAATAATGAAAATGTGAATGTGCTAGAGGTAAGGCTAATCCAGGCCATAAACCAGGCAGCCTCACAAACCATCCCCAAAACTCGCCCATGGTCCAGAACTCACAAAGACGCCTGGTACTCTAATGACGAGATCAAAGATGTCAACCACAGGGTTAATATGTGCAAAAAAATTTTTTCGACAGCAAAGAACTCCCGACAATCTGGCCCTGTTGAAGGAAGCTGTCGTGGATGCCAAGGAAACTGCCTTAAGTTTGAGTAAGGCAGGAAAAATGTCTGGAATGGTTCCAGACTTTTGGACACCAGACCAGCCTTACAGAGTTGTGGAAACGGGTCAGGCAAGCGACAAGTCGCGAAGCTCCGAAATGCACTCATCATGATCCACAATCAGAGGCTAACAGATTGGTGCTTGAGTTCTCAGCCAGAACCAGCAAGAACAATCTGCCTCCAATGATGAGAGAAAAACAACAAAACTTAAATCTAGGAGGACTTGCTCTCATAAGAGACAAGGCACTCGAAGCTGATGACACGGATGCTTTTTTCTCTCTTCGGGAACTAAGAAAATCATACAAAACAAGTTCTGGATCAGCACCAGGGTCTGATGGGATCTCCCACCCCATCATTTCGCATTTAGGCCTTGCAGGAGAACTTGCAGGTTATCAACAAATCCTGGCAAACCGCCACAGTGCCCCAGAGCTGGAAACAAGCCACAATAGTTCCCATCCCAAAACCAAAGGAGCCTGGCAAGTACCGTCCCATTTCTCTTCTCAGCTGCCTGGGTAAAACAGCTGAGAAGATGGTACTCAACAGGCTCCGATGGAAGACGGGTCCCCATCATAAACACCTGCATGGGTTCACAAGGGGTAAGAGCACTGCTCATAGCATTTCCACA
>NW_020868696.1:337402-339902 GCF_003789085.1 Penaeus vannamei
AAGAAACCAAAGCAAGGGGAAGACCCCCGCCCACCTCCTGCAATAACGAACGAGCGGCCGCGCAATGCAGCCTGCATTAAACTGGCCGCAGAGCTTTATTTACAAGCAACCGGCTGAGTTTTAATGCCTGGCTTGTTCGAGCGGGCGCAGATGCAACCACGGGGGTCGACTCCGAAATGAGAGTCTCGCTAAAATACGCCGGCGGCCCCAAGGCGCGTTCTCGGGAGGCCAGTGGAAGGGAGAAATATGGCCCCGCGAATGGAGGTGTCGCCGCGAGGGCGCTGGACGTTCTCGGTGTCCAGGGGTTGTGCTTGGGGAACGAGAGGTGGTCGAGGATGAAGAGGAAAGGATGAAAAAGAAAGATAATGAGAAAAGGGAAGAGGTGGGAGTTGATGACGGAAGAGAGAAAATATGGTTATGTTTGAGGAAGGAGAGGAGGCGGAAGAAGAAGAGGGACGAAAGGTAAAGATAGAAAGAAATAGATACGGTTGAAGAGTAAGACAAGATAGAATAGGATGGAGGGAGAGAGAAAAAATGGTTATGCTTGAGGAAAGGTGGGAGGCGGAAGAAGAAGAACGGGAAAAGAAAGCGATAGAAAAATGGCTATGTTAGAGCAGTGAGATGAGGTGGAAGAAGAAGGGGAGAAGGTAATTGGAGAGAGATAGAAAAATAAAGAAAATGGTCATGCTTGAGTAAGGAGAGGAAGGGGAAAAAGAAAGGGAACGGAAAAGAAGGGAGAGAAAATATTGGTTATGGCTGAGGAATAAGATGATGATGCGTAAGAAGAAGGAAAATAGGAGACGAGGAAGAGACAGAAAAAATGGTTAAGTTTAAGGAATGGGATAAGGTGGAAGAGGAATAAGGAAGGGAGTAGAGGAAGACAGAGAAAAGAAAGAAAATGGCTCTCTTTCAGGTATGAGATGAGGTGGAAGACGAAGAAGGAAGATTGGAAAATGATTATTCTTTACAAAGGAAATGGGTTGTAAGAAGAATAAAGAAGGAAGAAGAGGAAGAAAAAGACGGAAAAATGGCTGCTTAGGGATTGGGAAGAAATGGAGGAAGAAAAGATGAGAAAAAAATAAAAGGTTTTGCTTATGGAACGAGGAGAGTTAGAAGAAAAGAGGAATAGGATAAAAGCAAAACAAAAAGATGGTTATGCTTGGGTCATAAAAAATTGGAAGCCGGAGAGAATAAGGAAAATGCAAGATGGTTATGCTTGGAAGATGAGAAGAAGAAGAAGGAATAGAAGGAAATGAAAAACAAGCAAACAATAAAAGGCTAAACTTAGAAAATTCGAAGAGCTGAAAGAAGGGGAAAAATAAGAAAAACATTTAAACAGAATAAGACGAAGAAAAGAAAAAAGGTCAACAAATACGGAAGATAGTTATAATAGGAAAAGGAGAAGAGTTGAAAGAAAACGAAGGAAGGAAGAGAGAAGATGGCTATGTTGGAGGGAAAGAATAAGCAGGATGAAAAAAATAATGGAATTGAAGGTGAAGAGGAAGAGAAGAAAGGACAAGGTGAATGACAGAAATAAATTATAGAAAATTCAAAAGTTTTAAAAAGGAGAAACAGAGAAATCATAATCATAAAAACAACAATGATAATAACACAAGAAGGAATAACAAGAAACAACAACAAATAATAATAATAATAATAATATATCTATAAAACTATATAAATAGATACAAGAAATGAATTTGATAAAAAAATCTATAAAAGGTTAGGAAATTAAGGAACATTTTTCATTATCGTGTAACCTGTGAGATCAAGAGCAGCAGAAATATTGATATTGAAATAATAAAGTAAGATAGATTGCCGTGTCAATACCATAGGCGCATGCAACACTGGCTTTGCAACGCCTGATTGAAAAAAAATGGGAGGGAGGATAGAGAGAGAGATAGAGATAGATTGATAGATAAATGGATAAAGAGATAGATAGATAGACAGATATACAGATAGATAGATAGATAGATAGATAGATAGATAGATAGATAGATAGATAGATAGATAGAGAGAGAGAGTGAGAGAGAGAGAGAGAGAGAGAGAGAGAGAGAGAGAGAGAGAGAGAGAGAGTGAGTGAGTGAGTGAGAGAGAGAGAGAGAGAGAGAGAGAGAGAGAGAGAGAGAGAGAGAGAGAGAGAGAGAGAGAGAGAGAGAGAGAGAGAGAGAGAGAGAGAGAGAGAGAGAGACTGTGAGAGAGAAGGAGAGAGAGAGAGAGAGAGAGAGAGAGAGAGAGAGAGAGAGAGAGAGAGAGAGAGAGAGAGAGAGAGAGAGAGAGAGAGAGAGAGAGTGAGAGAGAGAGAGAGAGAGAGACCTGCGTGTGAGATAGATAGATAAATAGATAGATAGACAGATAGTGAGAATAAAAGAGAGAAATTGTGTAAGTAAAACGAAAACGAGACAATATTTGTTACGAAAATATTCTGCGTAAAGTAAATTATCTCCTAATAAACAAACAGAAGGCTTGACAACAGCAGATAAAAAGTCCAGCAGCAAAA
>NW_020868696.1:387402-392402 GCF_003789085.1 Penaeus vannamei
ATGTATAGGTGCGTATACACACATGTATGCACATGGAGGTACAGGCGATGTGTGCATATGTCTATGTTTGTATATGTATGGGCATGCATGCAGTTATATAGAGCGTAGGAATATGTATGCATATCCATATGCATAAGAACATGTGTAAAGGTGTTTGCTTGCATGCGCATATGCGCGAAAATTAGCATACGCGTGGTACTTAGGGCATGTGCGGTTGAAAAACAATGTCTGCATCAGGTACACATACGCACAAATGAAATTAATAAATAAAATATAATCACACATATATGCACTTCTGATACCCAAGGCCATGCTCACGGGAGTATACCCTGGTGTGGTGAGCAGGCCGTGCGTTGCTGCTCCTAAATCCATGCTAGGTAGGGCCAAACCTGCTGGTGAAATAAAAAGTGGCATCCCGGCTAAACTAATCCCCCTCCCACCAAGGTACACCTAAGCCAGTAGGTGGGAGGTAAATCGGCTGTAAACCCCCCAACAAAAAAGACGTATACAGCAGAGCAACGGCCCTCATTCCCTGGAGGTGAAGTAGCCCCTGGTTACGGCGGCGATCAGGATCCCTCCGGAGCAGAGGGTGATAACAATATCCTGATAAAGACAGACAGCCCCACGTTGATGAACCTTTGCACATACAATATAAGGACCATGAGAACTGAATCCAACTTCCTAGCTTCATTCGAGGGACTCTTCCATTAATTGGCATGTAGTAGGGCTCTGTGAAGTTATAAGACTGGGCAAAGAACAGAAGATACTAAATGATGGACATGTGCTCCTCTATTGGAGAGGAAAACCCCAGGGTAGCTAACAAGAATTAGGGGTAGGGTTCTTAATACACAGACGCTTAGAAAAGAACATCATGGAATTCTATAGTGGCTTCAGTAACAAAACTAAACAATAGGAACAACTTAAAGATTGTTCAGGTATATGCACCAACCTTTCAGCTAGTGATGAAGAAATATAGAGCTTCTATGAAGATGATCATTTAGCCAGTGAGAGAGTAAAAGCCCAATTTACAATAAGTATGGGAGATTTTAATGCCAAAATAGGTAAAAAGACAGAAGGGGAAAACGTAGTAGGGAACCACGGAATTGGGACTAGAAATGAGAGGGGACAAATGCTACTCACTTTTGTGCAGGATCGATCGCTCAATATCGTGAACACATTCTTTAAAAAAGTAAAAGAAAGAAAGAAAGAAAAAAAAAACAACAAAACTAGAACGGAGGTGGATATGGAAGTCGCCATCTGACGTCAAAAACGAAACTGATATAATAAAAAATGGGGAAGTCATTAATTAAGTAAATGTTGACAGTGACCATAGAATGTACACCTCAGAAGGGAAAGGAACAAAGTCATAACGCAAACCGCAGCCAAACTTAGCTAACTTGAAGATCAGAGCAACAGAACATCCAAAACAGATATTCACTTCTCGACTACGTTGATCTCAACATTGACCAAATCAATAAACAGTTCAATGACATAATAAAGGAAGCTCCACTTGAAGTAGGCGATAAGAATGACAAGCAAAGCTCCAGCAAACTTTCGGTAGAAGCTAAACAGTTTATGCAAAAGCGTAGGGCCATGAAAGTATCGTCAAACAGGGACAAGATAGAATTAGTTGAACTAACAAAGACTATAAATAAAAAGAAGAGGGAAGATGTACGGAAATTCAATACTGAAATAATAAATGAAGCTGTAATTTCAGGTACCAGCAGGAAAGCAAATAAAAGGAGACTAAGAATAGGGAGTAATCAAATGTACGGAATAATGAAACCAGACGGAGAAGTGACAAAAAACAAGAATGACATTATAAGAGTAGTGGAAGACTTTTACAGGGATCTATACAACTCAAAGGAACAGCCACGGATAGATGCAAATGCGGTAACTGGAGAGATCTATACACAGACATATATACATACACACACACACACACACACACACACACACACACACACACACACACACACACACACACACACACACACACACACACACACACATACCACACACATATATATATATATATATATATATATATATATATATATATATATATATATATATATATATATATATATATATATATATATATATATATATTATATATATATATATATATATATATATATATATATATATATATTATATATATATATATAATATATATAATATATATAATATATATATATATTATATATATATATATATATATATATATATATATATATATATATATATATATAATATATATATAATATATATGTGTGTGTGTGTGTGTGTGTGTGTGTGTTGTGTGTGTGTGTATTATATATATATATATATATATATATATATATATATATATATATATATATATATATACATAGCATAATATATATATATATATATATTATATATATATATATACATCTACAGATAAATATATATAGAAAACGCACATAACACACACACACACACACACATATATTGTGTGTGTGTGTGTGTGTGTGAGAGAGATGAGAGAGAGAGAGAGAGAGAGAGAGAGAGAGAGAGAGAGAGAGAGAGAGAGAGAGAGAGAGAGAGAGAGAGAGAGAGGAGAGAGAGAGAGAGAGAGAGAGAGAGAGAGAGAGAGAGAGAGAAGAGAGAGATGAGAATGAATGGAGGGGGTGGGGGGAGAAAATCCGTTGCTTACTACAGTGAAACCCAATATAATCGCTGATCTTATATGTATTTTTGTACTCTATGCTAGATAGTTCCTGCACTAGCTGATAATTAGTTTGGCTGTGGCATTTGTCAGTAGGTATGTGTCAGGAAACTTACACATACCTACTATTGGATACTGCATTGTATTGAGTTCTTATATATATATATATAATATATATATATATATATAATATATATATATATATATATATATATGTATAAATATGTATATATATATTTTTTCTCTTCCTTTTTTTGCTTTTGCTTTTGTATTATTCTCAGTACATTCACCTTATAAGATCTGAAATAATAAAGATACTAGGAACGTAAATATACACTATTCAATTATGCATGAAATTAAACAAGAAAAAAACCATACGCAGTGAAACTTTTAATGATTTGTAACATTAATTCTCGTAGAAGTAAAACATCAAATTTGCTTAAAGACAAACCAAAGAAGGTCCTGAACACAATAACCTTGGAGCGAGTAAGCGAGGGGAAACTACAGCTTATATCCTTGTCTGCTGTTCTCTCAAGGTTTTCCGTTGCTCTTCATATAGAAGGTTGACATTGCATTTGCAATTATTTCGCAGTGCTAAAGAATTTGCAGGAAAATTAAACATACACAAATATATGTGTGCATATATATCAACATGCATGTATGTATATATATGTATCTAAGTTTATGCGCGCGCGCGCGTGTGTATGTTTATGTACGTATCAAACACGATTTTTCCGAGTCAGTAACTGTGAGAAAAACAATACAAAGTCTAATTGCTCTTTTAATTTCTCGAGAACACATAATTAATAGAAAAATTCTTAAGGTACGTTTTTACCTCCCCCACCACCGGAAGTCGCGCCATCAGCCAAAAGGCAGTGACGAAGAAGTCCGTTTCCCGAAAGCCTCTTGGCCTTGAACCGAGCGCTCTGGCTTCGCTCCCTTTCGCTGTGGGTCTGCGGCGAGAAAGTGCACGAGACGGTTTTGCAGCTCTAATAAATGTGCGGCGCTGCTTGTCATGGAAAGGTTTTGTACTGCGAACGTGTGTGCCAAAGGCGCTTTTTGAAAAGAATTTTAAAAGATCTTGTATATGTGACTTGAACCGATAAAAGATATATTCCAGCGTGTGGACACACTCGTATATATATAAATCTGTGTCTCGTTTGAGATGAAATTGTCCAGCATTCACTACCATACCATGGACTCCAACACTCTAGCTAACGTATGGTTCTTGAGTACCTTTTCCAATTTTCGAAAAGCTTCTTTTGCCATTCCTATGCGCTCCAATTCATATTTTGGACTACTTTTCTTGCTGACAACCATACATGCGGTCTTTTTACGGTTGATATTCTTCTTGCAACTGTGCGCACTGTTTTACAATTAGTTCACGTGAAATCATCTGACTATAAAGATTAGGCAAGTCTGGTGAAAACACACGATGCTTAGTACAAGTACAAGTTTCTAATCAGACGTAAGTCCTTTCCGTCCAGATCTAAACATTCCAGCATCTTTAGCAGACCTTCGTACTTTACCTTATCAAATACTTTTGTATAATCTATGAAGCGCATATATATGCCTTTCTTCATTTCGATTGCTCGTTCAGACAGCATGCGCACCATAAAGATTCGTGATCTTACCATTACTATTCTCAGTATCACTTTAGTATTGTGACTCCTTTGGCTGATTGTTTGGTGTAGTCTACATTCTCTTGTGCCTGGCTTTTTGGATAAGGCATTAAAATAGGCATTCTCAGATCTTCTGGTATGTTTGCACCATCGTAAATCTCGTTCACCATGTCTGATAACTCTACATTTCCAAGTTTCTCTAGTGCTGTTAGCATTTCTATGGCAGTCTCGCCTGGTCCTGTAGTCTTGTCTCGTTGCATCTTTATAAATATCTGTAGCCCAGCCATGATTTTGGTTATTGTGGGATTCTCCCCCCTATTGCCGTTGGTCAATTCACCAATGCATTCCGCCCACTTAAAATTAGAATCATAGAAATACTACAAAGCATCAGCATAGGTAAATGTTATGCTTCTACGAGCGCTGCTAGTGATGAGGAAATGGAAGAATTTTACAGTTCATTGCAAGAAACAGTATTCCAAATACAGATACAAAGATTGCCATGGGTGACATCAACGCAAAGGTGGGGAAATCAGCAAACAAGAGAATGCGGTGGCAAGAATGGCTTAGGTGAGCAAAACGAGAGGTACTGATCTTGCAGTTATGCAAAACGCACAATCTTGTAGTTGCTAACACAATTTTCGAACACCATCTTCGACAACTTTACCATTGGGTATCATTAGATA